>LR749736.1:102788-137784 GCA_902729485.2 Mus minutoides
ATCTTGAGCTCGGAGAACTCTCTGTCTTAATCTTCTGGAATCCATAGCCGGTATGCTATCAAGACCTCCATACCAAGATCCAGATCAGAGACTTCTATATCCAAGTCTCCAGGTTAGGGTCACTGGTGAGCCTTCCAAATCTGGATTGTAGCTCATTCCAAATATAGTCAAGTTGACAACCAGGAATAGCCACTACAGTCACTAAAGACCCCCAGCCTATGATACTTATTAACACAACCTGAGTCAGCATGGGGGAAATCCTAAGATAAATTAATGCGTAGTCATTCATTGCTTAGCAACTCGGGACACACTCTGAGAAATGCATTGCTAGGTGATTGCTAGGTGAGTGTACGTACACAAACTTAAAAGAGAGAGCCTACACCACACCTAGGCTACATGGTATATGCTGTCATGTATGTTGTTCAGTGTTATTGAAAACCTCATTATAGCGATTATTCTCCTCCTGTGATGATGATTCTTTTTTTGAGACAGGGTCACACTATATAACCTCGGCTAGCCTCGAACTTATAGAGATCTGCCTGTCTCTACCCCTAAGTGCTGCAATTAAAGGTGTGTATCACCACATCTGGCTTGATGGTTACTTTTTTTTTTTAAGGAATTTATTTATTTATTTATTTATTTTACAGTGTTCTGTATGCAGGCCAGAAGAGGGCACCAGATCTCATTATAGATGGCTGTGAGC
Source organism: Mus minutoides (assembly GCA_902729485.2). NCBI lineage: Eukaryota > Metazoa > Chordata > Mammalia > Rodentia > Muridae > Mus > Mus minutoides. The sequence continues at coordinate 103,492 of LR749736.1, forward strand.
CACCATGTGCTTGCTGGGAATTGTACTCAGGACCTCTGGAAGAGCAGTCAGTGCTCTTAACTGCTGAGCCATCTCTCCAGACCCTTGATGACTACTTTTTTTTTTTAAGATTTATTTATTTATTTATGTAAGTACACTGTAGCTGTCTTCAGACACTCCAAAAGAGGGAGTCAGATCTAATTATGGATGGTTGTGAGCCACCATGTGGTTGCTGGGATTTGAACTCAGAACCTTCAGAAGACCAGTGTGTGCTCTTAACCGCTGAGCCACCTCTCCAGCCCTGATGACTACTTTTATTATTTACATATTTTATTGTGGTTTTGGGGATTAAAAACAAAACAGGCCCTTACACACAGTAAGCATACAGTACTGCTGAACTAAATTTTCTGTCCCTGTGGTGGGGGATTTTATGTATAATATGAAGAGGTTGGAAGGTGCCCACACATTTACAAACAAACAATGTCAAAGATTGTTCTGGGCATTTCAATGAGGATATTTTCTAGATGAGTTTAACATTTAAATTGACAGACTGTGTAAAACAGATTGCCCTCTGTAAGGAGGAGGGGTCTTGGCCAATCAGAGGGAGATCTAACCAGTACATCAAGGCAGAGAGGAAGGCCTCCTCTGTCTTCAAGCTGGAACATTGGATTTTGTTTACCGACTTTGGTCTCCAGTTGAAACATTACTTCTTCCCTGAGCCTAACCATCAGACTGCAATGAAACTGTCAACTTTCTTGAGTCTCCAACTTGGTAAATGCAAACCTTGGGACTTGTCACCGAGCTGGGTACAGAGCTTAATTAATTCAGAGCACTTGCAAGGCCCTGGGCTCGATCCTCATCAGAGCATGGGGGTTGAAGTGGGGATTGTCAGTCTCCATATTCATGTGCACCAGTTCCTTACAAACAAATCTATCCATCCATCTATTCAGTTAGTTCTGTGTCACTGGAGAATGTTTGGTTTGGGGCTAAAGCACATTATTTTACCTATCAAAGCAGACCTGGCCTCCAGGTTCTCCCAGCATCCCTCAGTCCCTACCTGGCATATCCTGTCCCCAGCCTTGGAACTTTTCAGCCCAGGGGTGGGCTGTTCTTTCCCCAGAGGGTCGGTCCTCCATATATAATTCAGACATTTTGCTCGCTCTCTTTCTCTCTTTCTCTCTTTCTCTTTTTCTCTCTTTCTCTCTTTCTCTCTACCTCTTCATGTCTCCTTCTCTTCTCTCTCTGCACACACACCCTTTCTCTCTTCCTCTCCCACCTACTTCTCTCCCCACGGTGACTCTCCTGGAGACCAGTGAATTTACCCGAGGAGCTTCCCAATAAACCTGTCTTTAATAAATCTAATCTGGCTTGAATTGACTCATCTCACCAGTGAAGAAATAACCCATCAGAGAACCCTGATACAGGCTCACCACAAGGATAAGTAAAGCATTGATATCTGCGTAATTGTTTCCTCTCTCGGAAAAAAAAAAAAAGAAGAAGTTTGTGCCAGGCATAGTGACTCTTGCCAGCCTTTAATCTTGGTGCCCGGGAGGAAGAGTCAGAAGGATCAAGGATAGCCTTTTTTTTTTTTTTTTTTTTTTTTTTTTGAGACAGGGTTTCTCTGTATAGCTCTGGCTGTCCTGGAACTCACTTTGTAGACCAGGCGGCCTCAAACTCAGAAATCCGCCTTCCTCTGCCTCCCGACTGCTGGGATTAAAGGCGTGCCACCACGCTCGGCTCTAACATGCACATTTTTTTGTTGTTGTTTTGGTTTTTTTTTTGTTTTTCGAGACAGGGTTTTTCTGTGTAGCCCTGGCTGTCGGGGAACTCACTCGGGAGGCAGAGGCAGGCAGATTTCTGAGTTTGAGGACAGCCTGGTCTACAAAGTGAGTTCCAGGACAGCCAGGGCTATACAGAGAAACCCTGTCTCGAAAAACCAATAAATAAATAAATAAATAAATAAATAAATAAATAAATAAATAAAATGAAGGCATTAATCATGGTTTCAGTTCTCAATGTATTACAGTGTGTTCATCCCCGCACTTGGGAGGCTAAGTCAAGAGATCGTAAGTTCTAGGTAAGCTTGGGCTATGTAGTAAGATTGATCTTGTCTAAAAGTAAACAAAACAAACCTTCCATCAAAAAAAACAAAAACAAACAAAAAAACAAAAAAAACTTCATGCATACTGGAGAGACAGCTCTGACATTAAGAGCACATGATGTCTGGGCATCATAGCACATGCCTTTAATCCCAGCACTTGGGAGGCAGAGGCAGGCAGATTTCTGAGTTTGGGGCCAGCCTGGTCTACAGAGTGAGTTCCAGGGCAGCCAGGGTGATACAGAGAAACCCTGTCTCTGGAAAAAAAAAAAAAAATAGCACATGCTGTTCTTGGAGAGGACCTGAAGCAATTATAACTAACATTTTTTTATTTAACGGTCAAAAAAGTTATCCTGGTGGTGGTGGTGATGCACACTTCTACTCCCAGCACTCGGGAGGCAAACGCAGGTGAATATCCAAGTTCTAGGCCAGCATGGACTACAATACAAGTTCTCGAACAGCCAGGGATACGTGGAGAAACCCTATTTTCAAATATATAGATTGGGGGCTGGAGAAAAAAAGGTATATATATATATATATATATATATATATATATATATATATATATATATATTTCTGCCTGCAAGTATGTTTGTGCCCTACATGTATGCAATGCATGCAGAGGCCAGAAGGCTTTGGATCTCCTGGAACTGTAGTTCCAGATCTCTGTGAACTGCCATGTGTGTGCTGGGAATTGAACCTGCATCTTCTGGATGTGTAACTTACCTGCTGAGTCAATTCTCCAGCCCTACTCCACACATTTTTTAAAAAAAAATACTCTTTAAAGATAAGGGTTTTTTTTGTTTTTTGTTTTGTTTTTGTTTTTGTTTTTTTTTCGAGACAGGGTTTCTCTGTGTAGTCCTGGCTGTCCTGGAACTCACTTTGTAGACCAGGCTGGCCTCAAACTCAGAAATCCGCCTGCCTCTGCCTCCCAAGTCCTGGGATTAAAGGGGTGCACCACCACGCCCGGCTTAAAGGTAAGTTTTAAACATCATATCTCTTTACCTCTAATCATTTCAGCAGTTTTCTCCAAGAAGAAAGGAAATATAGAGGAAAATACATGTCACCCCAATCTCTCATTCAACAACCAGACAGACAATGATTCCATATATAGTATTTTCCTCACACACCCAGCATTTGCTGATTTTTGCAGCATACAATGGTTGGGTGTCTGCCAAGGACTTTAAATTTTTTTTTTTAAGATTTATTTTATTTATTATATGTAAGTACACTGTAGCTGTCTTCAGACAATCCAGAAGAGGGCGCCAGATCTCGTTACGGATGGTTGTGAGCCACCATGTGGATGCTGGGATTTGAACTTATCACCTTCGGAAGAGCAGTAGGGTGCTCTTACCCGCTGAGCCATCTCACCAGCCCCTGCCAAGGACTTTAGAAATACATGTCAGGAAGAGAGTAAAAAGGCTGCTCTTACTTTATTTCACACTATCACATGTATTCCACAATACAATTTAAAAAAAAAAAACACCTTAATATTGATACTAACATTTACTATACAGGCACATTTTGCTAATTATTTTAGTATTGTCCTTTATAGGAAATCTCTGTTGCCCAGTGAAAGATGAAACCCAGTCCCGGGTATATTTATTTGTTTAATTTTTAGCTGGGGATGAATCCAATGCATACACTTGTCATTGAACTATGCCCCAGAGCAACCGTTTTCCATAGTCTTTTTCTTTCTTTCTTTCTTTTTTTTTTTTTTTTTTCCCTTGTTCCGGTCAACCCCGCTTGCTTGTTCCCGCCGGCTCCACTTGCTCCAGCCTACTCGCTCCCGGCAGCCCCGGTACGGCCCCCGCTTGTTCCAGCCGGCCCCGCTTGCTCCGATCAGCTCCGCTTGCTCCGGTTGGCCCCGCTCGTTCCAGCCGTCACCGTTCGGCCCCACTCGCTCCGGCCCCGCTAGCTCCGGCCGTCCCCGTTCGGCTCTGCTCGCTTTGGACAGCCTCGTTTGCTCCGGTTGGTCTCTCCGGTCCAAGGATTCATTTCTTATTATTCTTCACAAGTACACTGTAGCTGACTTCAGACGCACCAGACGAGTCAGATCTTGTTACGGGTGGTTGTAAGCCACCATGTGGTTGCTGGGATCGGGTGCTCTAACCCGCTGAGCCATCTCACCAGCCCTTTCTTGGTGTTTTGAGATAGGGTTTTCCGGTGTAGTCCTGGCTGTCCTGGAACTCACTTTGTAGACCAGGCTGGCCTCGAACTCAGAAATCCACCTGCCTCTGCCTCCCAAGTGCTAGGATTAAAGGCGTGCGCCACCATTCCCGGCTCCATAGTCTTTAAGCAGTAACATTCTTCAACTTGAATGGCACACACAAGAGTTTGGAACAATAGAGACCAGTTATTCTGGAAGATTGTCTTGGCTTTTGTTTCTCTCCTTTCCCTCCCTCTCTCTTTCTCCTCCCTCCCCGTCTCTCTGTTTCTCTCTCTCTCTCTCTCTCTCTGATTTGATTAATTTTATCCATTTGAAGAATGGACAGCCATGCTGTGTCATCAGTGCGCCATGCTGTGTTTATATTCATTTTAATATGAACCCGTTGGTTAAGGTGATGCCTGGAGTTTGTCTCTATTACAAAATGACTTTCTTCATTTTTTAAAATTATCTTTGGAGTTCCCTTTCAATTTCAGGGGAATTAGATTTGTTTTTAAAGTCATTTCTTTTAGCAAATAGATCCGTATCAATCCTGAAGAGAACCAGGGACCTGCCTTTCACCGTATGGCCTTCATCAATAAAGTTGCATGAATGGGAGCGCTAACCTCTACGGAAGGGTGCGGCTACTTCGCGGCGTGGTCTGCCAGGATTGCGGGCGCTCTCGTCAAATACCATCCTGCAGAGTCCTGTAGAGAAAGAGCCAGAAGCCGAGAGGGCGGGCGGAGAGGAGGGTTGCGAAGTCCGAGCAGGTGCATCATGGGAATTGTAGGTCATCGCACGCGTCCCGCCATGCTAGCGCTGGAGGACAGAACTTCCTTTCCCAGTAGGCCCCGCAAGCTGGCCCGGCAAAACCCCGCTCCGGCTTGAACAAATCAAATCGAAGGAAAGAAACTGCCGGCTTTCAAAAATCCTCCTCCGCCGCCATAATCGCTGGGGATCGTGGAGCAGGTGGTGTCCACGAGCTAGACGAGGAGCCGCGGCAGCGAGGAGAGGCAAGCCGACTGGTCACTGGGCCCGGTCCTCACGCGGGCTCTCAAGCAGTGACCGACGCGCGCGTTCCGTCCCCCCACGCGGCGGTGCCGCTAGTTTGTGGTGAGTCGGGGCCCTCACGCTCTTCCTGTCACTTGCCTGGGCCACCAGGGTCTGGGTGAGGCGAAGCGATCGCCTGGTTCCTACCCTTTTGATTTCGCTGCGCCCGGCGTTGGGGGATGGGGCGCTGGGCGGCGCTGCCCCTTATACGTTTGGGGAAACTGAGGCCTAGAGTGGACACTAGCCACAGCTGCCTCTCGGCGGTGGCGCCTCCCGTTGCCATCCATCTCACCTGGAGGTGGTGGAAAGCCGGTTGGCGTGCCGGGTGGGGCCACGCAAGTCCATCGCCGCCTACCCAGTCGGCCCACGTCCGCGCGGGAAGCCTGGCATGAGTCACTGCTGACGCTTGGCTGGGTCGATGGATGGCTGTGCACCTGAGGACGTCCCCCACGCGGGCGCCCTGGAGGAGAGGGCGTTTGTGTCTGCTCCCTCGCAGGCCGTCGGCTGACCTTGGATAGCCCAGTACCATCCCTGTTTTGCTTTGGTTAGTCATTCTTTAAAGTGAATGGGGGAGGGCTTGTGTGTGTGTGTGTGTGTGTGTGTGTGTGTGTGTGTCTGTGTGTCCCGGTCCCACGGACTGAGCCTCCCTTCCACCTGGAGCCCTACCATCACCACCACCACGGTGTTTGTTTGTTTGTTTTGTTTTTTTGTTTTTAAAGGTTTATTTATTTATTATATGTAAGTACACTGTAGCTGTCTTCAGACACACCAGAAGAGGGCATCCGATCTCCTTACAGATTGTGAGCCACCATGTGGTTGCTGGGATTTGAACTCAGGACCTTCAGAAGAGTAGTCAGTGCTCTTAACCAATGAGCCATCTCTCCAGCCCCACCACCGCGTTTTAATCTTCATTGTCCCGTTGTGGAACTGTAAGAGGTGGCTGGATTCCAGATAGATTTTTACTCATCTTTGTGTTTCTGGCCTGGGACAGCTGGCTAAGGTGCCTCTTTAACCTACCAAAGCGGACAGGGCCTCTAGGTTCTCCCAGCATCCCTCAGTCCCTACTTGAAGTTTCCAGTCCGGGGGCTGGGCTGCCTCTCTCTCCTGAAGCTCTTCACTATATAATCCAGACATTTTGGTCTTCTCCCTTCCCCTTCCCTCCGTCTGCATTTCTCTCACTGTCTGCATATGTGAGCTTGTTTTTTCCTTCTCTTCCCCCACCCCTCTGTCTCCCTGTTTGCAAGGGACCAGTGAACCCACTAGAGCACTGACCCCAATAAACCTGCCTTTATACTTTAATTTGGCTTGAACTGGCTTATTTGGTCTGAGGAGACTACTACTCAGTTTTGTCATTCTTTGAGCTTTATACTGGGACCCTGTTCCTGTCAAAAACAGCTTGGTGTAGGCTTAGTTGCTAGAAAACCTTCCAGGGACCCTCCTGGTCACTCATACTGATACAGTATTTAGAATGTTCTTTGTGATCGGACTCTCTTGTTATCTTTTCTCCTCTGCTCTGATCATAGCCCCACTGGCCTTGCAGGTCCTCCCCTTCTCCCATGAGCCTTTGCATATTCCGTTCCCTTTGTAGGTATGCTCTTCCCTAGATTTTTGCTTGGCTCAGTATGTGATATCTTTAGTTTCTTTACATATAACACCTTTAGTCATTCTACTGTAAACCCTACCCTCTGCCCCCAAAAGAAAACTGGCAAACACCGCCTTCTTCTTGGCCCCTTTCCTGGTGGTTCGTGTGGGTATTTTCTTTTCAGACAGTCTCGTGTAGTCTAGGCTGACCTTAGCTCCTCTAGTACTTGAGAATGGCCTTGAACTCCCGATCCTTCTGACGCCCTTCCCAAATACTAGATCATGGGTGTGCCACAGCACCTGGCCTTTTTTTATTATTTTATTTTTTGTGGTGCTTAGAGATTGAAACCAGCCCTTCACAAATACTGGGCAAGAGTTCAACCACTGAACTGCCCCTTCCTCAGTTGCGAGTACTTTTTCAGTAACATGCAAAATATTTTGATTTTAGACTATAAGCTTCAAGGGGTGTGTGATATTTACTGTAGTTTTCCTGGTATTCCAAACATGGTACATGGTGTCCGGTACATGGTGCTCAATTCAGTATTTTGCTGATGCTTTGATCCTGAGTTGTAATTTATGCTTATTGATTAATAAACCAGGGTGTTTGGGGGTAAAATAAGGAAGGCTGTCTTGAGGCCCAGGACATTGGAGGGGCATTGGTGGCATGCATGACACTGGAGCAGTGGCTGAGAGCTATAACTCAGTCTAAAGGCAGAGAGAGAGTTCAAGTGTATGAGCCCATGGGAGGACTATTCTGATTCAAACCACCACACCCTGCTTACCTGCCACATTCTTTTTGGGAGCATGGAGTTGTTATCCTTTCTCTCCTCTCTGTGGCAGTGCTCGGGCTTGAACCTACAGATTCTGTGCCTGATAGATCCCTTTACTTAGCTGTATGCCAGCCCTACTTTCCCATTCTGCCAATTTGTTTAGCTCCCAGAGACAGCAACTTTGTCTCTGGTGGTGACATTATGAAATATGTATTTGGTTATAGTCCTACTTCCTGGCATAGAAAACACCTATTCTAATGCTGACTGCTGGCTCAGAGTCCCTTGGGTAGTACTAGGGTAGGTGGAGGAAGTCATTAGAAAAACCTAAACAGAATTAGAGAGTGGTATTCTCAGATTTGTCATCAACACCTGTGATTTAACCAATCATGCTTATGTAACAAAGTCAATAAACCTCCAAAAGGGCAGTGCTCGGAAGGCTTCCAGATATCTGTACCCAGGAGAGTCCTGGAGGATGCTGGGCTTTAAAAGTGCCTGGATGCTCTAGGCTCCTTTTTCAGACTTTCCTTGTGCATTCTTTATGTTTATCTGGCTGTTCATTTGTAGTCTTTAAATATCCTGTTTGCTGGCATGATGGTACACTCCTTTAACCCCAGCACTGGGAAGGCAGAAGCTGATGCCTCTCTGACTTTGAGGCCATCTTCATCTACAGACTGAATTCAAGCCAGCAGAGGAGACTTGTACTAGATAAAATCCCCTCACGGTGCCACAGCTGCCATAGCGTGTCCTGGTGGCTGATGCCACATAGTGCTCTCCCTTTGACTACTTGAGAACACCCTTGAGTTTTACCCTTTTTTCTGAATTAAGGCAATCTTCAGGTAGCATTAGGAGTACAGGGGTCTTAATTGGAGGTGGCACCCATGAAAGACAAACTCAGAGAGTCTTCTGGTCACAGTGCTGTCCCAGATTTTCCCAAGGAGTATGAAAATGAGCCAGCATGTGCTTCTGATAGGCCACTTTACAAACCCTCCTGTTGTAAGCAGAGCTGGGGATGTGGCATCTACAACCAAGTTCTAATGACTCCTGCCTTTGTGGCATTTATCTGATAATTTTTAATAAACTAGCTTTTTATGTGTTTTAGGAAAAAAAGTGTGGGTATTTTGCTTGCATGTATGTGTGTACAACACATGTACCTGGTACTTGGCAGAGGACAGAAGAGGACATAGGATCTCCTGGAGCTGAAGCTTTAGGAAGTTGTGTGCTGAGAACTGAACCAGGGTCCTCTAGAAGAGCAGCCAGGGCTCCTAAATGCTGAGCTGTCTCTACGGAGATGCACATCTAGACCCTGCATATGGATGGATGGATGGATGGATGGATGGATGAATAAAGTTATTTGTTGGGGATTAAAAGTATAGTTAAATGTGAGAAGTCTGGGGTACTGTTCCCAGGTCATATTCACACATGCACCTATCCTTTATAATAAAACAGTAAATAACTTTACTTAAAAAACAAAAACAAGGGGCTGGCGAGATGGCTCAGTGGTTAAGAGCATCGACTGCTCTTCCAAAGGTCCCAAGTTCAAATCCCAGCAACCACATGGTGGCTCACAACCATCTGTAACAAAATTTGATGCCTCTTCTGGAGTGTCTGAAGACAGCTACAGTGTAATTACATATAATAAATAAATAAATCTTTAAAACAAAACAAAACAAAAAAACAGACCTGTTTTCCCTGAGTTCTGTGAGTTCTAGCAAATTAATTGACCCCATGGGAGTGTCATGGCAACCTTAGTTCCTAACCAGTAGATCAGAAACATAGGTAAACACACTGGGGTTCTTGGATCATCACATGTGGGGTAGCGTTGTAGACTGGGCTCTCAGCTCCTGGGATCCAAGTGTCCAAACTGAATTGGAGAGAGCGTGCAGTGCCCTGCAGTAGTTGCCTGCTTGATGTGGTCGCTGTTAGTAGTGTGCTGTGAAACACATGGAGAAGCTGGATGTTTTCCACACACTGATCTATTGTGATGGCAGCTCTTGTGATGTAGATACTTCTGGTCTCCTAGGAACCTCTGAGGGTCCACTGTAGCAAGTACAGTCTCTGGCCAGGGTTGAAACCAGACATGCAGTGGCCTTAGCCTTGTGTGCCTCCCCTAGTCATGCCATCATGGGCAGTGGGGTGTTCCTTGGGATGGATGACCTGGATCCCATAGCCATCTGTGCCCTGTTTAAGGAGTGGGACCCTCAGACAGAGTGCTGCCAAGATGATCCAGCAGGTGTGTGTCTCTGACTCTCGGGGCAGCTGCTGCTTGGGGCTTGACTACCCTGCACTGAGTGTCCCTGCTGGGGCTTGCAGGACTTGAGCTCTCTGCCACCTTTCCAGACTGTTAGTTTTCTTTTTTTTTTTTTAAGATTTATTTTATTTATTATATGTAAGTACACTGTAGCTGTCTTCAGACACCCCAGATCTCGTTACGGATGGTTGTGAGCCACCATGTGGATGCTGGGATTTGAACTCATCACCTTCGGAAGAGCAGTCAGGTGCTCTTACCCGCTGAGCCATCTCACCAGCCCCGACTGTTAGTTTTCTAATGACATTCATTTCTCCTGGTGGGTTAGCTCTTGGGTTCTCCATGGCAGGAAGGGGGTGAATCCCTAACCCTGACTAGAGAACTCAGGGGACACTCCACACACACTTTGAGGTTATCTTTATCCTTGGGATATCAAAACCAGGGCCTTAAGTTTCAAGAAGAATCTTTTTTACAAAGGTTTTTTTTTTTTTTTTTTTTTTTTCTTTCTTTGTTTGGTTTTTTTATTTGAGACGGGGTTTCACTTTGTAGACTAGGCTGGACTTGAACTCACAGAAATCAACCTGCATCTGCCTCCCATGTGCTGTGATGAAAGGCGTGAAACACTATTTTTTAATAATTTTTAAAATTATTAAATTTTGTGTACATTAGTGTTTTGCCTACATGTGAGAGGGACTTGGATTCCCTGGAACAGGAATTACAGATAGTTGTGAGTGCCATGTGGTTGCTGAGAACGCCAGTGCTCTTAACCACTGAGCCATCTCTCCAGCTGAACCACTATTTTCCTTCAATTTTTTATTAGGTATTTTCTTCATTTACATTTCAAATGCTATCCAGAAAGTCCCCTATACGCCCCCCACACACTATTTTTTTTAAATGTGTTGAGTATGTTGCCCTGCATATATGTTTGCACCGTTTGTCTGCGGTGCCCTCAGAGGCCTTGGTGTTGAGTATGTTGCCCTGCACATATGTCTGCACCGTTTGTCTGCGGTGCCCTCAGAGGCCTTGGCCAACATAGGGATGCTGGGAATCAAACCAAACTCTAGCTCTTGGCAAGAGCAGCCTCTTAACCATTGAGCCTTCTTCCTAGGCCTGTAACTGTGTACATGATGCATGTGTGAGCAATGGTGTGTGTGTGTGTGTGTGTGTGTGTGTGTGTGTGTGTGTGTGTGCGCGCGCGCGCGCGCGTGCGTGCGTGCGAGCGAGCGTGCGAGTGCAGGTGCCCTGAGAGGTCAGCAGTGTCTGATCTGGAGCTGAACATAACAGGCATTTGTGGGTGATGGGAATCAAATATAGGTTCTCTCCAGTCTCCCTTCCCTTCTCTCCCAAGAATCTTTCTTTTTTTTTTGGTTTTTCAAGACAGGGTTTCTCTGTATAGCCCTGGCTGTCCTGGAACTCACTTTGTAGACCAGGCTGGCCTCGAACTCAGAAATCTGCCTGCCTCTGCCTCCCGAGTGCTGGGATTAAAGGCATGCGCTACCACGCCCAGCCCCCAAGAATCTTTCTTAATGCAGTTTCTTCTTCAGTTTACAGACCTTCAGGGGAGCCCACCGTTGCAGTCATGGCCTCTGAAGACATTGCCAAACTGGCAGAGACCCTGGCCAAAACCCAGGTAGCTGGAGGACAGCTGAGTTTTAAGGGCAAGGGTCTCAAACTAAATACTGCAGAAGATGGTAAGTTCCTGGACTGGCTGTGTGTGTGTGTGTGGGGGGTGGTGCTGCGCATGCTTGCTAGCCCTCAGGTTTTCTGAGCTACCTCATCTTTATCATTTGTCCTGGCAGTTCGTTTTTTTTTTTTTTTTTTTTTTTTTTGACAGGGTTTCATTGATGTATACCTTAGACTAACTAGCCTTATACCTATCCATGTAACTCAGCCCCTGGCTTCAGGGCTGGGCTTTCCCATCCTTTCCCACCCCAGAGCATCTGTCTTCCTTGTGGCAGAGATCCTGAGGAAGCTGTAGTAAGACAACAGTGTTGGGCCCTCATGGGAAGTTTCCTTCTGCAACCAGGCATCCTTGGGAGATGGAATCAAGTTCCTGTCTTCCCATTTGTGGCCAAGGCTTAGCTAGCATGGAGAATCAGCATTCTCTTGCTGCTGCCTAGAAATAAAGATGTCTGCCTTCAGACCTCGTGAGGCCCCTTGGGGTTCTGGCCCAACCAGAGAAACTGGTTTGGACTTGCTGGATTGTCTCATGCACCCATAAATTACTCCCCTCCTAAAGGGAACCTTTGAGCTAAGGATGGTGCAGATGTCTGTCCCTAACAGCTTTTTTTATAATAACTTTCTTTTAACTGGGAGACTTTTTTTTTTTTAAGATTTATTTATTTATTATATGTAAGTACACTGTAGCTGTCTTCAGACACTCCAGAAGAGGGTATCAGATTTCATTGTGGATGGTTGTGAGCCACCATGTGGTTGCTGGGATTTGAACTCGGGACCTTCGGAAGAGCAGTCGATATTCTTAACCACTGAGCCATCTTGCCAGCCCCTTCTTGGTACTTTGAAATGGACAGGTTTCTCACTGGACACTCAGCCTTTCAACTTCACTGGCTCTGTTTGGTTTGGTTCCTTACTTGTGTTGTGTTATTTTGAGTCAGGGTCTGGCTATGTAGACGAGGCTATCTATGTAGTTTAACTCATGAAGATCTTCGTGCCTCTTGAGTGCTAAGATTAAAGGCACTATACCTGGGTTTTGTTTTGTTGTTGTTTTGATTTGGTTGGTATTTTTTTTTAGAGACAGGGTTTCCTTTTGCAGCCTTGGCTCTTTGGGGATTTACTCTATTGACCAGGCTGGCCTCAAACTGGCTATGTGGCAGAGAATGGCCTTGAACTCTTAATCCTCCTGCCTGTACAACCCTCAAGTGCTGGGTCTGTATTCTCATCTGTGTAGGAAGTGGGTAGAAATGCTGCTGTTGTATAAGTGAAACCAACTCATTCAAGGTCACAGATTTCACAAACTGCAAGATGAATGAGGTCCATCTCAATTCCTACTCCCGAGCTTCTGAACAGACACTGAGCTTAATTTAATAAATACAGATTGCGCAGGGCGTGGTGGCGCATGCCTTTAATCCCAGCACTCGGGAGGCAGAGGCAGGTGGATTTCTGAGTTTGAGGCCAGCCTGGTCTACAGAGTGAGTTCCAGGACAGCCGGGGCTATACAGAGAAACCCTGCCTCGAAAAACCAAAAATAAATAAATAAATAGATAGATAGATAGATAGATAGATAGATAGATAGATAAATAAATAAATAAATAAATAAATACAGATTGCTAAAGGCAGTTTCTGCTGAGCCTGATGATCCGAGTTCAATTGCTGGACCATGTGGTAGGAGAGAACTGACCCCTGCAAGTCATCCTCTGACCTCCTCACTTGTGTGTAAATAAATAAATTTATGCTCACTCTTTCTTTCTCTCTTTTTTTTTTTTTTTTGGTTTTTCGAGACAGGGTTTCTCTGTATAGCCCTGGCTGTCCTGGAACTCACTTTGTAGACCAGGCTGGCCTCGAACTCAGAAATCCGCCTGCCTCTGCTTCCCAAGTGCTGGTATTAAAGGCGTGTGCCACCACTGCCTGGCCTTTCAGGAACTTCTAACGTTAAAGGGAAATGAGGTATTTGGGAGGCAGAATGTGAGCATCTTTGAGAGATTTGAACAAAGGACCCAAGAATGTAAGACAAGGTCGGGTCTCTCTTTGTAATTCTGGTTGTCCTGGAACTTGCTATGTAGACCAGGATGGCCTTGAAGTCACAGAGATCCTCTCAATGCTGCCTGGTGTACTGGGATTAAAGGCCTGGCTCTGCCCTGCTTGCCTTTAAGGCGTAGGTTTCCTTGCACAGCTTCTGGGGAATCCAGTCTCCTGACATTAGAGGTGGTTGCCTTTTGGAGTAAGATTTGCAAAAGGCCAAGAGATGAGTCTCAGCCATTGTCCTCTCCGTTCCCCTGGAGAGGAGAGCTGAGCCATATGACAGTAAGAAAAATCAGAATTTCAAGGTCATTCTTGACTGTATAGAAAACTTCATAGCCTGACTGTACTATATCCTTCCTGTCTTTAAAAATCACAAAAGCAGAAACAAAAGCCCCAATTCATAATGTCACTAGTGTTAACGGATTAACACCACAGTGAATAGGTCTGTGCTTGCTTGAACACAGAGGAGTCTGCACAGCTCTGCTCCTTCAGAAGCTGTGAGCCTGTGCAGTTCTCATTTCTCAGAGCCACATGGTTCATAGTCCTTGGAGTGAGTAAGTAAAATGCTTCTTGAGTCGTCCTGCTGGGTTCCTGGCCACCTAAGCCTGAGGTGTCTTCTGCCGCCTAAGCCTGAGGTGTCTTCTGTTTACTTAGCTAAAGATGTGATTAAGGAGATTGAAGAGTTTGACGGCCTCGAAGCTCTACGATTGGAGGGCAACACGGTGGGTGTGGAAGCAGCCAGAGTCATCGCCAAGGCCTTAGAGAAGAAGGCCGAGCTGAAGGTGAGGGCACAGCAGAGGAGACTTGTACTAGATAAGGTCCCCTCACGGTGCCACAGCTGCCATAGCGTGTCCTGGTGGCTGATGCCACATAGTGCTCTCCCTTTGACTACTTGAGAACACCCTTGAGTTTTACCCTTTTTCCTGAATTAAGGCAATCTTCAGGTAGCATTAGGAGTACAGGGGTCTTAATTGGAGGTGGCACCCATGAAAGACAAACTCAGAGAGTCTTCTGGTCACAGTGCTGTCCCAGATTTTCCCAAGGAGTATGAAAATGAGCCAGCATGTGCTTCTGATAGGCCACTTTACAAACCCTCCTGTTGTAAGCAGAGCTGGGGATGTGACATCTACAACCAAGTTCTAATGACTCCTGCCTTTGTGGCATTTATCTGATAATTTTTAATGAACTAGCTTTTTATGTGTTTTAGGAAAAAAAAAATGTTTGTGGGTATTTTGCTTGCATGTATGTGTGTACAACACATGTACCTGGTACTTGGCAGAGGACAGAAGAGGACATAAGATCTCCTGGAGCTGAAGCTTTAGGAAGTTGTGTGCTGAGAACTGAACCAGGGTCCTCTAGAAGAGCAGCCAGGGCTCCTAAATGCTGAGCTGTCTCTCCAGCCCCTAAACTAACTATCCTTTCAAGTAATTAAAGGCGAGCGCAATTTCTTGAAAAAGAAAGTCACCAGACATATTACACAAGAAAATAAAACAGTCTGGACGTTAGCTTGGCACTATTGCCACCTAATGGCTCTACATTGTTTTCTCCATTTGTTAAAAAGCAAATTAGTTGGTGGGCGAGGTGGTGCAAATCTGAATTCCCAGTAATTGGGAGGTTGGGAAAGGATTAGTGGTTCAAGGCCGACTTCACTTACATAGCTGGAGGCTAGCTTGGGCTACATGACACTCTGGTATGCAGAACAACAATAGAGGGTATACAATGGAAGTGGGGAGGGCTCAGCCCCAGGTGGACGTCAGGAGGGCTGGAAAGAGGTGCTTCTCCATGGTAACATCTGTTTACTTCTGTGGTGTTCTGTCACCCGGATTCTTCACGGTCCATCAAAGGGTGGACACATCAGAGAGAATACTCTTTGCTTCTGGGTCCCTCTGTCTGTGGCCAAAATTGATCTAATTCTCTGCTGAGAAAACTGAAATTAGGAAGTCTAGTTTCTCTGGGGTGCCCAAGCTCACAAGGAGGCATTGCTGGTGTGAGACTTCACTTGAGGCTGCTCCTGGGTTCTGCAGCTAACACTTGACTTCTTCCTGCACAGCGATGCCACTGGAGTGACATGTTCACCGGAAGGCTTCGGTCTGAGATCCCACCAGCTCTGGTAAGGACCAGGTTGTGCTGTCCTGCGGGCACAGCCACCCCCTCACACCTGTTTCCTCTGGAGAATCAGTTCAGCCTCACAGGTGAAAACAAGGCTAGCCCAGCTCCTGCCCTGTGTCCCAGCAGGTGATGGGAGCAGGTGAGGATATGAAGGAGCCCACAGGGCCAAGCCTTGGATGGAAGGAGATACTGCTCAGAGCAGGCATTCCAAAAAGTCCTGGTGCCCCTTAGCATCCCATCTCTATACAGTATCTTGTGACTGCTCCACCTTTCTTTGTTACCGAGTTCCTTTCTTTGCTTGCTGTGATACTCAAGTGGCTGCAGTTCCAGATTGTCTGGGGCCAAGTTCCCAGCATTTGAGCTGTAGAAAGAGGGAGAGGAGGGAGACCCAGCCTGGGTCTTAGCACAGACTGTCAATGGGCTGCTCTAGGTCTCTCTGCCTAGCACAGGGCCTCAAGACAAAGGGATCAGTGGTGGTGACTTTCCCGTCTCATCCTCAGACCTTCAGTAGAGCACAGAGTTTCAGAAAAGCCTTCCTGCCTCCTTAAGAGCAGGCTCCTGAGAGATGGAGTTAGTGTTCATCCTGGAAGGTTAAGCAGGATTCAAAGCCCAGGCTAAGTAAACTAGCCAGGGTGGAACAGAAAGTACCAGCAGCTTGCTTGTGCCCTCTCATAATCATTCAGTTCCTGCATTGAAGATGTGTTGTATCTCCACATTCCCAGTCATGAGAATACATCTCTAGGCATGTAAGTGAGAGGAAGTAAGCGAGCCTTGGGGCATGTGACAGTACTGGTCCAGGGAGAAGTAGATTCAGGGCATAGCTGGAGCCATTTTTCCTGGCACTGCTGGGGTTGTTTTCTGTACTGCTCCCTGTTTCTGACATCATTCTGCTCACTCAGCCCTGAAGCTTGAGGTGTTTATAGGCCTTCCTATAATCCAGGGGCCGGGCTTAGGCGGCTGCCATCTTTCTGCAGCTCTGCTCTGGTTTCTCTTGCTGTCTAGAATCTCGTCTTCAGTGCGCTCAGTGGCACCTCCTACGGCCTTCCCAGATTCCCTATTCGCAGGCTCCCCGCACTGCCATTACAGTGTAGGAACATAGGAAGGAGCGTCTGCTGTACAGGCCAGTGTCTGGGCCAGCAAGGTGGCCCAGTAGGTAAAGGCGCTTGTGTTTGAGTGTCAACTGTGCACCCCACAGCTCAATTCAGGCAATAAGTGCCCTGGTAAAGGGAGGGAACCAGCTCCCAGAAGTTCTTGCATTTAAGCACACATGTGCCTGCACTCAGACACTCAATATTAATAATAGTGACAGTAATATATAATTTTTTAAGGCAGTTACTGTGCTACATTCCCACCGACTTGGGTATGACCTGTGTGGACAGGGCTTGGGGCTGGCAAAGAAGTGGTGGCATCTGGTACATGTCTGATACATGTCGGGTACATGCCTGGTACATGTCTGGGAGTCTGAGTCAGTTCTCTCTCTGTGCAGATCTCACTAGGGGAGGGGCTCATCACTGCAGGAGCACAGCTGGTGGAACTGGACCTCAGTGACAACGCGTTTGGACCCGATGGAGTGCGAGGCTTCGAGGCCCTCCTCAAGAGCCCAGCCTGCTTCACCCTACAGGAGCTCAAGCTTAACAACTGTGGCATGGGCATCGGGGGTGGCAAGGTGGGTGGCAGCCCTGGGCACTCCCTTCCTGCATCCACACAGGTGTGTGTGTTCTGGCCCTTCAGACCGCCTTTGGGGGCAGGGGCTGTAGTCTGTCTCTTCAGAGGAGAGAAGCAAAGCCCCAAAGACAACAGCCTGCTGCCTGTGAGGAAGGAGTCCAGAAGGTTAGGTTGCTAAGCAACCATTCCAAGTTCTTGAGTTGCCTTGGCAACACAGAGGCAGCGCTGCTGCATAACCTGCTCTGACCTGCTTGCTGTGCAGAATTCAGGGTTGGAATATCCCTGTACCAAACCTCTTGTTACTCAGAACCGCAGTCACAGCCCCAGTAATAATTGGCTTATGTCTGGACAGGGCTAGGCCTTAAGTTCACTCTGTGACTACCAGCCATGCAGTGATGGAGTCTGCCCTCCTCTTTCCCTCTCTTTTCGAGGTTCCATTAGGTCCAGAGCTAGGACACAGCTAAGGGGGATGGGGTGTGTTTAAGAAGATGGCTTTGTGTACATTGCTGGTACCACCTCCATCTTCCTGTCCGAGTAAACAACCGTGTGGGGGTGGAGGCAAGGAGAGAATTTGAGCCTTCACCAGGGTTCTGTTCTTTTTTTTGGCCTCTTATTGTGACAGTGAGGATTGAACCTAGAACCTAGGGCTCTACCACTGAGCAAAATCTCACAGGCTCCAGTCAGATCAGAAAACCTAGAATGGTCCTTGAATTGTCCCAGGCTAAGGAACCAGTGACCACCTCTGTAGAGGTTGTCCTGTGTTGTGAAGGGAGAGTGGTGGCAGGTTCCAGTCCTTTCCTGTCTGACACCTGTCACTTAAAGGAAGCTGCTTATATATTTGTGTTTTGGTTTTTCAAGATAGGGTTTCTTCATGTAGACCAGGCTGGCCTTGAACTCACAAAAAGCTGTTTGCCTCTGCCTCCCTCAAGCTGGGGTTAAAGGCTTGTGTCTTTATTTATTTATTTATTTTAAAATTTTATTTATCTCAGCACACTGTAATTGTCAGACACACCAGAAGAGGGCATCTGATCTCATTACAGATGGTTGTGAGCCACCATGTGGTTGCTGGGAATTGAACTCAGGACCTCTGGAAGAGCAGTCAGTGCTCTTAACCTCTGAGCCAACTCTCCAGTCCTGTGTTTTGTTTTTGAGACAGTATCTTGTACCACAGCCTTATCTCAGACTCAGCATCTAGCTGAACCTCAGTCCTTCTGTCTCTTCTTCCTAAGTGCTGGGACTGCAGGCATACTGCATGATGTCCTCTTTCCCTGTTGTTAGAGATCAAACCCAGTGCTTTGTGCCATAAGCACTGTACCAGCCGAGCTATATCCTTAACCAGAAAGTAGTTAACCTCTTCTGCTTGGCATATTGAAATGGCTTACATCATCCATTTTGTACTTGGGGCTCTTCATAAGTAAAATAAAGGTGACTTAGGCACAAGTACTGTCAGATGTCAGATGGTGCAGGTGGTCCATGATCTGATGAGAACTCCCTCAGAGTAGAGGAGAAACAATCGAGACTGCGTTCTGTTTCACAGTCTGCTGGTTGCTGTGGCCCTTGTTGTTAATTATTCTGGAGGTTGAGGCAGGAAGATCACCACCCTGGACAACATAGCAAGACAGGAGGCACTTGGATGACTGAGTTACAGAGTATGAGTTCAAGACCAGCCTCAAACACATGAAACCCTATCTCAGTGCAAAAGTCTGGCCTCTCATCGTCTAATTCCTTCATCTGGAAGGTTGAAATCATGACAGTTTGAACCTAGCAGAACTCTGAGATAACTGGGAATCCACACCACAGTTAGGTTAAAATCCAGCTGGTCTGTCTGCCTCTATGTGCCAGACCCCTGCAGCTAACCCCAACAGGTAGGAAAACACAAAGTGTAAACGTTGTATGGACATTGTGAAGTTCTGTGACCGCTGTGCTTGGGCAGTACCCCTGATCTACCCCTGGAGGAGGCGCCCTTCACTGGGGAGCAGTTGAGATGCAGGTAGATCAGGACTTGGCCAAGATATGCATGCACACAGCTGTGCCTTTCCCTACAGATTCTGGCAGCAGCTCTGACTGAGTGTCACCGCAAGTCCAGTGCCCAAGGCAAGCCCCTGGCCCTGAAGGTGTTTGTGGCTGGCAGAAATCGCCTGGAGAATGACGGAGCCACTGCTCTGGCAGAAGCTTTTGGGGTGAGTCCTTCCTTTTACCCTGCTGTGCCAGGCAGAAGAAGTCATAGCAGGTTGATAGCCTCAGTTTGTTAATTGTGATGGGTGGAGATGGGGTGTGTCTCTAGTCCTGGCTGGCCTGGAACTCTATGTAAACAGAGATGTACTTGCCTCTGTTTCCTCCTGAGTGCTTGGATTAAAGGTATCTGTCACCATTCCTAGCTTCTTTCTTTTGGTTTTTCGAGACAGGTTTTTGTATATAGCCATGGCTGTTCTGGATCTCCTTCTGTAGACCAGGCTGGCCTTGAACTCAAAGCCTGTCTTTGCTTCCCAGGCGCTAGGGTTAAAGGTGTGCTCCACTACCGTCTGGCTATTTGTCAAGACTGTTTATTATAGGTGTGTGTGGGTGCCATGCCATGTAGACATGTAGAGGTCAGAGACAATTTGGCGAGGTTGGTTCTCTCCCTCCTCTTTGTGAGTTCCAGAGACTGAATGTCTGGTTCTCAGACCATCTTCACCACTGTACCATTTCACTGGCCCCTGCAGCATCTTTGCCAACTCTGCCCCTGTCCTCTTCTCTCCTGCCCCAGTGTTCTAGGACACTATACACCTGGGTGGCGCTCCAGCTGTGAGGACGGGTTCTGCCCTCAGTAAGAATGGAAACTTAGGTCTCATTCCTTTCTTTTCCCAACAAACAAAATTTCACCAGTGCTAAAGCATACAGTAGCAACCCTGTGGTCCTCAGAGTGGGCCAGCCCAGGAGCTGCCTCGGGAGGACTGCTCATTCTCCCTTGCAGACTGCTCTCTAGGCTGGAGAATACTCCCCATCCTCAGATAGGCCCTTCCTGGGGCCTGCAGCCCTCAGTTCTTACTCCATCCACAGTATCCCATCCTGAGTCTGTGGTGGTCAATAGAGATGAAAGGCTGTTATTTCTTTTCTTTTCTTTCTTTTTTTTTTTTTTTTTTTTTCCGAGACAGGGTTTTTCTGTGTAGCCCTGGCTGTCCTGGAACTCACTTTGTAGACCAGGCTGGCCTCGAACTCAGAAATCCACCTGCCTCTGCCTCCCAAGTGCTGGGACTAAAGGCATGTGCCACCACTGCCTGGCTTTTTTTTTTTTTAATATTATTTATTTTTTATTATTATTATTTATCTGAGTACACTGTAGCTGTCTTCAGACACACCAGAAGAGGGCATCAGATCTCATTACAGATGGTTGTGAGTCACTGTGTGGTTGCTGGGAATTGAACTCAGAACCTTTCAGGAGAGCAGCTAGTGCTCTTAACCTCGGAGCCCTCTCTCCAGTGTGGACAATTTCAAACCCCCACACACCCTTTGGTTTGTTTCATTTTCCTTTCTTTGGGTTGTGTGTGTTATCGTCAGCTATGCAGTCCATCTCATTTTGGCTGAAGCTTAGGAACTGGGCTAGAGCATCTGACCAGTAAGCCCCTGAGGTCCTGCTGTCTTTCCTTTGGCGCTAGAATTGCGGGTGTTCCCCTCCTTGCCCTGGCATCTTCATGTGGATCCTACAGGTTGGACTCAGGTTCTTGTATTTGCAAGCCAAGCGCCTGCTGACTGAGTCTGCGGTTTGGGCTTTGTGGGTGCTGGGTCTTAGGCTCCATGCATTTAGTAAGGGTGTCTTTGTGTGATGTACTACCCTGCCTAAACATGGGACCTTTCCTTGAGAACTGGAAGGTAACAAGATGCAGCCCTCGTGCATCTAGGAGGACCTAGGAAGTCTTCCCAGGCGTCCAGGCTAGTTTTTGTCAGATTGATCTGACCCAGAAGATCTACATGGGAAGAGGGTTTGAGGGCGTGCATATGCGTGCAGGTGCCTACAGAGGCAGAGGCCTTCGCTCACCCTGGCACTGTACTTCAGGGCAGTTGGGAGCTGCCCAACATGGATGTTAGCAACTGTCAGTGTTTCTTCAAGAGCAGTGTGTGCTCTTAGCCACTTGAGGCAATTTTCCAGTGTGTGTTTCTTTTGAGTTTGTGGGTTTCACCTGCCTGTGCACAGTGAGGCTAGTGTGTAGGTGCTGGGAGTGAGACCTGGGCTAGTCTTCAGCCTTGGGGTAAACAGTCTTAGTGAGGGGCTAGTCTACATCAGTCTGTGTGTTGTGTGAGTGTTTTGGGGTCTTTATTATTTAAAGTGGAAAGTCCCACCCTAAATGTGGGCAGAACCATTTCTGTGCTGTTCGTTGAATTGTCTTAGTGAAGAAAAGTAACCGAGCAAAACACACGTGAGCAAAACACACGTGAGCAAAACACATGTGAGCGGGGTTTTCATTCTCCCTGACCGGAGATGATGCAGCTTCTTCATTTGTTGCCTTCGACTTCCTGAAATACCGACTTTGACTTGGAGTTGTAAACAAAAATAGAATAAAAACCTTTCCTGCACTTGAATCTCTCTCATTTCTGCTGCTTGTTGGTCTGGGGACAGACATGCTGGCTGCACCCTGAGCCAGGTTGTCCCGGTAGGTGGTTTTCCATTTCCCTCTGTGCTTCTTCTGCAGCTCTGAGGAAGAGGGGCATTTGCATCTAATGTAGCTTGTACTGGAATGAAGAACAAAGGGGATAGAATACATTTGACAGAACTCAGAAAAGGACTGCGGCTCTTACCTTCATCGGAAAAAAAAACAAAACAGGGGGCTGGTGAGATGGCTCAGCGGGTGAGAGCACCCGACTGCTCTTCCGAAGTTGATAAGTTCAAATCCCAGCAACCACATGGTGGCTCACAACCATCCATAGCGAGATCTAGCTCCCTCTTCTGGAGTGTCTGAAGACAGCTACAGTGTACTTACATATAATATAATAAAAATTAAAAAAAAAAAACAGCCGGGCGTGGTGGCACACACCTTTAATCCCAGCACTTAGGAGGCAGAGGCAGGCGGATTTCTGAGTTTGAGGCCAGCCTGATCTACAAAGTGAGTTCCAGGACAGCCAAGGCTATACAGAGAAACCCTGTCTCGAAAAACCAAAAAAAAAGTTATCTTATGTATCTACATGGCTGTATGTATACTGTACATATGCCTCATGTCTGAGAGGGTCAGAGGAGAGCACTTCTTCTCAAACTGGAGTTTCAGGTAGTTGTGAGCCACCATGTGGGTGATGGGAAATGAACCTAAGATGGTCTGGGAAACAGCAACTGTTCTTAAACTCTGAGCCATTTCTCCAGCCTCTTTTCCTTTCTCCTCCCCACAACTCCTAGACAAGCTTATGACAGCAACAGAAACAAACCTAGGGCTCTTCAGGAGCTGGAGTTCTAAGGGAGAGCTGTGGGATCAAGAAGATGCAGGGGGTGGACAGGTAGGTTAGCAGAGGGCAGTGCTGTACAGGGACCTGAGTTTGGCTCTCAGTGCCTGTCTCATACAACTCACGCTGCCTGTGAGTTCACCAAGGCAACCCCTTCTGGTCTCTTTGGCTCCCACCCTCACAGGCACAGACACAATTCACAAGAATGAGGTTTTTTGTTTGTTTTAAAGAAAATGCCGGTGGAAGTGTAGCCCAACATAAGCACATTCAAGACTCTAATCTGTGAGACAAATTAAAATGTCAACCAATGGGAAAATGGTGGTACTCAGAAGCGGAGAGGATAAGGTGTCAAAGGCCTAGAAAGGATTTGTCCTCAAAGTGAGGCTGTAGCTGGGAAGGTGGTCCTCAGCAAGATGAGTGGCCCTGCACATCCAGAGAAGAACCCCAACCGCCTGTCAAAGCCTCCGCCACCACAGCAAAGAGACCAATGAGAAACCTCTTCCGGTGTGAACCTGGCCAGCCTTTGGCATCTCTGACCCCTTGTCTTCTCCCTGGATCTGATGTAGCCGTGTTCAAAAGCTTGCTTGGAGATCTGTGCCTGGACACTGGCAGCATCTCCCACTGTGTGTCAGTGGAGCACCAGGCCACACTTCTCAACTCTCTTTTGCCCCACAGATCATCGGGACTCTGGAAGAGGTGCATATGCCACAGAACGGAATTAACCATCCTGGTGTCACCGCCCTGGCCCAGGCTTT
Organism: Mus minutoides; assembly: GCA_902729485.2. Lineage (NCBI taxonomy): Eukaryota > Metazoa > Chordata > Mammalia > Rodentia > Muridae > Mus > Mus minutoides. The sequence continues at coordinate 126,995 of LR749736.1, forward strand.
TGCCATCAACCCCCTGTTGCGAGTCATTAACCTAAATGACAACACCTTCACTGAGAAGGGTGGGGTGGCCATGGCTGAGGTGAGGCGGGTTTTTCAGGCTGCATGGGCCTCTGGGGGCTCGTTGGCAAGCATGGCGCTGCCCCTACCTTTCCATCCTTCCATGTTGAATACCCCAGAGCCCCTCTCATTTGCATAGAATAGGGCTTCATGTTACAAGGTCCCTGCAACCTAATGTTGAGTGTCCTCTGGGTGGGAAGGGCTCATGAAGGGTAAGTTATAAATGTCACAAATGTAGGTGTTAGCACCAGAGGGAGGAGGCACTGGATCTCAGACTTGAGCTTGCTTGTTTTGACTAATGATAAAAGACTGGTTGATTGTGACAAATGATGGGGATGGTAGTTCAGGCACTGTGATCAGTGGAAGAAGTGAAGTCTGCAGACTAACGAGGAGCCTTCCTAAGTTGGTCCTTATTTGAAATGATGGGTTCATGGGTATTAGAAAAATGAAAGGAAAAGGAATTTGAGACCTTGTACTATTGCCCGGTCTGAAACTATCTGTAAGTAATAGGAAGACATGGAGGGTCCCAAGCCCTCCATGATGCGGATGGGATGCAATTAGATTTGATTCATGCTTTGGGGAGACCTCTAACATGGGAGCATGGAGGTTGAGGGGTAGCCAGGGCTTCAGAGGCCAGCGGGCAGTGATGAGAACTGTGGAGATGCTGAGACCCGGCCATTGTGTATAAGAATGACCCATCACCTAGATCCTTGCTCCCTCCTCTCAGACTCTGAAGACTCTGCGACAAGTGGAGGTGATTAATTTTGGAGACTGCCTGGTGCGCTCTAAGGGTGCTGTTGCCATCGCAGATGCTGTCCGTGGAGGCCTGCCCAAGCTGAAGGTGCTTTTCCCCTTGACTGGAGGGGGAGGGGGAAAGGATGAGTTAGTAAGGGGTCTGGTGTGAAGGAGGGTGGGCCAGGTCTCAGCCTTCTCACTTTGGTATAAACATGTCAAGTACTTTGCACTGGGTTCCTGGTATTGTTTTTATTGTTTTTCTTCAATCCCCAATGCCGAAGGTGAGAGAGCAGGGCTGGTCTCCTGGCTCAGGTTTGACATGCCTCTCTACTGTTTCACTTGCTTTTAGGAGCTAAACCTATCATTTTGTGAAATCAAGAGAGATGCTGCCCTGGTTGTTGCTGAGGCTGTGGCTGACAAGGCTGAGCTGGAGAAGCTGGACCTCAATGGTAGGCTGTGGGGTCAGCCTCAGCTCAGCTCTGGGCCTGGCCCCATCACCGTCCTCCCTGACCTTGCTTTCCTTCCTGAACCAGGCAATGCCCTAGGAGAAGAGGGCTGTGAGCAACTTCAGGAGGTGCTGGACAGCTTCAATATGGCCAAGGTGCTTGCATCCCTCAGGTAGGCAACTCTGGGAAGGTGGCTCCAGAGACCTAAGGTCAGGTCTGCTCTTTTTTTGTTTCTTTTTTTTTTTCAAGACAGGGTTTCTCTGTCCTGGAACTCACTGTAGACCAGGTTGGCCTCAAACTCAGAAATCCACCTGCCTCTGCCTCCCAAGTGCTGGGATTAAAGGTGTGCGCCACCACTCCCCAGCATAGACCTGCTCATCACTTATTTCTCTTTGTCTTGTCTCCTGCTACCTGCCAGCCAGGTAGCTGGCACCTTGGGCTGGGTGTTGGAGAAAGGGATGGAGGAGAGCTTCTGTGTGTTCAGTAAAGGACCATCTTACAGATCTCTCTGTGGAGGGGCCCTGAAGGGTTGTTGTTCTCCCCAACCACCCCGTTTTTTTCTTTTTTGAGACAGAGTTTTAGTATAATGACCCTAGCTGCCCTGGAAGTCATAGAGATCCTCATCTCTGCCTTCCATTCCTCTGGCTGCTTGGTCCAGCCAGAGTTCATACCTCAGAGTCAACATAGTCTGCTAGCTTCTCTCTGCAGTGATGATGAGGGAGAGGATGAGGATGAGGAGGAAGAAGGAGAAGAGGATGACGAGGAGGATGAAGATGAAGATGAAGAGGAGGAGGATGAGGATGAGGAGCAGGAGGATGAGGAAGAGCCTCAGCAGCGAGGGTCGGGAGAGGAGCCGGCTACACCCTCAAGGAAGATCCTGGACCCTAACAGTGGGGTAAGTTTGTTATTTGCTGGGAACAGAGTCCAGGGGCACAGCTAGCATCTGTTTAAGTCCAGTAATACAAAGGCCAGCTGGTTTCAGAAAGTCATTCCAGGAGGGACTTTTTTGTTTGTTTTGTCAGAATGTAAGTGTATTTATATGCTTATGTTTATTTTATGTAGAAATAAATTATAACACCAAAAATTATGCAGAGCTGAACATGACTCATGCCCGTCACTCCAGCCTTAGAAGAGTGATGCAGGAGGATTATCAAAAAGTTTTGGGACTACCCTGGGCTACATAGTTAATCTTTCCTCCTCCCTGCTGTGGGTTATCCCCGTGGCTCCTGAGGCAGTCCAGAACTGTGCCTGGGGTTGACACTGACTTGGGTTAGTTGGTTGAGCCCACTGCCACTTTAGTCATGTGTATCTCTGGGTTCTGAACTCTTGTGGAGCAGCTGACTGACAAAGAACCTCTCAGTTAGGTTTCCCTGGCAAGCACTGACCCAGGCACCTGTCTTGTTTGCCTGGCAAAGCTCCACTCTGAGTGCTAAAGATATCCTGCTTCTTACCCAAACCTCAGAACACCTGAGGTGAGCCTCCATAGAACCCATACAATTGACCTGTGATTGAGAGCTAGTTCTAGTCCTAGGTTCTAGAGCTGGGTGGAGTAAGGATGTTATTAGCATGGGAACGGGCACAGCCAGGTCGAGGAGTCTGGGGTTTGGAATCTACAGAGCCCCTGTGTCACCTGTTTCTCAGGAGCCAGCTCCCGTGCTGTCCTCCCCGACTCCCACAGACCTCTCCACCTTCCTGTCATTCCCCTCCCCAGAGAAGCTGCTGCGTCTGGGTCCCAAGGTCTCGGTGCTGATAGTCCAGCAGGTAAGAGCTCCCAGCCTCCCACCGCTTCTTTAAAAATTAGGTTGGTCAGTGAGCTGTAATGTCAAAAGGGTCCCTGCCATGTCCTAGCAAAAGCTCAAGTTGGAGAACTTGAGGTTTTTGCCAGATTCACATGTGCATGCCCACAATGTGTGTGCCATGAGCTTCTCTGCTGCCTCCCTGCTTCTAGAGCAAACCCCCTTTCCGGGTTATCTGCAGCTCAGGTGCCATCCAGCTTCACATGGTTTCTGTTACCCTGGCAACCTGAAATGGAGATCACATATGTCCTTAGTTGTAAAAAACAAAAACAAAAAAAACCTACATTTTGCTAGGCACATACCTTTATGTTCAGTTTAGGAGGCAGAGGTGGACTTCTATGAGTTTGAAGCCAGTCTGGCCTACATAAAGATTTCCAGGCCAGCTGGAGATAGAGTAAGACGCTGGTCAGTAAATTAAAAAAAAAAAAAAATCGGGCTGGTGAGATGGCTCAGTGGTTAAGAGTGCCGACTGCTCTTCTGAAGGTCCCGAGTTCAAATCCCAGCAACCACATGGTGGCTCACAACCATCCTTAACGAAATCTGATCCCCTCTTCTGGAGTGTCTGAAGATAGCTACAGTGTACTTACATATATAATAAATAAATAAATAAAATCAGCCGGACATGGTGGTGCACGCCTTTAATCCCAGCACTAGGGAGGCAGAGGCAGGTGGATTTCTGAGTTCGAAGCCATCCTGGTCTACAAAGTGAGTCCCAGGACAGCCAGGGCTATACAGAGAAACCCTGTCTCAAAAAACTTAAAAAAAATTTGAGCCATCTTTTGCAATAAATGTAATTACAGTCAGCCTTTTCAGAACTCAAGGCAGACCTTTGAAATTTTGAATAGGTATCAGTTGTATAATGTATTAACACATGTATGTGCTTTAATTTAGAAAATGAAATGTCAGTTATTGTATGATATTGCCCTAACATGCCGCCATCCAACAGAATCTGTATTCATTCGGTGTGAAGCGTCTCTGGTCGGCCATTCTGCTTTCTCCTTCAACGTGGCTCTAGAGGCTTTAGATTGGATTCTGTCTTAGTCAGGGTTTCTATTCCTGCACAAACTTCGTGACCAAGAAGCAAGTTGGGGAGGAAAGGATTTATTCGGCTTACACTTCCACATTGCTGTTCATCACTGAAGGAAGTCAGGACTGGAACTCAAGCAGGTCAGGAAGCAGGAGTTGATGCAGAAGCCATGGAGGGATGTTCCTTACTGGCTTGCTTCCCCTGGCTTGCTCAGCCTGCTCTCTTATAGAACCCAAGACTGCCAGCCCAGAGATGGCACCACCCACAAGGGGCCTTTCCCCCTTGATCACTAATTGAGAAAATACCCCACAGCTAGATCTCATGGAGGTACTTCCCCAACTGAAGCTCCTTTCTCTGTGATAACCCCAGCTGTATCAAATTGACACAAAACTAGCCAGTACAGATTCCTCTGAAGATTTATTCTGGTTTAAAGGACTAATTTTTTTTTTTTTTTAGAAGCTTTTTTGTTTATTTGTCCTCTCAGAAATCAGCACATCACAGCAAAACATCAAGTCACCGCAGATCTACTCCTTTGGCCAACACCAACATTGGCCTTCGCCGTGCCCCTGACCTTCTTCATTCTGTTCTTGCGTTCCTTTCGCTGTTTTCGGGAGGTCTTTTTCTTCTCATAAAGGCCATGTCTTGCGAGTCTGTGTTTAGGCTCATTCTTCTTTGCATAATCTAAAGAATCATAAATCATGCCAAAGCTAGTTGTCTTGCCACCACCGAAGTGGGTTCTGAATCCAAATACAAAGATGACATCTGGTGTGGTTTTGTACATTTTGCCCAGCTTTTCCCGAATTTCTGTCTTTGGTACTGTGGCCTTCCCAGGATGAAGGACATCAATGACCATCTGTTTCCTCTGAAGCAGGCGGTTTGTCATGAACTTCCTGGTCCGGATGGTTACTGTGTCATTCATGATGGCTACGGTGCGTCCTACCTCTATTTCCCAAGGGCTGGATGGGATTACAGGCTTGGTGACCACGCCCAGCTTCTCATTACATTTTTTTTTTAAGATTTATTTTATTTATTATATGTAAGTACACTGTAGCTGTCTTCCGGCATTCCAAAAGAGGGCGCCAGATCTCATTAAGGATGGTTGTGAGCCACCATGTGGTTGCTGGGATTTGAACTTATCACCTTCGGAAGAGCAGTTGGGTGCTCTTACCCGCTGAGCCATCTCACCAGCCCCAAAGGACTAATTTTTATTTTGTTGTTTGTAACTTAACATGAATTTCTTTAGCCCTTTTTTCTTTTTAGATTTTGTGTGCTCTGTTTCCATGCACACCAGAAGAGGGCATCAGATCCCTTTACAGATAGATGGCTGTGAGCCACCATGTGGTTGCTGGGATTTGAACTCAGGACCTCTGGAAGAGCAGTCAGTGATTGCTCTTTACTGCTGAGCCATGTCTCCAGCCTCCTCATCTCTTATCTAAGTATGCTTTAAACTAATCTTTCTTTAAAAGAGGATACACATAAACACACACACACACACACATATATATATATATATATATATATATATATATATATATATATAATTGCAATCATTACTGGAAATATATCTGCATGCTGATAATCAACACAAAATTATATGGAATCCAAGGCCTCTGACTTTTTTTTTTTTTTTTTTTTTGGTTTTTCGAGACAGGGTTTCTTTGTGTAGCCCTGGCTGTCCTGGAACTCACTTTGTAGACCAGGCTGGCCTCGAACTCAGAAATCCGCCTGCGTCTGCCTCCCGAGTGCTGGGATTAAAGGCGTGCGCCACCACGCCCAGCTCGCTTAGTCTATTTTTAACACAGGAATTTTTTTTTAATCTTCTCCTCCCTTCAGAGACTTTATTTTTGAACAATTTCTTTCTATAGTTTTTTTTTTTTTTCTATTTATTTCATGTATGAGTGCACTGTAGCTGTCTTCAGACACAGCAGAAGGCGGCATTGGATCCCATTACAGATGGCTGTGAGCCAATATGTGGTTGCTGGGATTTGAACTCAGGATCTCTGGAAGAGCAATCAGTGCTCTTAACCACTGAGCCATCTCTTCAACCCTCTATAGTTTCTTATACCCATTTTTTTTTAAACTATTTTCAAACTTATCCCCCAGTTTAGAAGTTTGGGGCTCCTCGGTCACACTACAGCTCCTGGAAGACCTTCCTTCCTTCTGCCCTGTGCAGCTGCAGGCTCCTCGGGCCAGCATGGGTGGCTGGTGGCCCCTTGACTGGGCAGTTGCTGAGCCTGTGCTAAAGCAGATAGATACTCCTCAGGCTGTTATGTGTGCCCACTACCTTCACCATAGCCTGGGAAATACATTGAGCTGGCTAAGAAAGCCTCTTCCCAGCTGGTTAAATGGCTTTGGCACTTCCCTTGGCCTAATACCTGAATCTGCCTATGTTTATTAGATTTCTAGCTACCATGCTGGATGTCAGACTATTTAACCCACCAGCTCCCAGTAAATACAGGGATTTATTATTACTCAGGCCTTAGCTTATGCTATTTCCTAAGTAGATCTGTGTAAGTTAATTAACCCTAACCATATTAGTCCTCTCGGAGCCTGGTTCTTTCCCAGAGTTCATTTCTCTGCCCAGAAGTCTTTCCTTTCCTGCCTCAGCCATATGCCATCAGCTCTTTCAGAGAATGCCTGAGGCAGGAGAGAGACGCATATTCACACAGTGTACAGAAATGTTACTTTTCCCAGCACTCCTGCTCATACCTGTTGTAGCTAGGCTTTCACCAGGCTCTAGGGAACCATCTGGGGAAAGTGGCTACCTATGCCTACTGCCCGCCACACCACTCCTCCTCCTCTCTTTCTCTTTCTTTCTTTCTTTCTTTCTTTCTTTCTTTCTTTCTTTCTTTCTTTCTTTCTTTCTTTCTTTCTTTCTGGTTTTTCAAGACAGGGTTTCTCTGTGTAGCCCTGGCTATCCTGGAACTCACTTTGTAGACCAGGCTGGCCTCGAACTCAGAAATCCGCCTGCCTCTGCCTCCCAAGTGCTGGGATTAAAGGCATGCGCCACCACACTCTGCTCTTAACCCCTATATTGCCAGGGCCTTCTGCAGCCATTTTGTATGAAGCCAGAGCCTCAGGCAAGGTTCTGGTGTCTAACCAGCCGTTATGTCTTGTCCTCAGACTGATACCTCCGACCCTGAGAAGGTTGTTTCAGCCTTCCTGAAGGTGGCATCTGTGTTCAGGGACGAAGCCTCAGTAAAGACAGCAGTGCTGGATGCCATCGGTAAGGGGAGAGGGGCAGAACTGGTAGACCTAGATCTAGATGCTCTCCTGAATTCTGCACTGGAAAACATCCTAAAGCATAAGGTCGTATATAGTTAGAACTTAGGCCAGGTAGGGTCAGGGCAGGTCACTGCCTATCTTAAAAAGCCAGATAGTCAAATCTGTAAGACCCTGTGAGTTCTCCTGTCAGGGAGGCCTTGGTGCGCCTGTGGGAGTCTCTGCACATGTGGTCACAAAATCATACCATTTCCTGGAATCTTTGTGACATCTCCAAGCCCTGCCTGTCTCCGTGTTATTCTATTTCCAATCCAACTGTCACCTTCTACCTGTCACATCTGTTAGAGCCTCCAAGTATGTCAGGTTTGGCCCGGGGAAGGACTAGGTCATGGTGAGAGAAAAGGAGCAGAGACACGCCTCTTCCAGGCTGTTCTCTGGGGAACTGGGGACATTTACAGATAGAGACTTAAGTTCTTTTCTCCACTGATATCCAAAGCCTCCCCTCGGGGTTTCCGCCCTGACCCCATGTGCAGGCAGTACAGAGTGGTACTGTCACCACACCATTTTATAGGAGGCCTGGTGGGGAAGGCGTTCCAGCTGATAAACTGAGTCTTCTCTTGGTTCCCATATTCTGACCCCAGTCAGCTGTATCTGCACCCCCTTCAGTTTCTACCCCTTGACAGGGCCACAATCAGGGGTTCCGGACACCCGTATATCTAAACCTCTCCTGCCTGCTTACTACCACACTCCATTTCTGCCCCTGTAGATGCCCTTATGAAGAAGGCCTTCAGCTCCTCCTCTTTCAATTCCAACACCTTCCTTACCAGGCTTCTCATCCACATGGGTCTGCTCAAGGTGAGGCTTCGCTCGTGCTGCGCTCTGTGGGTCACTGAGGGAGGAAGCAGGGCTCCCAGGTGACCTTGGAGCTTAACACCCCCCTTTATTTGCAGAGTGAAGATAAGATCAAGGCCATCCCCAGCCTACATGGCCCCCTGATGGTGTTGAACCACGTGGTGAAGCAGGACTATTTTCCCAAGGCCCTTGCACCCCTGCTCTTGGCATTTGTGACAAAGTGAGTAGTGAGGCCTTGGTGTTCCATCTGCCTCGTGGGTGGGGTCAGTTCCCAGGGTCCCAGGCCAGCCCCCCTGCAAAGGCCAGAGGTCCTAACTTCCCAGCAGAGGACACCCCACCCTCACCAGGAAGTGGACCTTTCTGACAACCCAAGATATCGGTGCCACTCACTGAGCTGTCTTCTCCACAGGCCGAATGGCGCACTGGAAACCTGCTCCTTTGCCCGCCACAGTCTGCTGCAGACGCTATACAACATCTAGATTTAAAGGCAGCTGTTGCTTGTTTCTCGCCCTGCCCCAGTGACTGGGGGTCTTGGATGGACTAAGCTCAGCCAACATCTCCATTGGATATTTTGACCAGAGGCAGGGGAGGGTCTTGTCTCCCATGTCCCATTGGTCCTTTGATACTGTGTTGGTTTGCTGTGTATGTGTGTGTGTGGGTATGTACTTCCTGTCTGGATTGCAGATCTTCATCTCCCTGCTGGACTAACCCAGGTCCACTGTGGGGAATTGATGCCTGCCCCGGGGAAGGGTAGAAAGCTGCTTTGTTATTAAACTTAGGCCAACTTAGCCATAGGCCCTGTTGGCTGTCCTGCCTGCCCTGCCTTCCTGTCCCACCAAAGCCTGGGGATATCCTGTCTGTGTGCTATGTCCTGCTGTGTCCACCATGCCTAAGGAACAGAGACTGTCAGAGACGGGCTATCATTAGAAAGTGAAACTCTGGCCTTAACCATGTGGCTTGGAGGAGCAGCCAGGGGAGTGGGAGCTGTCTGGGGTACCCTGGCTCTTGGACCCAGTGGAAAAAGCTCCTTGGCTGGCCCAGCCCTGTTTTTCATCCTGGGGAGGGAAGGGCAGGTCCCCTAATGCCTGAACCACATGTTGGGCCTACTCTTTGAGGGATTTCTAAGACAGGAGTGTGTAATAGGGATGGAGCCAGGGTGAGAGATGCTCTGTGACTTCCCGAAGTGGCTACTTGGCCACCTCCTACTTCCATTGTGTTGTATGTCTGGGCTGTGCCTGGGAGCTTCACAAATAAAAGTCATCTGTGGTAGTTGCACAGACCCGGAAGCTTCTTTCATCAAAAGTGGGTGGGGACAGAGCCGGCTGTGGTGGCGCACACCTTTAATCCCAGCACTCAGGAGGCAGAGGCAGGCGGATTTCTGAGTTCGAGGCCAGCCTGGTCTACAAAGTGAGTTCTAGGACAGCCAGGGCTACAGAGAAACCCTGTCTCAAACAAAAAAAAAGTGGGGACAGCTCAGGTTAGGACAGAGCCAAGCTCGCAGGAGGACCGGAGCTCAGATCTCCTGAGCCATGTGCAGAGTGGAAGGGCCATGTGCGTGCACACCAAGTGTGTCATAGGGACAGAGGCCTTAGGGGTGGGGTCCCACTGCAGTCAGAGGAGTAGCCAATGTCTCCACCTGGCCCTAAGTTCTTCCTGCACTTGAACTCCCAGTCTAGCCTGGAGACTTCACAGTAGTGTCCCAATGTGTGGACAGTGGGCAGTGGGGAAGAAAACCTCCAAGTACTGAAGACTCTAAAACGTCTTGAGGTTCAGATGTGAAGCCAGCAGGATGGCATGTGACATGAGGCTGATGGTCCTCCCATGTAATTTTATATTTATAATGGTTGAACACACTTGCTGCTCTGGAATATCCACAGTTGAGTTCCCAACATCCACATGGTGGCTTACATTAACTATGCATAACTCCAGTTCCAGAGAGTTGAAGTCCCTGAAGCTAGAGAGCTCTAGGCTATTGTGAATAGCCATGTGGATCCTGAGAACTGAACTGTAAGGGCAATAAATTTTGTCCTGTGCATTGTTATCTTGGCTACATGTGTGCTTGTGTGAGGGTGTCAAATCTTGGGATTAGAGTTATGAGCTACCATATAGATACTGGGCTTTGAACCCAGGTCCTCTGGAAAAGCTATCAGTGATCTTAACTACTAAGCCATCTTTCCAGTCACAAAGGTTAGTTTTGTTTCTCAGGATAGGGCTTTTCTGTATAGCCTTGGCTGTACTGGAGACCAGGCTGCCCTCTAATTCAGACATCCAACTGTCCCTGCCTTTCATTTTTTGTTTGTTTGTTTTGTTTTGTTTTGTTTTGTTTTCGAGACAGGGTTTCTCTGTGTAGCCCTGGCTGTCCTGGAACTCACTTTGTAGACCACCCTGGCCTTGAACTCAGAAATCTGCCTGCCTCTGCCTCCTGAGTGCTGGGATCAAAGGCGTGCGCCACCATGCCTGGCTGCCCCTTGCCTTTCAAGTGCTGGGATGAAAGGCGTGCACCACCACCACATGAAGTATGAAAAATACATTAGCAGTGTATACACACATAAAATGAAGGGGCTGGAGAGATGGCTCAGCAGGTAAGGTTACTTATCTCAAAGCCCAACATCCAGAATTCAGTCCCTGAGGCCCATGTAGTGGGAGGAGAGGAAC
>LR749736.1:137884-197778 GCA_902729485.2 Mus minutoides
GGGGGGGGGGGGGGGGGGGGGGGGGGGAGCCCAAAAGGGAACAAAGATGTCAGTCAGAGTGCTTGCATAACATGCCTGAAGCCTGGGCATAAACACATTGCACATAAATGGAGGCAGAAGGATCAGAATTGACAAGGTTCTCTCAGTTGCATCTTGAGTTAAGGCAAGCCTGCCTGGGCTACACAAGACCCTATCTCCAAAATCTCAAAAATAAAAGCTGGAAGGATCATAGAGTATGGCCAAGATAAGGTTTTTCACAGAGATGCAGGGTAGTTCACAGCATTCTAATAATCAAAAAGGTGGAGCAGAAACTGGAGGTTTGAAGCCAGGGCTGCGGTGTAGGCTCAGTCAAAGGATCTGGTCCGCTTCTGGGCACCTGCATGACAGTTGACAATTCTAGTCCTAGGAGATCTGAATCCTTTTGACCTTTGCAGGGACCAGGCACACACATGTTGCACAGATACACATGCATGCAAACCAAAAGTACATAAATCTAAAGAAGAAAAGTGGTACCAAGCCACGTAATAATAGTTTTGTCTCAAAAGCACACATGGAAGGCAGGAAGTTTACTTCGGCTCAGGGCCAGCCTAGCGATTTACACCATTCAACTCCAGGCCAGCCTAGCATGGCTTACATGGTTCAAATCCAGGCTAACCAAGGCTGCCTTTGAGACTTAAAAAACAAAACAAGGACTGAAAGGTGGTTAAGTTTGTATACTGCTCTTGCAGAGGGCCCGAGTTCAGTTCCCAGCACCCACACTTGGTAGTTCCAGAAGATCAAAGATATAATATCTGGCCTCTGAGGTAATCAGCATTCATGGACATTCAGCACACAGGTACACCTGCTTTCAAATAAAAAGGTAACAGGCTGCATATAAGAATATGGGAGGGGGGCTGGAGAGATGGCTCAGCGGTTAAGAGCACCAACTGCTCTTCCGAAGGTCCTGAGTTCAAATCCCAGCAACCAGAGCCGGGCGTAGTGGCACACGCCTTTAATCCCAGCACTCGGGAGGCAGAGGCCAGCCAGCTCAACAAAGTGAGCTCCAGGACAGCCAGGGCTATACAGAGAAACCCTGTCTTGAAAAACAACGCTGGGGGCTGGTAAGATGGCTCAGCGGGTAAGAGTACCCGACTGCTCTTCCAAAGGTGATAAGTTCAAATCCCAGCAACCACATGGTGGCTCATAACCATCCGTAACGAGATCTGGCTCCCTCTTCTGGAGTGTCTGAGGACAGCTACAGTGTACTTACATATAATAAAATAAAATAAATCTAAAAAAAAAAAAAAAGAAAACAACGCTGGGCGTGGTGGTGCATGCCTTTAAAGGCAGATTTCTGAGTTCGAGGCCAGTGTGGTCTACAAAGTGAGTTCTTGATTAAAGGTGTGCGCCACCACTCCCGGCTCTTTTTTTTTTTTTTTTTTTTTTAATGCACTTTTGGGGGATGGTGAGATGGCTCAGCGGGTTAGAGCACCCAACTGCTCTTCTGAAGGTGATGAGTTCAAATCCCAGCAACCACATGGTGGCTTACAACCACCCGTAACAAGATCTGACGCCCTTCTCTGGTGCGTCTGAAGTCAGCTACAGCATACTTATGAAGAATAATAAGAAATGAATCCTTGGACTGGAGAGACCAACCGGAGCAAGCCAGGCTGTCAGGAGCGAGCAGAGCCGAACGGGGATGCCGGAGCTAGCAGGGCCGGAGCAAGTGGGGCCGAACCGGAGCAAGGTGAGCCGATCTGAGCGAGTGGGGCTGGCTGGAACAAGCGGGGGCCATACGGGGGCGGCCGGGAGCAAGTGGGGCTGGCCGGAGCGAGCGGGGTCGAGCAGAGCGAGCAGGGTTGACCGGAACAAGGGGAAAAAAAATGCACTTTTGGAGAAATGGCTAAATGGTTAGTTAATAGCAGCACTGGTTATCCTTACAGAGAAGCCAAGTTCAGTTTCCAGCACCCCTGTGGCCATTTTCCGGAGATGAACAATCTGCAGAAGGCAAGAAGGCAGTTTGCTTCACACACTAAGTAGCTATTGATTCAAACTTTGGAGTCTGACCCTGGGCAGTTTATTTTAGGTACACTTCATGACAACACAGTTTGGTGAAGACTTTCCTGGTAACTAACAATCGTGTACAATAAAACATACACAAGCCGGGCGTGGTGGCGCGCGCCTTTGATCCCAGCACTCGGGAGGTAGAGGCAGGCAGATTTCTGAGTTCGAGGCCAGCCTGGTCTACAAAATGAGTTCCGGGACAGCCAGGGCTACACTGAGAAACCCTGTCTCGAAAAACCAAAAAAAAAAAACAAAAGAAAAAACATACACAAATCTTGAGGAACAAAGTAATCTAGATGAAGATGAGACAGTATGGAAACAATTTGTAAAGTACATGTGACACGTTCAGAAGATTGGTTCTAGAGACAGAAAAACAAGTTCACCATGATCTGGGGGAGGATCTCCCACGTGATCTTGGCCACACAGATAAGTGTAAAGATCACCAGGCTATTAACCAGCTTTCTGGGTGGATAAAAGGCTATGCACCCTTTCCTTTGAAGGAACAACCTAAGAGTGTTTAATATTCTAGGTTCTAATGCTGATCTGTGGAACCTCCTACACCTCAAAACCTAAAAACAATGAAAACAAAAACATGATTTGGGGCTAGCGAGATGGCTCAGAAGTTACGAATAGTTACTGCTCTTGCAGAGGACATAGGTTCAGAATCCACCTAAGGGCTCACAATAGCCTTTAAGTCAAATTTCAGAGGGTTCAACTCACTCTTCTGCCCTCCATGGGTTCGGGAATGCACTTGATCTGTATATACTCAAGCTAGGAAATGAATGAATGAAATTACCTTATTGTTGTAAAAGCCAGAGAAGGCCCACAGCTCACACCCTACTGAAGAAAACCCAGAACTGCTGGGTGTGGTGATCTGCATGTTTGAGAGGTGAGGCAGAAAGATTGCTGAGTTTGAGAACAGCCTAGGTTGCAGCGTTCAGAGTGAGATTTCATCTAGGGGGAAAAATGGCAAAACTACAAAACAAAGATGTCCACTTACAAGTGGTACATACCTTTAATCCCCACACTTTGGGAGGCAGATCTCCAGGAGTTCGAGGCCAGCCTGGTCTACAAAGTGAATCCAGGACAGCCAGGGCTACACAAAGAAGAAACCCTTTCTCAAACAGAAAATAAAAACACATACTGTTCTAACAGAGGACCTGAGTTCCATTCCTAGCACCCACGTCAGGTAACTCACAACTTCCTGTAACTCTAGCTCCAGAGAATCCAATGCCCTCTTCTGAACAACTTGGGTACCTACACTAATGCACATACTCACACACAGAAATAGGCTTTCTCTGTGTAGTCCTGGCTGTCCTGGAACTCACTCTGTAGACCAGGCTTGGCCTCGAACTCAGAAATCCGCCTGCCTCTGCCTCCTGAGTACTGCGTAAAGGTATGTGCCATCACTTCCTGGATTTGAGCTCTGGAATTTAAAGCCAGCTTGTGCAGTAGAGATGCCATCTGAAAAGAGAGGAGGAAGAAGAGGAGGAAGGATAAAGAAGGAGAAGAGAAAGAGGAGGAGAAAGAGGAAGAGAGAAGAGTGGAATGGCACTCATTATTTGGACCAGAGAGCACACATACTTTTCAAGAGAAATGAATTTTAAGCTATTATAATGAATTGTTGTAGGATGGCCCTTCATTAACAGCTGTATGACTGGCTTATACCCCATAGAAATAAAAGCAAAGATACAAATGAACACTGGACACTAGTTTTTTAGATCTCTTCTCAGGATAGAATCAAGAGGTAGAAGCAACCCTGTGTCTCATCCACCAGGAGGTCTGAATCGAACAAAGTAAAGCTTGCTCACACAAGGGAGGTGCTCTGCCATAGAGACATGGGACTCCTGTTGGATATAAAACCTAGGAGGAGAGGATGAGTAATTAAGCACACTTACATTTAGTATTTTTGTGGTATATTCATCCATACATTGGATATTTTGTAGCAATAAGGTTTAAGCGGGGCGTGGTGGCACATGCCTTTAATCCCAGCACTCAGAAGGCAGAGGCAGGCAGATTTCTGAGTTCGAGGCCAGCCTGGTCTACAAAGTGAGTTCCAGGACAGCCAGGGCTACACAGAGAAACCCTGCCTCAAACAAAACAAAAAACAAAAAATTAAAACAACTATGCATCTCAGTGGTGATGGCACACACCTGTTGTCCCAGTGCTTCAAAGCTGGAGCCAGAGACAAGAGCCATCTCAGATGCATAGCACCTTTGAATCCAGCCAGGATTACATAATACCTTCTAAAGGCCAAGCACACTGAAAACTGAAAGCAGCCACACACTAGAACCATGGATCTGAACATGTATGTGAAGGTTTGCTGGGGTCCAGCTGTGTTGTCTCTTAATGCAGAGTGTCTGTGGGTTGGTTTGTTTTTTAGATAGTGTAGCCTAGAACTAAAGGTGTACACTACCATATTCAGCCTTGGAAGTTTTGAAATGTATACATCCTCCAGAGATGCATGCTTAAATGCACCTTTTATTTTCTTTTATTATTATTATTTTTAAATTTTTAATTTAATTTAATTTTATTATTATTTTATTTTATTTTTGTTTTTTTTTTAAGATTTATTTTATTTATTATATGTAAGTACACTGTAGCTGTCTTCAGACACTCCAGAAGAGGGCACCAGATCTCGTTACGGATGGTTGTGAGCCACCATGTGGATGCTGGGATTTGAACTTATCACCTTCGGAAGAGCAGTCGGGTGCTCTTACCCGCTGAGCCATCTCACCAGCCCCTATTTTTGGTTTTTTGAGACAGGGTTTCTCTGTATAGCTCTGGCTGTCCTGGAACTCACTTTGTAGACCAGGCTTGCCTCAAACTCAGAAATCTGTCTGCCTCTGCCTCCCGAGTGCTAGAATTAAAGGCGTGCGCCATCATGCCCGGCTGCACCTTTTATTTTTAAGACAAGGTTTCTGTGATCCCATGCTGGCCTTTAACTTTCTATGGAGCCTAAGTCTGGCCTTGAATTTCTAACTCCACTAACAGTAAAAAGGGGGAGGGAGGCAGAGGAGCAGTAAAAATATTTAAGACAGGACTAGACAGGTAGCTCATTGGATGAGAACACTGGCTGCTCTTGTAGAGGACCTGGGTTCAAATCCCTCACATGTAGGTTGACATATCTGTGCTTCTACTTTGGAGTCTCTGGCGCCCTCTTCTGGTCTGGTCTCTATGGGTACCAGCCATGCTTCAATGCGCTGTACACATGTAGACCAGTAACATATAAAGTTAAAAAAAAATAACCCTAAAATAATTTAAAATATCTCAGATGAACCGGTAAGTCTGGTATGTTTTTGAATCCTTCTGGTTCTGTCTCCTGAGGTGTACACACCACCAGGTTTATGCCTTAGGTCTGTTTATAGAAACACCATATAATCCATTAGAAAGTGGATATAACTTGGGAGGCAGAGGCAGGCAGATTTCTGAGTTTGAGGCCAGCCTGGTCTACAGAGTGCGTTCCAGGACAGCCAGGGCTATACAGAGAAAAACAAAAACAAAAACAAAAACAAAAACAGAAAGTGGATATAACTCTAGGCACCAATTTGGATATCCTCACTAATACGTTCAAGTGAGAAGGAAAATAGTTGCAGGATACAGATATACGTGTGTGTGTGTGTGTGTGTGTGTGTGTGTGTGTGTGTGTGTGTGTGCAGTAGCTTCAGTGTGCGTGAGTGCAGAAGCTCACGGAAAGGAAGGAGTTAAGGGTTCCCACATGCCTGGATTCCAGGCTCCTACCTTAACTCCTGCAGCAACCTCCTGAGCTAGCTTTTAACTTTCGGTTGCTGAACAGTTTTTCCTAGGGTCTCTCGGAGTCCACAGGAGCCCAGTGATGCTAACCTTCCGGAAGGCTCCTCCAGACACACACACCCCCATCACCACGCATGCCCACCGGCCAGTCCAAGGACTCAGGCCTGGGCCATGTTGTTAAGCCTGTGCTGCACAGGCAGCCTGTAACTCCAGCCTCTGTTCCCACCCCCTGCCCACAGCCCGGGGAAGCCCCAGCTCAACTGGGCTGCTTACAATGCTTCCCATTCAGCTCTGTTCCGGCTGCCAAGCCCATGGGCAAAGGGGGGTGGGTACTGCCGGTGGCCAGGCAAGGACTGTCCCTGGTCTTTCCCTTGTGCGGGGCCTCCAGACAAGGCTGGCAGTTCCAGTCAGCATGGAGAGGTGAGTTTTGGGTCCCAGGGAGTTAGAACTAGATGGTTAGAGATGATCAGTTATCTGCTCGTGCCTCTGAGAGGCCAGCTACAGAGCCACGGGATCTTCCTGTACCTCAGGTTCCCCAGAGGTAGTCCCTAAAACAGCCCCAGAGGTAGCTGTGTCTGTGCATCCTGTGGGGTAGTCCTCTAAAGCCTTATGAAGCGGGATCCATGGCAGCCCTCTAGGCCCTGGACCTTTTACCTCTTCAGTGATCAGCCTAGTAGGCCCCCTTCCTACCCCGACCCCTCAAGCCAGAGTCTAGAGAAGGTTGTCAGAGCTGAGAAAGGGGTGACTTCTGGGACTAAAAGGAGATAAAGCCAGACAGTAACAATCCTGGGAGCAACCACGGGGAGGTCCGTGGGGTGGTGTTCCAGCCCCACATCAGGGAAGGGAGCTCAGAACTTACCATTACCTGCGACTCAGGGGAGCAGAGTGAATTCGCTGCTGCTCAGTTTGAACAGTGGTGCCATGCAAGGTGTGTGATGGAGAATCTAGACACTCTTCTTTGAGGGACCAGGAGTTGGGACTTTTCACTCACGGGGGCAGAGAGACACTAGGGAAGTTTCTGGAAAATTCCCTCTGGCTGTTGGGTGGAGCAGGGGGTGGGGGGAGGCCAGAAGAGCCATGGCGGCAACAATCATCCCTAAGAAGAAATGGGCAAGTGGCTGGAGTAGCTAGGTGAAGGGGTGGACAGGTGGGTGGGTGCATCAATAAATAGACAAGTGAGACCTATCTTGCCCCACCCCCACCCCCGTAGTACATAGCCCGGGTGCTCAGGTCCCCTGTCGCAGGCCAGTCAGCTATGTGGACTCAGGTAACAGGAGGACAACAAAGGGTAAGCAGGCACAGAGGTTTGGGCTGCCTGCTCTCTGTGACAGCGTCTCTCAGGCCCTTCAGCATCTGGACCTCCCAGTCCACCCTAAAACCTGGGCTAGGTCTGGGGCTTCCCTCCTGCTGCCAAACCAGGGCTGATAACAGAAGCACCTTCTCTCCTCCCATAGGAAGTGAGGGGAGAGAACAAAGCATAGCGTTTTCCTGTACCCAGAGAACGAAGGCCTGGAGGAGTTCTGAGGCAGGGGTTGGCTGCCCTGTGTCAGGGGTTCAGTGCCCACTAGCATGGATGTTCCCCACGGACAGCAGCGCTCTCTCTCTCTCTCTCTCTCTCCCTCCCTCCCTCCCTCCCTTCTCTCCCAGGCCCCAGAGCTCCACCTGGGTCTTCATGCTGTTGCTGCTCATGGTGTTGCTCCTGAGCCCAGCCTGGCACGTGGCTGCCCAGCGATGCCCACAGACCTGTGTCTGCGACAACTCTAGACGGCATGTTACCTGCCGGCACCAGAACCTCACCAAGGTGCCAAACGCCATCCCTGAGGTCAGGAGAGGGAAAATCCTGGCATGGGTTGGCAGAAGGAAGAGTGGTGTGGCAGGAGCCAGGGCTGCACCAATGGCTCTACCACTGGCTGGCTGGTTCCAGCTCCTTGAGTCTGGGTTATCTAGGTCTGAATGGGGAGAAAAGTAACCACTGAGGGCCAAATCCAATGACACACACACACCTTTAACCCCAGGACTCAGGAGGAAGAGGCAGACAGAGCTCTGAGTTCAAGACCAGCTTGGTCTACAGAGTGAGGTCCAAGCTAACCAGACCCAGGTTTACAACAAATAGCAACAACAAAAATAAACAAGCCAATAGCAGTATAATTTATTTAAAATCCCTTTCGTGTGGCTGAGATACCTAGGTGACCTGCACATAATAATGTATTTGTGTCAAGTTCTGGGGTGAACTGGGGGGTGTGGTGTCTGGATAAGAAACTCTTTTTGCAAGCTGGGCGTGGTGGCGCACGCCTTTAATCCCAGCACTCGGGAGGCAGAGGCAGGCGGATTTCTGAGTTCGAGGCCAGCCTGGTCTACAAAGTGAGTTCCAGGATAGCCAGGTGAACACAGAGAAACTGTCTCGAAAAACCAAACCAGAAAAAAAAAAAAAAAAGGAAACTCTTTTTGCCCCGTGGTGTTATGAACTAATGAGTAAGTAAGCCAAGAAGGAACCAATTACAGTATAAGGGCTGCTCGGTGGCTAAAGAGACTCTGTGAAGGTGATGGGGAGAGGCCAAGGCTCGGGTGCCCTTGTGGCTCATTCTCCCTTCCCCTCTCCTGTCCCCAGCTGACCCAGAGGCTGGACCTCCAGGGTAATATGCTGAAGGTCCTCCCTGCAGCGGCCTTCCAGGACCTGCCCCACCTCACGCATCTGGACCTGCGGCACTGTCAGGTGGAGCTGGTGGCCGAAGGTGCCTTCCGTGGCCTGGGTCGCCTGCTCCTCCTCAACCTGGCTTCCAACCGCCTGAGCGCGCTGCCCCAGGAGGCGCTGGACGGGTTGGGCTCACTGCGGCGCCTGGAGCTGGAGGGGAACGTGCTGGAGGAGCTGAGGCCCGGGACCTTCGGCGCCCTGGGCTCCCTGGCCACTCTTAACTTGGCCCACAACGCCCTGGTCTACCTGCCCGCCATGGCCTTCCAGGGGCTGCTGCGCACCCGCTGGCTGCAGCTGTCTCACAACGCGCTCAGCGTCCTGGCCCCCGAGGCTCTGGCCGGCCTGCCGGCGCTGCGCCGTCTCAGCCTGCATCACAACGAGCTGCAGGCCCTGCCCGGGGCCGCCCTGTCCCAGGCCCGCAGCCTGGCACGGCTGGAGCTGGGTCATAACCCGCTCACCTACACGGGAGAGGAGGACGGCCTGGCACTGCCCGGCCTGCGGGAGCTCGCCCTGGACCACGGGTCCCTGCAGGCCCTGGGGCCCCGGGCCTTCGCCCACTGCCCTCGCCTGCACACCCTCGACCTCCGCGGGAACCAGCTCACCACCCTGCCCCCGCTGCAGGTCCCCGGCCAGCTGCGCCGCCTGCGGCTGCAGGGCAACCCGCTGTGGTGCGCCTGCCACGCGCGGCCCCTGCTCGAGTGGCTGGTGCGCGCTCGGGTGCGCTCGGACGGCGCGTGCCGGGGCCCGCGGCGCCTGCGAGGCGAGGCCCTTGATACGCTGCGGCCCTCGGACCTGCGCTGCCCGGGAGACGCGGCGGAGGAGGACGGGGACGGGGACGAGGACGAGGACCGGCCAGCCGGTCCCCGCGCTCCTCCTCGCTCCCCGCACGGAGAGGCCACGTGGGCCACACCCTGCCCTCCGGCCTGCGCGTGCGTCGCCGAGACTGGGCACGGCGCCTGCGACGGCCGCGGCTTGCAGGCCGTGCCCCGCGGCTTCCCCAACGACACCCAGCTTCTGGACCTGAGGCGCAACCACTTCCCCTCGGTGCCCCGCGCGGCCTTCCCGGGCCTGCGCCACTTGGTGTCGTTGCACCTGCAGCACTGCGGCGTGGCGGAGCTGGAGCCCGGCGCCTTGGCGGGCCTGGACCGCCTGCTCTATCTCTACCTCTCCGACAACCAGCTCTCGGGCCTGAGCGCCGCGGCCCTCGAAGGGGCCCCCAACCTGGGCTACCTGTACCTGGAGCACAACCGCTTCCTGAGGATCCCGGGGGCCGCTCTGCGGGCCTTACCCGCCCTCGTCTCGCTACACCTCCAGGACAACACGGTGGACCGCCTGGCGCCCGGGGATCTGGCAGGAGCGCGGGCTTTGCGCCGCCTTTACCTGAGTGGCAATCGCATCACCCAGGTGTCACCCGGGGCGCTCGGTCCAGCGCGGGAGCTGGAGAAGCTGCACCTCGACGGGAACCGGCTGCGAGAGGTGCCCACGGGAGCCTTGGAGGGGCTGCCGGCGCTCAAGGAGCTGCAGCTCTCAGGGAACCCGCTCCGGGCTCTGCTAGACGGCGCCTTTCAGCCCGTGGGACGGTCGCTGCAGCAGCTCTTCCTGAATAGCAGTGACCTGGAGCAGGTGGGTGCTGGCTGATGTGCAGGCGGCAAGCACGCGTCCCTTGGAGGCATTCCTTCGGCAAGCATTTTAGGCAGGGCATGAGAACGCTAAGATAATCCAAACGTCCCCCTCAGCCCTTGAGTTCAGATGCAGCTAGAGGCATGGGAGAACTTGAGTCTCCTCTTGAGAGTCTTGGCCATAATAAGGGTGGGATTCTGGCCTACCTAACTGAAAGAACCTGGGTATTGTGTGACTTGGAATAAGATCAACCTGGGTTCCAACCTCCGGACTGCCCCTCCACGGTAGACCACCTCGGGCCTGCCTTCCATCTCTCTCCTGGAGGAGAGAGGAGGGAGCTCCTCGCAGACCTGGCATAGCCCACCTAGCGATGGAGGCTCACAACAGGACTGGGCTCTTCCTTGCAGATTTCTCCCAGGGCCTTCTCAGGCCTCGGAAAAGGGCTGCGGAGCTTGTACCTGCAAAAGAACCAACTTCAGTCCCTGCCTGCCCCGTTGTGGCTCAGCGGGCTGGAGCTCGTCGACCTCAGCGGTAATCCTTTCCACTGTGACTGCCAGCTGCTCCCGCTGCACAGGTACCCGCCCCCCACCCCTGTCAGGACTCCCACCAGAGGTGGAGCAGCTGCCTCCAGTCAAGTCCAGCTATCTCCTCGGAGGGACTGTGGCTGTGTGCCACGAGACTTGGGGTGTTGTTTAGCTTACAGGTTACTTATAGTTCAGCAAGGAAAGGATGGGGGCTCCAGGCAGGAACTTCTGGGAGGCAGAGATGAGGGAGGTACACTGCTTTCGGGTGTGCTCAGCTTGCTTTCCTATATAACCCAGGACCACTTAGCTGGGCTGGCACTGCCTGCAATGAACTGGACCCTCCCACATCCATTATTAATCAAGATAGTGTCCCATAGATATGCCTGGCACAGGTACCACAAAACTTTAATTCCTTCATAAATCAGGATAATGTTGTCCTTGCTTGGAGTGCTGGGACCTGAGAAACACACATGCACATCTGGTGGTTACATAAAAATGTAATGAGAAGCTGGGCGTGGTCACCAAGCCTGTAATCCCATCCAGCCCTTGGGAAATAGAGGTAGGACACAGGAGTATGAAGTCAGCCTGGACAATATGAGACCCTGCCTCAAAACACAGGAGCAAAGGCTAGGGATGAAGCTCAGTCTGTAGAGTGCTTGCCTGGGATGCACAAAGCTCTGGGGTCAGTTTCTAGTGCTTCATAAATACTGACTGGTGTGGTAGCTCACATCTGTAACACAGCACTTCTAAAGATTAGAAGACCAGAAGTTGAGGTTGGAGAGCTGGAGGGATGGCTCTGCGGTTAAGAGTGGCGACTGCTCTTCCAAAGGTCGCGAGTTCAAATCCCAGAAGTTGGCCTGAGCTACGTGGTGAGACCCAGTTCTTGTTGTTCTAATAGAACAAGCAACTGTGGTCAAGTGAGCCGATGCTCTAGTAAGTTTAAGCTCTGAAGTCTTTTTTTTTTTTTCTTTTGGTTTTTCGAGACAGGGTTTCTCTGTGTAGCCCTGGCTGTCCTGGAACTCACTCTGTAGACCAGGCTGGCCTCGAACTCAGAAATCCACCTGCCTCTGCCTCCCGAGTGCTGGGATTAAAGGCGTGTGCCACCACCGCCCTGCTAGTTCTGAAGTCTTACGAAATGAGTCCTGTGAAGGGATGGGGAGCAGTCCAGCCACATCATTGTCAGCAGCTATAAACTGGTGAGACAGACAGTGCCTGGGACATGAGAGCACAGATCTCCTATCTATCTATGCAGAAGGGATCAGAGGCTTGAAGTGACATGGAGGAGAGCCACCCAGCCAGTACTCGGTAGACTTCCTCCAGTACAGTGCCTCCACCAAGTTCTTGAGCTCGCCTCATGCTCCTCAGGGCCGCTCTCGCCCATGTTCATCCAGAGTGGGCTCCCCATCTCTCTCTCCTCCTCAGGTGGCTCACTGGGCTGAACCTGCGGGTGGGTGCCACCTGTGCCACCCCTCCCAGTGTCCGTGGCCAGAAGGTGAAGGTTGCAGCTCCTGTCTTTGAAGCCTGCCCAGGCTGGACTGCCAGGAAGGCCAAGAGGACACCAACCTCCAGGGTCAGTGCCAGGAGAACTACTATCCACAGCCGATATTGAAGAACAGTCAAGGTTAGCTCTGGGACGCTGAGCCCCGACTTTTCTCAGTCCTGCCTTGTGATTCCTGAGCTGGGCGATGACCCTCCTCGCATGACATAGTAACATCCCTTCCCCTCATACTTTAAGGAGATGACTTGATGCTTTTGTGGACACCAAAACTTATTCATCCCATTTCTGTTTTTACTGGATCTGTGTGGACCCCGCCCTTTCCCACCCTGACCTCATAGACCTGGCTCTTCTCAGGGAGGAGAGTGGGAGTTCAGGTGTGTTGGCTCTGCTTCCCAACCACCTGTCAGTCACAGGCTGAGATGTCACTTGATGTGATATTCAGGTCTTGACCCAGCTTCAGCTCTAAGTTGGAGCAATGTGCCTTGATGTAGCTCTGAGGGCTGAGCAGGCTGCTACAGGGTGAGCTCCTAGATGCAGGAGGCTCCGATGCAGACGCGTAAGACCAAGTGTGGAGTCCAAAGGGATGAGACCATGTCATAGAGGAAATGAGCAAAGAGAAGGCTGTGCCCATCCTCCAACTCTGAGTTTGAAGACTTGAGGCAATCAAGTGGTGTTTTGGGGTTTTTGTTTTTTTTGTTTGTTTTTTTTTTTTTTGGTTTTTCGAGACAGGGTTTCTCTGCATAGACCTGGCTGTCCTGGAACTCACTTTGTAGACCAGGCTGGCCTTGAACTCAGAAATCCGCCTGCCTCTGCCTCCCGAGTGCTGGGATCAAAGGCGTGCGCCACCACGCCTGGCTCTTTATTTTTTTTGAGACAGGGTTTCTCTGTATAGCTCTGGCCGTCTTGGAGCTCACTTTGTAGACCAGACTGGCCTCAAACTCAGAAATCTCCTTGCCTCTGCCTCCCAAGTGCTTCAAGTGTTGTTTATATTAGTTCCCTGAGGTTGTCATGAGACTGAACTGTGATCTGTCTACAGCAGCAATGTGCCTGACTGTCCTGGAGGTTTGAGGTTGGAAATGGAAGTGCTGATTTATTTTCTTTCTTTCTTTCTTTCTTTCTTTCTTTCTTTCTTTCTTTCTTCCTTCCTTCCTTCCTTCCTTCCTTCCTTCCTTCCTTCCTTCCTTCCTTTTTGGTTTTTCGAGACAGGGTTTCTCTGTATAGCCCTGGCTGTCCTGGAACTCACTTTGTAGACCAGGCTGGCCTCAAACTCAGAAATCTGCCTGCCTCTGCCTCCCAAGTGCTGGGATTAAAGGCGTGCGCCACCACGCCCGGGCAGAAGTGCTGATTTTCAATGGTGACTCACAGCTGTCTGTAATCCCAGTTCCAGGGGATTTGAAACCCTCACACAGATTTAGATGGAGGCAGAACACCAAAGTAAATGAAATTGTAAGAGGTGAGGGGGAGTATGGTGGCTTTAAGAGGGGGGGGGCTGGTGAGATGGCTCAGCGGGTAAGAGCACCCGAATGCTCTTCCGAAGGTGATAAGTTCAAATCCCAGCAACCACATGGTGGCTTACAACCATCCGTAACAAGATCTGGCTCCCTCTTCTGGAGTGTCTGAAGACAGCTACAGTGTACTTACATATAATAAATAAAATAAATCTTTAAAAAAAAAGGAACAGCACAGCACTGACAAAAGGCAGTGACACTATTAAAAAAAAAAAAAAAAAAAAAAAAAAAGGAGAGAGGGATAGTAAAGGATCCCATCTTGCTGCTGCTGGCCAGTGGTGGCCTGTGCCATTTTCTAACCTGCCTCTTTCAGTGTGGTACTCTCCATCCTTCTGGCTGTACCAGGCTGTACACTTCTCCTTTTCATAAGGATAACATATAAGGTCAACATATAGTGACCTTTAATTTATTACTTCAATTTAATAGACGACCCTAATTCCAAGAGGTCAGATTCTGAGTTCCTGGGAGTTTAACTTCTTTTTTTTTTTTTTGGTTTTTCGAGACAGGATTTCTCTGTGTAGCCCTGGCTGTCCTGGCACTCACTCTGTAGGCCAGGCTGGTCTTGAACTCAGAAATCCACCTGCCTCTGCCTCCCAAGTGCTGCGATTAAAGGCGTGCGCCACCACACCCGGCAGGAGTTTAACTTCTACAGAAACACAATTCAAGCCACAAACTGTTCCTAGTGGAGGCAGTTTTAGAGTGGGGAAGGAATACCTCACTGTGGGTCTGGGGTACAACACCTGCCACACAAGCATGAGGACCTGAGCCTCCATAAAAGCCAGACACACAGCAGGACCATCTACAATCCTAGCGCTCCTACAGGGAAATGGGAGGCTGAGATGGGAGAGTCCCAGAAGCTCATGTGCCAGGCAGCCTGGGCTCACTGCAAACAACAGAGACCCCATCAGGGGCTGGGATGTCTGAGTGCATGCATTGCTCTTGCAGAGGACCCAAGTTTGATTCCCATCACCCATGTAGTGCGAGCGGCTCACAAATGCTTGTAATCCCAGCTTCAGGGGACTTAACAGCTTTGGCTTCCACCAGCACTCAGGAGAGGTAGGACTGTGTGAGAGACAGAGGTGAGGTGGTGGTGAGACAGGCGGAGACAGTCTTAAGGTAGAAGGTAGGAACTGGCACCCGTGCTGTTCTCTGACTCCCACACACATGTTAACACACATGGATGATGCATGTGCACACACAAGAGAAAAGCAAGATCTCAAGCTACAGGATACGAATCCTCCTTTGCTCCAGGTGGCGGCTGTGGTGCACGCCTTTAATCCTAGACCTCATAGCAGTGGCAGGCAGATCTCTGAGTTCGAGGCCTGCCTGGTCTACAGAGTGAGTTCCAGGACAGCCAGAGCTACACAGAGAAACCCTTCTTGAATGACATAATCCCTCCAGGCTTGCTCTAGGCAACAGTGACAGCCACAGGTGCCAGCATTTGAAACAGATGGTGGGAAACCATTGTAATCCTTGAACTTGGGAGGCAGGATAAGTTAACTGTCACCCCGGGCTACATGAGACTATCTCCATATACAGCCTAAGAGGTCCCCTCTCTCCTCTTTTTTTTTTTTTTTTAAAGATTTATTTTATTTATTATATGTAAATACACGGTAGCTGTCTTCAGACACTCCAGAAGAGGGTGCCAGATCTCGTTACGGATGGTTGTGAGCCACCATGTGGATGCTGGGATTTGAACTTATCACCTTCGGAAGAGCATTCGGGTGCTCTTACCCACTGAGCCATCTCACCAGCCACCCCTTCTCCTCTTAAAGCCACCATAACACCCCCCTTCACCTCTTACAATTTTATTTACTTTGGTGTTCTGCCTCCATCTAAGTCTGTGTGAGGGTTTCAAATCCCCTAGAACTGGGATTACAGACAGCTGTGAGTCATCATGTGGTTGCTGGAATGTGAACCTGGATCCTCTGGAAGAGGAGCCAGTACTCTAAACCACTGAGCCCTCTTTTCTGCACCCTTGCTGTTCGTAGTTACATATATTTTTCATATTTATCTGTGTGTGTGCCGGTGCATCTGTCATGGTGTGCGTGAGAAGGTCTGAGCACAGCCCAAGGGAGTCATTTTTTCCACCTCTTATGAGGGTTCCAGGGATCAAACTTTTCCCTTCCCATTCAGCCACCCTGCCACCCCACACCCACAGTACCCATCCCAAATACATGTGGACTAGCCTGGGTTCCTCAGAGCTCATACTGAGCCAAGATCATTATCCACACCACTGGGGCTGACAGAGGATGGCACCCCAGGGATGTCCCCTAGCACCAGTGCCTGGAGGAAGGCCAGGCCACACTTGATGTGTGTGTTCTGGCACTCCGCATGAAGCCCAGCAAGCTTGCTACGTGGTCCATGAAAGGTTTACTAAGGAGAGTCTCAACAACTGTGGTGACTGCAGATCAACCCGGCTCATCACTTACCCTGTGCATCTAAGCAAACAATTTACATCCTCAGCCGGCCTTTTTCACATCAGCAAATGAAGCCAAGATCTGAAATGAAGTAGTGGGCTAAAGAGATGGCTCAGCGGTTAAGACTGATCTTCCAGACATCCTGAGTTCAATTCCCAGCAACTGCATGGTGGCTCACAACCATCTGTAATGAGATCTGATGCCCTCTTCTGGTGTGTTTGAAGACAGCAAGAGTACTCATAAATAAATCTTAAAGAATTATCATCCCAGCGTGTAGTAGCCTAGTAAGCATGGAAGGTTCGTGGAGGCTGGGTCTGCAGAAGGCTGAGAAGCAGAGTGGACTCCTGAAGTATTGACATTTGGTCAGTGATCACCGCAAGCCTCCGGGGGAGGAAGTAGAGTATGTGGAAGGAAGAATGATGCCAGCCAGCAACTCAAGTGCTAAGGCTCCAAGACCTTTAGTTCCCATCCAAGGGCAAGCTGGGTACTGGCTTCTAGAGATCCAGGCTTGATTCTCAGAACTCACAGCATTAGGCCTGGTCCTACAACTTTTGAAACTGAAGTTGAGTTCAAGGCCAGCCTGAGCTACCTAGTAAGACAAATCTGACCCGTTAACATCAGCAACATCAGTTATATGCATTTCTTTTTTTTTTTTCTCCCTCTCGCTCCGCTCGACCCCTGCTCGCTCCGGCCAGCCCGACTCGCTCCCAGCCGCCCTCGTACAGCCCCTGCTTGTTCCAGCCAGCCCCGCTTGCTCCGATCGGCTCCGCTCGCTCCAGACAGCCTTGCTTGCTCCGGTTGGTCTCTCTGGTCCAAGGTTCATTTCTTATTATTCTTCATAAGTACGCTGTAGCTGACTTCAGACACACCAGAGGAGGGCGTCAGATCTTGTTACGGGTGGTTGTAAGCCACCATGTGGTTGCTGG
The DNA here is from genome assembly GCA_902729485.2 of Mus minutoides. NCBI lineage: Eukaryota > Metazoa > Chordata > Mammalia > Rodentia > Muridae > Mus > Mus minutoides. The sequence continues at coordinate 154,869 of LR749736.1, forward strand.
GATTTGAACACATCACCCTCGGAAGAGCAGTCGGGTGCTCTAAACCGCTGAGCCATCTCACCAGCCCCCTATATGCATTTCTTAATTTCACCAGCACTGCTACTCCAACTTTGTGCCAGGGTTGGAACTCGGTACAGGTGAGCTCCAAGAACTACCAATTACAATACAGATACAGTTATGGAGACAGAGGCGGTGTTTGTTTTTCCCTTTGCATAGTAACTGTCTTCACACTCAACACTCAAGTAGTATGTCAGAATATACCCTGCAGGTTTGACTTTAGCAAGGGACTTGTCTAATAGAGGTGTGGTAGCGCACATCTGTAACCCCCGCCCTGCATTCAGGAAGTGGGAGATCAGAAGTTGAGGTTGGCTTAGGCTGTATGAGAGCCCGTTTCTGTTGTTCTAACTGAATAAGAATCTGGAGTCAATCAGCCTAAGCCCAGCCAGCCAGCCCCGCCAGCCCCGCCAGCCCCGCCAGCCCCGCCAGCCCCGCCAGCCCCGCCAGCCCCGGCTCTCAAGTTTTATCAATGAGCGAGCCCATAGCCTCCCCTCGCTCATCCGTGAAAGGACGGGGAGGCGGGGGAGGCAGGCAGGCCTGGAATGAAGGTCAAACATCCAGCTGCACCCTCTTTTGTCAGGGGATTTGATGCTCAAGACGTCTATCTAAAGGCACACCTGGGCCACCTTCCTCCCAATGTCCACTCCTAGAGGCTGAGGTCCACTCATCTGATATCATCTCATTGTTTTCTTCAAAGATTTTATTTTTAATTACATTTAAGGATGTGCACATTTGTATCCATAGAAACCAGAGGCACAGGCTCCCCTGAAACTCACGATACAGACACTATGAGTGGATGCTGGGAACTGAACCTGCCTTTTACTGTGGACTTTCATCTTCTTCCCTTTGAGGAGAGCAGGCAGGCAAAGGCCTCTTTCATGGCCTAGATTCTGCACAGGGTGGGCTATCTTTAGCAAACAGATCAAGACCAACTTCTCTCAGAACCTGCCCAGTCCGTGATGACTGGCCACTCACATCTCCCCTCAGGGATGAACGAGACTTGACCGTAGGCCCAGAGATGGCCACACAGCACAGCCACAGCCACAGGGAGCCACTGACCTCACTGCTTCTATCCAAATCCCAGTCAGACACGGGGCACTGCAGGAGCCCCAGGGCTGCTTAGGATGATCCTGGAGGGCCAGGCCACCAGTTCCAAAGTGTCTAGCCGGGGGTTGGGCACACAACTTTAATCCCAGGCCTCGGGAGGCAGAGGCAGGGGGATCCCTACCGGTTTAGAGTCTGCATGGGCTACATACCAAGCCCCAGAGCAGCCAGTACTACATAGATCCTGTCTCAAAAATGTGTCCAAGTGGGAAAACTAAAGGCCAGACACTGTGAAGACGCTGAGCGGAGCAGTGGCTGGGCTAACCAGGCTGGGAGAGGGAATGTTAAGTCTGCCCAAGGCCCGCTCTAGAGAAGGACGGTCTCAGGCTGGACCCCCGACTGCATGGGCCAAACTACTGTCTAATCCTGTACCCAACAGCGAGTAGCCTGGCCCCAGTTTCCCTTAGGGGCACAGTTCCTCGTCCATCTTCCCAGCTGTTACCTCTAAAAAAGGAAGTCACAGTGTTCTTGCCATCCCTGAGGTCAAGGCCCAAACCCAAATCTCTCTAGCCCACTACTTGGTCAATTCCCTGTCACAGTGGGGCCCCTGGGATATCAGGCGGTGCCTGGTGCTCCCAGGAGGTGGCTCAGTTCTCACCCAGCATCAGCCTGGGCTGCCCACCCACTGCTGCTCTGTAACCTTACTTCCACCACTTGCCTGGGTAGACACATGGGGACCAGTCTTGTTTTCCAGTGTGCTGAAGGTGCAATGAATGTGCCAGCCAGAGGGCAGAGGGGGCCCTGGAACACCAGGCTGTCCATTCGCTGCACAGCAGTAAAGCTGGGCCTCCTCTCTGCTCCATGACCAGGCTTGGCTTCAGTTAGGGTCCAGGCTGATGGCAGGGAAGTCTCAGTTGTCTCTCTCCTGCTTGATGCTCTCAATGGGGAGAGGCAGCTGTGGACTGGGTGACCTGTCAGGCGAGGGGATGTCCTGGTGTTCCTCCTTCACACACACAGTGATAACTGGAGGAGGGAGGCAGAGGTGGGAATGAATGTGTGAAGGTGTGACGGCCTGGGTAGGATGAGAGGCTGCTAAGGAAGTTAGCTTCCTTCAGAGAGGGCTTCAGAGGTGGCCGGGAGCCTGAGTGGCCACTCCCGACCTCCTCCTCACCCTCCCAGGAGCATCAACAGAGAAGGCTCAAGGCTGCAGGCACAGCTGGTGAGAAAATAGCACTTGCAGCCAAGCTGACAGCCCGCAGGAGACCCTATGGAGGGAGAGAACCAACTTCTGAAATTATCGCTGATGCACATGATCCCCCAAATGCACCACAGTAAGAGTGAAGACCCCAGGCACATCCTGGTCAGAAACCTGGCACCCGAGAGCCTGCTACACACTTTAGTGAGCATGGGGGTATTTAGAGGCAGGGAGGAAGGGAAAGCCACAACACATGGCTGGAGAGAGAGACTGCTCAGTTCAGAGCTGGATGGGGTGGTTAGGAGATGTTTCCAGTCCAATGGTTTGAAAACTGTTTGGTGCCTGGAAAATCTCCTTCAAACTTGACTCTATTCTTCTGTGTTTAGGGAGAGAAGCAAAGAGACCACATCTGAGAGTGGAGCAGCCTGCTCCTGACCCTACCCAGCCCACCGGCTCTTACTGTCATCAGGAACTGGTTCCGAGACCCCCAAAGCCTCAAGGTTTTCCTCCAGTAAGGGTTTCTTGGAGCCCTGTCTGAGCGGGCGAGTCTTGGCTGATGGGATTCTTTTCCCTATGAATAAAACAAAACAAAACAAAACAAAACAAAACAAAACACACCTAGCATTAGTGCTAGCAGGCAGTGTGGAACCAGCACAGTGTGGATGATAGCTAGCTTTCTTTTCCTTCCTTTTTCTTTCTTTCTTTTTTTTTTTTTTTTTTTTTTTTTGGTTTTTTCGAGACAGGGTTTCTCTGTGTAGCCCCGGCTGTCCTGGAACTCACTTTGTAGACCAGGCTGGCCTCAAACTCAGAAATCCGCCTGCCTCTGCCTCCCAAGTGCTGGGATTAAAGGCGTGCGCCACCATGCCTGGCTTCCTTCCTTTTTCAAGACAGGGTTTCTCTATGTAGCCCTGGCTGTCCTGGAACTTGCTGGGTAGACCAGGCTGGCCTCGAACTTACAGAGACACACCTGTCTCTGATCCCGAGTGCTGTGACTAAAGGCGTGTGCATCACTGCCTGGTGATGCTTGACTTCTTAAATGGAACATGGCATGTTCAGGTCCCCACTCTGAACAGCACAGTCTCAATTGAAATGCCACTCCTACCCAGGGACGCTTGGTCCCTGCTGTGCTCTGTTTCACTAGAGAACATCCTCTTCTCTGCCTGATGCCAGCGCTGTGGCACTACCTTTCACATTGGACAGTTGAGAATGACTTTGTCACCTGACCTCCTCTCCTGTCCTCTTGTAACCCCATGACCAGCTATTCCAGGAGAGAGAGTTGGAGGAAAGGGTTCCTTTTCTCTCTGCCTTTTCCGCAGAACAAGCATCTACAGGTTGCTTCGGACAAGCAGCAGCAGGGACAGGATGGGACCCCCTTCTCTCTCTCCTCAGCACACACTACATTCCTATTTGTGTTCTGGACCTCCTAAGGCACAGGGTCCCCGTGGGGCGAATTCCAGGAAGCACGGGGCAATGCATGGGCTTTACTTACTTTTCTTCCCAAACTGTTTCTTCTTCTTCTTTGTGGCGTCTTTGCCTTTCTGAGGTGTGTTTGGTTCTAATGTTTGAAAGAACAAGAGATGAGAAGAAAGTTCTGGAAGGTCATAGGGCACCTCCATAGGAGGGCACTGGCCCCCATACATGAGAGAAACCAGACATTGAGAACAGAATGGGGGAGGGGCAGTAGAACAGCTATCCCATCCACCCAGGGTCACCAGGGCTGCTCCAGGGGTGTAGGTAGGTGCAGAAGGGTCCAGGCATAGGACAGAGTGGGCAAGATGAAGGAAGGTACTCTGCAGGGCAGGGGAGAGAGAGATACGGCCAGTAGTGGGGTGAGAGGCAGGGCACACACTCTGCTCAGTGCAACCTGGAGCCTTCTCAGTCTCATGCCAGAGGATGCTGGGCATGTGGAGGGCAGCTGGCAGAAAGGGGAAAGCAAGAATATTCAAGAGCTGTCTGAGTTGTGCAACCCCATCCCACCTGCGGACACAGGTGGTTGGAGCTGGTAGCCGGTGAGCTCACACCAGCCGACAGGGTAGATGTCCGGGGATTCGCAGTCCACCCACTGATCATACTCGTTGTCCCAGCCGTCAAAGTGGATGCTGAGGAGCCGATGCACCACTCGCTTCACGGTGGCCACACAGATGAGCCGGGGCTCCATCAGGTCCACAGCCTCCAGCTTCATGCCCACCTTGAAGCCATGGTTGGGGCAGTCCTGGATGGGAGAAGAAAGCAGTTGCCCAGCTGGCCAGTGCTAGGCCTTAGCAGGCGTCCAGGTAGGCAAGGAGCTGCTGGCAGAATGGAGTAGGGAGAAGGGCCATTGGGAGAGGTTCCTTCAGGCAGCAATCCCATTAAACTTTCAAGTGCCAACCCCTCTGTGCAGAAGGGACAAGTCCACACTGTGGCCCATCAAGTATCCACATCACAGAGTTTTCTAGAAGCCACTTTACTGATCCCCGAAGTAAAGAAGGGGGTTGAAATTGCCTCTGGCCGCCACAGACTCCCTGACCCCAGTGATGGAATCTGGAGTCTCCTCACCATGTTAAAGAGTCTTGCTGGAGCTGCTTTTGACTTCGTCTTCTGTAAGAAGGTCTCCCAGTCAAAAGGCTGTGTCTCATACCCTGGACGGGAGAGTGTGATGAAGAACAGTGAGGAAGGGGGTTAAGGGCAGAGCAGCATACTGCGGGACCTTGCAGCTGAGTCCCAGCATGGTCATCAGCTACCCTTCTCTCCAGCATGATACCTTCTCTTGGACAGTCCTGCTGCTCAGCTCCTGGATGGCCCTAACACACAGGAGTGGTCCTGTTCACCAGCTACACTTCGATCAGCTGGGTCAGCCCAGGCAGTGTAAAGGTAGTGGTGGCCAGGGAGGCCCATCCTCTCTCTCATGCCATGGTGCCACACATCAGGGGTCTGGGCTATGGCCTCACCCTGCTAGGCCTTACCTTTTGGGGGTGTGAGCTCAATGTCATTCTTTTGGCAGAAGGTGGCTGGGAAGATGGCATGGGAGGAGGCGTGGTAGCAGAACCAATCAGAGCCATCTGTTGAGGGGCCCCCATCCACACAGATCATCAGGTAACCATCCAAGAGCACCTAGAAGGGGCCAGCAAGATGGCTCAAAGGGTAAAAACTGCCCAGCATGACCGATGCTTGATCCCTAGAACCTATACAGTGGAAGGACACACTAGCTACCACAAAACCCTCCTGACTTCTATGCACATAAAGATGAATGAATGCAACTAAAAACAAAACCAAAGCAGCCCTAGGGGAAGGTACAGAGAAATGGATGTCACATGTCATTGCCTGCAAATCCAACAAGGTGGCTATGATTGGACATGAGACATGAATCCAAACAGATCGTTGAATTCTGTCTTCTGCCAAAATACCCCAGTTTTTGGTGTCTGGCAGAGTACTGTGGAATGGAGAGATAGTGTACCCTCTCCACCAGATAGCCAACCCATGGCAGCCAGGACTGTACCTGCCTTACTGCCGCCAGGCTCTGAGTATGTAGCCAACATGTGGCTCAGCCCAGCATGTGGCTCCTACCTGCTTCCATTGAATACAGAGCAATGGTGGCAGGTAGGAGCAAGGAGCTGGGCTGAGGCTCTAGGCATGCAAAGGTTGGGCTAGTGGCAGAAAGGCCTACTTGAGGGGGCAGTATTTAGCAGATACCTGACACAGGACAACTCTTTAAGATATTTAGTCTAAACCCTAACAGGAATGTTCTGAGTAGAAAGCAGGAGTGAGCTGGGCATGGTGGCATATGCCTTTAATCCTAGCACTCGAGAGGCAGAGGCAGGTGGATTTCTGAGTTCCAGGCCAGCCTGGGCTATACAGAGAAACCTTGTCTCAAAAAACCAAAAAAAAAAAAAAAAGCAGGAGTGACTAGTCTCCCTCTACCATACAGAAACTATGGGCAACGAACAGCTAGTGTCAGAGCCCACCACCATACAGTGGGAGCAGAGCCTTGTGCCATCTGACCCTCAGACAGCCATGCTAGAGGCGGGAAGAGGCTCACCTTGCAGATGGTTGCTACACAGATATTGCCCAGATTCAGAGGATCAATGGCCTCTAGTTTCATTCCTTCCTCGAACCAGCCACCTTCCGTGTAGACAGCTCGGACCTTAAAGGAAGATGCCATTGTGGATTCAGGGAAGGTAAAGGGATGATCTTCCCGAGACCGTAGGCCTGGGACAGCAACAGAGGGCAGAGGACAAAGGACAGTCCCACTGGGTGTGGTGGTGCCCAGAATTTAGGAGGCGGTGACAAGCCAAACCCGGCTTCAATGGGACCCTGCTTCAGTCTACTCTCCTTAAGGTTCTCAGCATGTTAAGGACAGTGGAACAATCTCTTACAAAAGAGGCAAGGGACAGTTCCACAGAGAAGCCAATGAAGGATTATGGCCAAGAGGAAAAGTGCCCACAGGCTGAACCTCACCTTCTTGAAGAGGTAAGGGACTGCGTCACAGTAGATTTTCCGGAAGGTGGGGTGATGAGACATGTCACATCGCCTGTCTGAGGGAGATGACAGAGAAGATGAAAGAAAAGGGAGTTGAAGGCAGCCACTGGTTATCACACGCTTCTCCCAGAAGTATGCAACCAGGCAGGCTACCTGTGCTCACTCTCAGCTGTGCCCCAACTGCTTCCCTGAATGGGAAAACAGAGGACTCTGGAGCAGTAGTGTGGACTAGGCAGCACGGGGGATCCAGGCTCTTTGGTTGTGGGCCAGTGCCAATACCATCTGTGTTACATCTTGGTTTTGCTGTTCAGACCGAGCTGAGAGACCTGAGTCACCGGCCTCTCTGATTCTTAACACTGACACTTGCAGGGTAGCAATGACAGGCCACTTCACCTCACTACTGTGAGGTACAGCAAAGGTCCTGCTGATCTTTAGGGGGAGACTGAGCCTGGAGTCACACCAGCCAGGAATTCTACTGACCTGACATCTTGATGCCGTGGCCTACACGCCGGGACCAACCCACTGGGTGGATCAGGGGACTCCACATATGGCACCAGAAGTCGTCATCACTGTCACCATCCTCATAGAGGAGCCGTAGGCGACCCCCAATTACTGTGTCCACCACGGCCATGCGGGTCCGTGACACCTGGGTCTTGTCTACAACCTCTAAGCGCATGCCTTGTCGGAAAGGGTACTTCATGCTTTCTACCATCTGCAAGGACAGAGGAAGGCAGTGCATCAGTCACCCACCCCACGTTCCTGCTGTCAGCAAGAGCTGAGTATACTTGCACAGACCTTTATTCCCAGCACTGGGGAGGCAGAGGCAGGCGGATCTGAGTCTGAGGCCAGCCTGCTCTACAGAGTGAGTTTCAGAACAGCCAGGGAAACCCGGTCTTGAAAAACCAAAGCAAACTAAACAAAAGGTCCGCAAAGGAGGGAATGCAGAGATGACTCAGCAGTTAAAAACATTTCCCTTCCCGAGGATCCAGATTTGATTCCAGATTTGAGCTGCTGATATGGCAGCTCACAGCCTTCTAGAACTCCAGTTCCTGGGGACCCAATGCTCTCTTCTGGCTTCAAGGGACAGCATGCATGTGACAAAGACATACATGCAGCCAAAACACCCATACATATAAATATTTTTTTCTTTTTTTTTTCTTTTTTTTTTTTAAGAGTCAGGACAGGGGCTGGGCAAGGTGGCACACACCTTTAATCCCAGCACTCGGAAGGCAGAGACAGACGGATTTCTGAGTTTGAGGCCAGCCTGATCTACAAAGTGAGTTCCACGACAGCCAGGACTACACAGAGAAACCCTGTCTCGAAAAACCAAAAAAAAAAAAAAAAAAAAAAAGAGTCAGGACAGGACAGGGAAGGGTGGTGAAATCTCAGAGTCCCTGAGCCCTCCTGTCTTGCCTGAGCCCCAATCCCTCAGAACTCTGGCCACCCCAGCTCTGGTGTTCCTGGATGCTACAAGAAAGCAGGCTAAAGGTGTGCAGTGGTGGCACACCTCTTTAATCCCAGCACTCAGGAGGAGAGGAAGGGAAATCTACAATTCTGAGGCCAGCACAGTCAGCAGAGTGAGTTCTAGGACAGTCAGGGCTACACAGAAAGACCCTGTCTTGGAGAAACAAACAAAAGAGTAAGTAAGCAATCAGACTGAGAACTGTGAGGGAGTGAGCCAGCACATAGTTGTCCTGCCCTGAACTCTTGCCCTGATCTCTTGGATGTGGAAGTATAAGCAAAATTAACTCTTTCCTCTCAAGGTTGCTTTATGGTTAGTGTGTTATATCACAGCAATAGAAACTTCAGATACTATGGAAATTACTAGAAGCAAGGGAAAGAATCTGTGAGATGTTAAAATCCAAAAGGCCAACAAAGCAATATGATTAATATGGTGAACCAGGGTCTTGGCAGGGAGACAGGTGGCCAGCAACTGCAGCAGCACTGGGCTGAGAAGAGGATTACGATGAGGAACTAGGGTGGTGCTCACAGTGATCGTGACCATACAAACCAAATACATTCCCGAATCCTATGAAGGATGGAAAAACTGGGGGATGGAGGGAGAGAGAGGGAAGGAGCTGGGAACCCAGACAGACCTTGATATGGAAATCTGCAGGAAGTGTCCTGGAACCCACCAACCGCTTCATGAGGTAGCTCTTCCAGTCAGTAAACTTGACATGGATGGCTGCAGAGACACCGGCAGAAACTGGTGACATAGACTGATCACACCTTCACCAACCCAGAGATCAGCTACACAGACATAACTATTAAGTTCTGAAACTTCAGGCCAGTGATGACATCATCTTATAAAACCAGCCTCTGGGAGCCAGAGAGATGACTCCCTGGTCAAAGGAACTGGCTGCTCTCCCAGAGAACATGGGTTCTGTTCCCAGCACCCACATGGTGGCTCATAACCATGTCTAACCCCAGTCCCAGAGTACCCAACCTCTTCTGACCTTCTAGCACACACATGGTGAACAGACATTCACTCAGGCACACACATACAGTAAAAAACAATACCAACAAACAGGCTTTATAAATGCAAACTGTCCAGGGACTTCTAGACTGGGTAGAGAAGCCTTATGCCCAGAGCCCTAGAGGAGCCAGCATGGGAGCTTTCTCATGAACTCACTCCGTGGAGGTACCAGGATCTTGCTGTTGATGGCACACCACCCAATGGGGTGGACATCCACAGTTCCCAGGTTGCACCAGAAGTCATGACTGGCATCATTTTCAAAGCCTTCATATCGGAGCAGCACCCGGTACCCTGAAAGGACAAGAGACCTGTGAGGGGGTGACATGGGGAAGGCCCGTTCTCAGGCTTTCTTCCTTCGCTAGCACCAGCCAGACGTCCTACTTCTTACCTAGGAACTCCTTCCAGGCTAGTGGTGTCCCTGACATACAGAACAAAACAATATCCATGCATGCAGTTCTCTTAGAAAGCATTCTGGGCTGGTGATTGCTTCTATGCCCTCATCATCCCCAGAATAAACCTTATAAAAAAAAAAAAAAAAAAGAATCTAAGCTGGACATGGTGCGCACACCTTTAATCCCAGCACTTAGGAGGCAGAGGCAGGCGGATTTCTGAGTTCGAGGCCAGCCTGGTCTACAAAGTGAGTTCCAGGTCAGCCAGGGCTATACAGAGAAACCCTGTCTCGAAAAACCAAAAAAAATAAAAAAATAAAAAAATAAAATAAAAATCTAGGTGGTGGTGGCGCACGCCTTTAATCCCAGCACTCAGGAGGCACAGGCAGCAGGCAGATCTCTGAGTTTTGAGGCCAGCCTGGTCTACAGAGAGTTCCAGGACAGCAAGGGCTACACAGAGAAGCCCTGTCTCAAAAAACCAAAACCACCAACTAATCATACAAAATGCATAACAAAACAAACTTTCAAGATTTAGTCCTGTGTGTGTTCTCATGTAAAGGAGGAACATCACCAAGAAGGGGAAAGGAAGCGAGTGTGTGATGTTTTGATTTATGAAACCCCGTTCACCCTCTAACACTATCCACCTATTAGATACAGCACATGGCAAACAAATTCCAGAGCCTGCTATGGGCAGAGCAGCACCCACCGGCCGCCTGGATGACAGTGGCGATCCAGTAGACCCGGCTGGGGAGCACGGCGTCGCTGTTGAGCACTTCCACCTTCATCCCCTTCACGACGTCTTCCCACTGGTCATAGAGGGGCACCTGTAGAGATGAGAGCACTGGTGGGCTGAGAGGAGCCTGGGCCCACTGTCCTCTGACCCTCACTCCACATCATGCACGGTGCAGAAAACTAGGAAGAGAGAGATAAAGGGGCATGCCCAGTGTCCAGAAACATGGAGGTACCTACCATCAGGGAGGTCCAGAGACAGACCTGTTACTCATCACTGCAGGGCCAGCTCCTGACTATCAGTGTGGTCACGGTGGTACACCTGGATATCTGTCCTTTGGCCAGTTGTACCACAGTGACTTAGCACAGACATTACCTCCCTAACATCCTTCAACCTGGGCTGACACAGAGCTGGCAGAGCACACCCACAGTCTACCCGGTCCCTTCCTACTAGGTGGCTTCTCCAACCTTCCCAATGCTTAATCCTTGATTTGCTGCCAATGGGAACTTGATACTCCTTTAGGAAAAGCATCTCTTTCACTCTCAGACTTGGCCTAAACCAATAACAATCGATAACCCTAGGTGGACAGGTTCACATAGACCTGGGGAAGCACAGAATGGCCCAGACACACAGGGCAAGCTCTTTACGGAGCATCCTGAGTCTATGTTAAATATGATCTAGTTCCCTACAATAAAAAGGCTGGCCGGGCACGGTGGTGCATGCCTTTAATCCCAGCACTCGGGAGGCGGAGGCAGGAGGATTTCTGAGTTCGAGGCCAGCCTGGTCTACAGAGTGAGTTCCAGGACAGCCAGGGCTACACAGAGAAACCCTATCTCAAAAAACAAAAACAAACAAACAAACAAACAAAAAACCAACAAACAAAAATACCAGTCTAGGCATGGTTGAGGCAGAGGCAGGCAGGATCTCTGAGTTCCAGGCCAATCTCCTCTACAGAGTTAGTGAGTTCCAGGACACCCAGGGCTACACAGAGAAGGCTTGTCTTAAAAAGCTAAAATCCAAAAACCAAACAAACAAATGAACAAAAGACCAAACAAACAAACAAACAAACAAAACCACCAAAATTAAAGCAACAAAACCAACCCCTCAAAACCAAAATCAGGACTAAGAGGACCAGGGCTCAGTCCCCAGGGCTCAGTCCCCAGGGCTCAGTCCCCAGGGCTCAGTCCCCAGGGCTCAGTCCCCAGGGCTCAGTCCCCAGGGCTCAGTCCCCAGGGCTCAGTCCCCAGGGCTCAGTCCCCAGGGCTCAGTCCCCAGGGCTCAGTCACCAGGGCTCAGTCCCAGCGCCCACCCACATGGTGGCTGACAACCCTGCAGTACTCCACTTGTCCCCTTTCTCCCCAGTGACAGGGCTTCTCTGTGTGGCCCTGGCTGTTCTAGATTTTGCTCTGCAGATCTCGAACTCTGAGATCTTCCTGCCTCTGCCCCAGAGTGTTGTTGGGATTACAGGAATGTACCACCACCAATGCCCGGCACTGATGCCCTGTTTTTTTGTTTTGTTTTGTTTTTTGTTTTGTTTTTCAAGACAGGGTTTCTCTGTATAGCCCTGGCTGTCCTGGAACTCACTTTGTAGACCAGGCTGGCCTTGAACTCAGAAATCCGCTTGCCTCTCTGCCTCCCGACTGCTGGGATTAAGGCGTGTGCCACCACGCCCGGCCCTTAAAATTATTTTTGTTGGTGGTGTCACACACCTTTATTCCTAATACTCAGAAGGCAGAGGCAGGTGAAACTGTAAGTTATAGACCAGCCTGGTCTACAGAGAGAGAGTTCCAGGACAGCCAGGGCTACACAGAGAAATCCTGTCTACAGAAAAACAACAAAAAAGTTGTATTTGTTTTACTTGAATATAGGTAGGTTGTGAGCTGCCATGTGGGTGCTAGGAACTAAACTCAGGACCACTGGAAGAGCAAGTACCCTTAACTGCTGAAGCATCTCTCCAGGCCTATAAGCTAAAGGCTGATTTCTGGCCACTGATCTCAAGGATGCTGTCCAGCCTAGAGCAGCTCAGCTGAAGTGTATGGGAAGCAGTGAGGCAGGCAGCCCAAGCTGTGCTGTCCCCTGTCCGTTCCTCCCCTGTTGCCAGACACTCACGTGTTTAAAGCAGCTGACAGGAGCAGCCTTGTAACTGTGATCCTTCAGGAACTTGCCCCAGTCGAAGCCTAGGACCAAAGCTGCAGAGCACAAAGAAACAGCTGAGGCAGGGCACCCACAGCAACCACTTTAGAACGTGAACCTAGAGGCCCACGGGGCTCTAGAAACAAGCCCCTGATAGCCACCAGGACTGTGAAGCATCCACAAACTCCTCTCCCTTTTTGCTCCACAGAAAAGGAAATCAGATATAGGATGAAACTGATCCCACTGCTCCCAGTCATTGGCCACGCCTACTCAGCAGGGGCTGGAGGAGCAGCTACTGCTGACCTGGCTGCACAGTGCAGTTTCAGCCTCTCTGGGGCTCAGCAATCAACCACTATGCCTGAAAACCTGAGAGGCCCTTCCCACCTGCTGCACACACCCTGGCCTTGTTCTGCACCAGGGAGAGAGAAGCCATGGGGACATATACAAAGAGAAATAAAGTGGCTTAACTCTTGGTCTCTGTGCTTGAGGAAGCAGGCAATAGAGCTACTCAAAGGAATGCCTACCATCATTTCCACAGAAGTCAGCAGGGGGAGACAGTTCACTGTAGACCTGGGTCCCCAAAGGCCATCCCCACCCTAGACTCCCATCCCTGGATTCTCTCACCATCTTGTCCGGTGGGTGTCCCATCTGCTAGCTGTCCTGTTCCCTGGGCATGGAGGAAGGCTCCGATTTTGGCAGACCAGGCTGCCTTGTGCAGGACTTTGGCTTTCTTGGTGGGTGGCTTACCCTGGAGGGCAAAAAAAAAAAAAAAAAAAAAAAAAGTGTGCAGGCTGTCGGCTATGAACCTGTTTCTTTTTTGCTTTGTTATTTCTTTTGAGATACGTTTGCCTAGAATTTGCAGCTACTGTGCTTGACCTCCTGAGTGCTAGGGTCACAGCACAAGCCACCATGACAAGAAAGGAACTCCTGAGAGCGAGCTCCTGGTGCAGCCATCTAACCACTGGGCTTGAGTTTCCTCTGTAAATGTAATGATGAGTGAGAACCCTCAGGAGATGACTGCAGAGGGATGGCATCAGCAGAGCTGCAGCTGACAGACACATGTCACTCAGGCCTCTGAGCTCTCCCTGCATTTCACTGCAGTCACTTCTCTCCATGCTCCGGGCTCACAGAGAGCTAAGCTGAGTGACTGCAGGGGAGCCAGAGGCAACATCCTGTACATGTAGATGCTCTGTACATGTAGATGCTCTGTACATGTAGATGCTCTGAACATGTAGATGCTCTGTACATGTAAATGCTCAGGAGAGAACATTCTGAGGACCTCTCCCAGGGTGTCTCAGGAATGCTCACATCCACATCTACAAGACAATTAAGCTCCAAGGATAAAGGCCAGGAGTCAAGGCAACACACCAGCCAAGAGGAGGCACAGCTGCATAAAGTCTGACCTTAAAGAAGTGGTTCTCAACCCTTTTGGATTGAGTATGTGACCCATTTCAAAGAGGTCATATATTGGATATCCTGTGAATCAGATACTTAGATTATGATTCAAAACAGTATTAAGATCATAGTTATGAAGTAGCAAGGAAAATAACTTTATGGTTGGGGCCAGCTCTTTGTGAGCTTGAGACCAGTCTGGTCAGCAAGAGTCACACAGTGAAACCTTGTCTCAAAAATAAAGTAAGGGGCACTGGTTAGAGCACTGGCTGCTCTTCCAGCCTATCCAAGCTCAGTTCCTAGCTCCCACATAGTGGCAACTGCCTCCAACTTGACAGAGGACTTGACACCCCCTTTTGGTCTTCTCAGACACTGTACGCATGTAGTACATATTCAGGCAAAACACTCATACACACAAAAATGAATAAAATCTAAACAAACAAATAAATAAATAAATAGGGTCACTTCTTTATTTATTTATTTATTTTTGGATTTTCAAGACAGGATTTCTCTATATAGCCCTGGCTGTCCTGGAACTCACTTTGTAGACCAGGCTGGCCTCAAACTCAGAAATCCGCCTGCCTCTGCCTCCTGAGTGCTGGGATTAAAGGCATGCACCACCACGCCTGGCTCAGGGGCCACTTTTTGAGGCAGGGTCTCATCTACCTCGGATGACCTCTAGGAATGAGTTCCCCCCAAGCTGGCTAAGCCATTCACCTCCAGTCACACGATGGCTCCAGCCCAGCAACCAGGCCCCAGGATGGGTGTTAAGGGGCTCTTCTCACCTGCAGTCTAGCCAAGATACTGGCTTTCTTAGAGTTGGAGGAGTAGCTCCTAGAACACGAGACGCTGCAGAACCTCTTGGTCTTTGAGAAGAAAGCTTCTCTTGTGCCCACGATACCACACATCTCACAGACAGCTAGGAAGAGAACTCAGCATGTGACTCTCTGACATAACTGCTTTAAGTCAAACAAAACCATGGGCTCTTCAAATTCCAGAGCACTGCATCAACCATGTGAGTGTTAGGCTCTGAGGTTGACAGAGAGGAGGGGGTGAGCCATGTATGGAGTTCTCTTCCAAGAGCAAGTCTCACGATGTGCTGCCCTCAAACTGACAGGCTCAACTGATCCCCTACCATCAGCCTCACCAGCAGCAGAACTCCAAGTGTGTGCCCCTCCACCTCTGTACCTCCCTAGGCTCCGTACCTAAAGCCGAGGCTAAGGGACTGGAAAGCCACATGAACAAGTTTTAGAGAGAGGAGTGTGACCAGAGGACAGGTGTGCTATCTGACCTCACACTAGGTCACCTGAGGAGCTTTCTGTAAATTGCTGTGGCTGGGGACTGCCATGCCTTGGGCTTCAGGGACACAGCCATATGAAGGGCTTTACCAGCTTCCCAGATGATGCTAATCTACTGTCAGGGTTATAAACCAGCCTCTGGGGTCAGATGTTTTAAAAGGATTGAACTTTTTAATATGTAAAGACTGTGGGACTTTTAAAGTTATTTAAGATCTTGGGGTTGAGTAAGAACTAAGGATTGAGGCTTACTAGTGATGTGTTTGTGCGTCAAGTTGACAAGGGGTCAATTGTACTGGCTAGGTTTGTGTCAACTTGACACAGCTGGAGTTATCACAGAGAAAGGAGCTTCAGTTGGAGAAATGCCTCCATGAGATCTAGCTGTGAGGCATTTTCTCAATTAGTGATCAAGAGCCCCTTGTGGGTGGGTCCATCTCTGGGCTGGCAGTCTTGGGTTCTATAAGAGAGCAAGCTGAGCAAGCCAGGGGAAGCAAGCTAGTAAAGAACATCCCTCCATGGCTTCTGCATCAGCTCCTGCCTTCTGACTTGCTTGAGTTCCAGTCCTGACTTCTTTGGTGATGAACAGCAGTGTGGAAGTGTAAGCTGAATAAACCCTTTCCTCCCCACCTTGCTTCTTGGTCATGGTGTTTGTGCAGGAATAGAAACCCTGACTAAGACAGATGCTTTCCCTAATGATTCCTGCTAGTCTTGACGCTCTCAGATTCTGAGAAGGGTGAGAAGACAGAGGAAGAAAGAGGAAAAAGGACACAAAAAGGAGAAGCCAACATGGATGGAAGGAAAGCTGGCCGTGCAGCCCAAGTGTGAAGGGACCGGAGGGGGAGGGGCAGTCTGAAGATTGGAGCCTGCCTCTTCTCAAGGACACACAGCCCACACTCTCTCTTTTCAAGGACACGCGGCCCACACTCTGGCTGCCCTAACACAGGGTCTAACAGCCATCCAAGTGCTACCTCTTTGAAGTCAGCTGGCTTCCAGAAGATTCAGGGCCACGCCCTTCTGCCCACTTCCGTGCCTCCCTCTGACCTGAAGACCACTCTATCCTGTACACCTCCTCCCCCCACTTGCCAGCCCATAAGCTATCTTCTGTCCCCTAGTTCAAAAGCAATCACATCATTGAGTTTCACTGTCTTCACACCCAGACTCGGGGACTGCCCAGCCTAGTCACACAAAAGTAATAGAATTTAACAAGTAGCAGGGCGTGGTGGTACACGCCTTTAATCCCAGCACTTGGGAGGCAGAGGCAGGTGGATTTCTGAGTTCAAGGCCAGCCTGGTCTACAAAGTGAGTTCCAGGACAGCCAGGACTACACAGAGAAACCCTGTCTTGAAAAACCAAAATAAATTAAATAAATAAATAAATAAATAAATAAATAAATAAATAAAGGGGATTTAACAAGTGCTGATTAAACTCAAGAAGTTTTGGAGAATAAGACTTTAAAACTAGACCGCTGAGAGGAAATGACCCTTAAGGACAGTGCCTTAGACATCTGGATGTCCCCACCCACATCCCCAATTCTTCACCAGCCCTTTGCCTCCTCTCCATCTCTGGCCACTGGGAAAGCACCTGGCTCAGAACCACTTCCATCCAAGGAGCGGTTGTTCGCAGAGCTGAACAGATGAAGAGGTGAGGTGGGCAGCTCCCCTGCTTCCCGATCCTCGTTCTCCGCTTCACTCGACTCCTCCAAGTAGGAGCTGCTATCACTGCCCGCACTGTTGTTGTAACTCCGGAAGCTGTCGTATCCCCCAAAGAGATCCAAGTCATCCTCCTCCTCCTCTTCCATTGGCTCTGAAGATGGGGTCTCCTAGTGGGAAAACAGACACGTGAGAAGTTACAAACTGGCTAATCCACCCAGCATGAGTTGGGGATTTCAATGTTAGTCCTCTGAAAGAGAAGTAAGAACTCTTAACTGAGCTGAGAGCGGTGGTGGCACACCCCTTTAATCCCTGCAGTGGGAGGAGTGTTGGGATTAAAAGTATGTGCCAACACCAGCAGGCTAGTAGATTCTCTTTGAAAAAAGAAAAAAAAGAAAAAGGCGGGTGTGTAGTGAATGCCTTTAATCCCAGCACTCAGGAAGCAGAGGCAGACAGATCTATGTGAGTTTGAGGCCAGCCTGGTCTACAAAACAAGTTCTCCAAAAACCAAAACCAAAACCAAAACAGGAAAAGAAAGAGGGCGGGAGAGATGTCTCAGTGGGTAAGAGCACTCACTGACTGCTCTTCCAAAGGTCCTGAGTTCAAATCCCAGCAACCACATGGGGCTTGCAACCACCAAAAATGAGATCTGACACCCTCATCTGAAGTCAGCTACAGTGTACTTATGTATGATAATAAATAAATCTTTGGGCCGGAGCAAGCAGGAACTGAGCAAGCAGGGCTGACTGGATCGAGTAGGGTTGACCGGTGCGAGCAGAGGTCCTAAAATTCCCAACAACCATCTGTACAGCTATAGTGTACTCAAATAAGAAGAGAGAATGGACTGTTTCCTCCAATGTCCACATCACTGTGCAAGCTGTGGCTGGCTTGAGCCTCTGCTCAGCACCAAGACCCCTCATACTGGTAGCTTGGGTACAGAGCAAAATTCCAATTTCAAAGTAGAGCATCTATTGAAAAGAAACTGCTTCCACAACACTACCAGGTCAAAAAAACGATGCCAGGGGTCAGAGATGTATACAATAATGTGGAAATATCCTAAGCACCTCAAAAGTTTTTACTGGGCTAGAAGGAATTTGAAACTCTGTCTTCCCTCTACTGTATATGTACATCCCAATGATTTCAATTCAGGAACAAGTTTAAGGCTGGCAGTGGTCCTCCCTCTGCTGCCTAGACCACTGCTCCTTGCAATGTATCCAATAAACCTGTTTTCTTCCTAAAAGGAAAACAGGGGAAAGAAAAAAAAAAAGGCTGAGAACATTGAGACCCAGGCTATCCCAAGGAGGCTTTGAGTCAGATGACTTAATTGTATGGTAGTATGGACCACAGCCCTGTGTTGAGCTCTGATTGAAATCAGCTCCTGATCCTGGGACAAGTCACTTAAGGTCTGTGGGTCAATTTTCTCATCGATGACAGGTGTTGGGTCACAGAATGTGAGGTATGGATGAAATGCTACATAGAAACGTAAATAGCTTGTTGTAGAAAAAAAGGGGGCGGGGCAAGACAAAGGTAAAAAGAATGAGGCAATGGGCCAAGGTTCAAATACATCTCTAGTGCTTCCTAGCTGTACGATGCACAGCGAGTCAACTGCATTGCCTCGGTTTCCACCAAATGAAGACAACACCACTATTTAATAATATTTTGGGAAGGGATAATAAACGTAAAACACTCAACAGTGCTCAAGAAAGCTTAGCAATTATTACCGCTAGGAAAACGGCAAGAGCCTTCAAATGCAAGGTGCGGTGGGTCACCGGCTGCTGTACTATGAAAAAAGCGTAACGTAGTTTTGGAAACTGACATACTTGGTGACAACCATTTGCACTTTGCAGCTGTGTCGATCCAGAGGGGTGTTTTAATCCCTCCCTAAAGAAGATGGCTGTGAGTATACGCGGGGGACCAGCACGTGAACGCTCCCAGCGTGGAGTAGGAATCAACTCCGATCTTCCTCCCTTCACTTCCCCCGTGGAAGGGACAGGCCGCACGATCCCAAAGCTCAGAACCGTGAAACCAAGACAAAGTTCAGAGCCCAGTTTCCCTTCCCCAGGCGTTGCCATCCTTCCTTCGTCACCAGACCAAAAGGAACCCCGGTGGCCTCTGACCGGGACTAAGCTCCGTACCTCAGTTTATCAATCCTGCAACTCTCCACCACCAAGACATCGCTGAAACGGCGCGTCCGCCGAGTGAGGCGTTCGGGGCTCCCCTTCCCGCTTGGGCTGAGCCCTTTCCCTCTTACCTCAGTGCCCCGCGGTTTCTCCATGATACCAAACTCGATTTCCTCAACCGTCACCAGGTGCAGGAAGCCATATTGCCCTCGCCGCTCTCGGAGAGTGTGCTCATTAGCTGCTGCGCCCGAGCTCCGGGCCAATCATGCCGCAGGAAGCCCGCGCCCCGCCTCTATTAAGGAGGGGCTGAGTAGCCCGAAAGATTATGGAAGTTGTAGTTTCTCCGGGGTGCACGAGAAGGGGCGTTGCCTTAGTAACGCGGAAATCTCCTGCAGGGTACTTCTCGTGTTTTTTGTTGTTGTTGGTGGTGGTGGTGGTTTTTTTTTTTTTTTTTTTTTTTTTTTTTGGTTTTTTTTGAGACAGGTTTCTCTGTGTAGCCCTGGCTATCCTGGAACTCACTTTGTAGACCAGGCTGGCCTCGAACTCAGACATCCGCCTGCCTCTGCCTCCCAAGTGCTGGGATTAAAGGCGTGCACCACCACCGCCAGGCTTTTTTGTCCTTTCTTAGTCAAATTTCAAACCATCAGAGCGCTTAGGATGGTTGCAGCCAAGCCTCAGACAAAATTCGCACTCTCCTCAAGTAGGAAGTAAAGGTGCTCTTGTACTGGAATACCTAGCAGAAATGCCTAATCCCTCTCTCAACTCAGACAGGAATATTCTTAAACTCTATGTCTGTCTGCTCGCTCGGACTGGTGAGATGGTTTAGCAGGTGATCTTGCTCCATGCACCTTTCTGCCTGTGTTCAAATCTCGGAGCCACAACATAAACCTGGAAGGCGAAAACCTGTTCCACAAAGTTGTCCTGACCTCTCTGTCATGCACATAAAACAAACACACACAAGCTAAATAAATAAATGTTGTTTTTTTGTTGTTTTTTTGTTTGTTTGTTTGTTTGTTTTATGTTTGTTTTTTAAAGCCTTGGACTGGAGAAATGGTTCAGTGGTTACTGGCCACATTTCCAGAGGTACCAGGTTCGATTCCCAGCACCCACAACAACTCACAAAAATCTATTATCCCAGTTACAGTGGATCCTAGTTTCTCTTCTGACCTCTGACGCCAAGCACTAACATGGTCCATATATATGCATTCAGCAAAACCCCCATATCCACAAATAAATTATACTGATAGATGTTATGACCTTAAATCTAGGGGAGATGACTCAGTCTGTAAAGTGATTACAGCCAGAGCATGGAACGCTGAGTTTTCCTCCAGTGCATGATAGAGCATGCCTGTAATCCCAGCACTGGGTGAGCAGACACAGGAGGATTCCCATGGCCTACTGGCCAGCAAGCAGAGCTACAGTGGGTAGCAAGAGATTGAGGAAGACACCTGAAGTCAAAGCTTTTGCCAACTGGAGGAGACACCTATAGAACTACTCCTCCCCATCCTGGGTTCTCAAGAATTGTTGTGTGGCCTGGAGGTTCAGACAGGTCTGGATTAGTTTACTTATCCTACTTAAGGGCTCCCAGATCAACTCCCAGCTCCCTGCCTGTCTGTGTTGCTTTTTATTTTTAAATTTTAATTTATTTACTTTTAAAATGTGTATTAGGAGTTTTGCTTGCATGTATGACTGTGCACCATATGTGTGGCCAGTGCCATCAAAAGCCAGAAGAGGGTATGGGATATAATGGAACAGGAGTAATAGGGTGGTTATGAGCTGCCATGCAAGTGCTGTGACTCAACCTGGTTCTCTGAAAGAGCAGCCAGTGAGCTTAAAAACTGAGCCCTCTCTCCAGCTCAATTTTATTGTTTTGATTTTTTTGTTTTGTTTGTTTTTAGATTTATTTATTATTAGATCTAAGTACACTGTAGCTGTCTTCAGACACACCAGAAGAAGGTGTCAGATCTCATTACGGATGGTTGTGAGCCACTATGTGGTTGCTGAGATTTGCACTCAGGACCTTCGGAAGAGTTGTCAGTGCTCTTAACCACTGAGCCATCTCACCCAGTTTGTGTTTTTTTTTTTTTTTTTTAAGATTTATTTTATTTATTATATGTAAGTACACTGTAGCTGTCTTCAGGCACTCCAGAAGAGAGCGCCAGATCTCATTAAGGATGGTTGTGAGCCACCATGTGGATGCTGGGATTTGAACTTATCACCTTCGGAAGAGCAGTCGGGTGCTCTTACCCGCTGAGCCATCTCACCAGCTCCCGTGTTTGTTTTTTTTTTGAGACAGGTTCTCACTATGTGGCTGGACTAGCCTTGAACTGAAAGAGATCCTCCTGCCTCTGCCTTCCAAGTGAGTGCTGGAATTAAAGTCAGGCATCTCCATTCCTGAGTTTGTTACTGTTTTGGTTTTTTTCCTTTAAAGCCTTTGAATACAGTCTGTGACACCCTCATATTCCTCCGTGTGGAGCCATCCACTGGAGTGTGGTTGACCTACCAGAAGCCACACCTTAAAGAAAACTGACTCTCAGCTAGGCGGTGGTGGCGCATGCCTTTAATCCCAGCACTTGGGAGGCAGAGGCAGGCGGATTTCTGAGTGCGAGGCCAGCCTGGTCTACAAAGTGAGTTCCAGGACAGGCTATACAGAGAAACCCTGTCTCAAAAAAGCGAAAAAAGAAAAAAGAAAAGAAAAGAAAAGAAAAGAAAAGAAAAGAAAAGAAAAGAAAAGAAAAGAAACGAAACTACTTGTGATAACACAGAGGAAAATGATGGTAGCTTCAACCAGGGCAGAAGCTGATCGGTGAACTCACTATGGAAAGGGGATTACAGGCATTGAGGCAGGCTTTGCAATACCTGAGCCCTTATGTCAAGCACAGTAGAACTTTAGGAAGAGTAACTGAGTCTGGGTGGGAAACAGAGGGAACCGTGAGAAAATGACATCACAGTTAGAGGGTGAGCTCAAGCAGGACTGAAAGACCTTGTGACTCTTGCCTAAAACCTCAGCACCCAGGAGACTGAGGAGGGAGGGTTGTCCGAGTTTGAGGTCAACCTGGGCTCCAGAGTGATTTCCAGGCTATAGGTTGCTCCAGTGTAAGACCTTGTTTACAAACAGAGAAAAGGTGGTGGGATGTGGATCTGGAGAGATGGTTCCATGGTTACAAGTGGTTGCTGCTCTTCCAGAGAACCCATGTTCAGTCTTTTTTTGTTTTGTTTTGTTTTTCGAGACAGGGTTTCTCTGTGTAACTCTGGTTATCTTGGAACTCACTCTGTAGACCAGGCTGGCCTTGAACTCAGAAATCTGCCTGCCTCTGCCTCCCAAGAGCTGGGATTAAAGGCATGTGCTACTATTGCCTGGCATGTTCAGTCTTCATGTCAGACAGCTCACAACAGCCTGGAACTCCATCTTCAGGGGCTCTAACACTCTCATGTGGCCACTGCAGGCAAAAGGCTCAGGTAACACATCAACACAAACACACAAATTACAAAAAAACAAAACAAGATGGGTATAGTGAGGCTTGCCTTTAATCCCAGCACTCAGGAGGCAGAGGCAAAGGCAGAGGTAGGAGGATCACTTTGAGTTCCAGCCTGGTTTACATAACTAACAAGTTCCAGACCAGCAAGGGCTACAAAGTGAGATCCTGTCTCATCTTATTATTAACACTAATATAATAAATAATGATAAACCTGTTTTTTGAAAGAAGGGAACATAGAAAGGGCTTATAAAGATTGATAAGCAGGTAAAAGCACCTTCAGAACAAGCCTGGAGAACTGAGTTTGATCCCTGTAACCCCCAACGTTGTCTTCTAACTACCAGATGTGCAGTTTGGCATGTGGTAGCCCACATACACAACAGCAAACAATGAACAACTGGGGAGCTGGACACGTAGCTCAGTTGACACTGTGTACCCAGCCCTGGGTTTGATTGCAGTGGCACAGGGTGTGGCGGCTGAGACAGTAGAATGAGAAGGTTCAGGGCTAGCCACAGACAGCTACATAGCAAATTTAAGAGCGGCCTGGGCTACATGAGACCCTCTCTAAAAGCAACAACAAAAGAATTGTGCTTAGTCATGGACACCTGTGATATAGTAAAGCAAAGACAAGAAGGTAGCTGGGGCCGGGCGTGGTGGCTCACGCCTTTAATCCCAGCACTCGGGAGGCAGAGGCAGGCAGATTTCTGAGTTCGAGGCCAGCCTGATCTACAGAGTGAGTTCCAGGACAGCCAGGGCTACACAGAGATACCCTGTCTCGAAAAACCACAAAAAAAGAAAAGAAAAGAAAAGAAAAGAAAAGAAAAGAAAAGAAAAGAAAAGAAAAGAGGTGTGTGCCACCATGCCCAGCCTGGCCCATCCCATCCTGTTTTATTATCTTTCACATATATATATGATGAGTACACTGTTGCTGTCTTCAGACACAGCAGAAGAGGGCATCAGATCCCATTACAGATGGTTGTAGGGATTTGAACTCAGGACCTCATAACCACTGAACAGGCAGCACTCATAACCACTGAGCCATCTCTCCAGCCCTATCTTTCTAATCTTTTTTTTTTTTTTTTTTTTTTTTTTTTTTTTTTTTTTTTTTTTTTTTTTTTTTTTTTTTTTTTTTTTTTTTTTTTTTTTTTTTTTTTTTTTTTTTTTTTTTTTTTTTTTTTTTTTTTTTTTTTTGGTTTTTCGAGATAGGGTTTCTCTGTATAGCCCTGGCTGTCCTGGAACTCACTTTGTAGACCAGGCTGGCCTCGAACTCAGAAATCGACCTTTCTCTGTGCCTCCCGAGTGCTGGGATTAAAGGCGTATGCCACCACTGCCCGGCTGGTGTTTCTAATTTTTTTTTTTAAGGTTTATTTTATTTATTATATGTAAGTACACTGTAGCTGTCTTCAGACACTCCAGAAGAGGGCACCAGATCTCGTTACGGATGGTTGTGAGCCACCATGTGGATGCTTGGATTTGAACTTATCACCTTCGGAAGAGCAGTCAGGTGCTCTTACCTGCTGAGCCATCTCACCAGCCCCCCCCCCTTGTGTGTGTGTGTGTGTGTGTGTGTGTGTGTGTTTCTAATCTTTTTTCTTTTAAGATTTATTTATTATTATTATTATATCTAAGTACACTGTAGCTGTCTTCAGATGCACCAGAAGAGGGTGTCAGATCTCATTACGGATGGTTGTGAGCCACCATGTGGTTGCTGGGATTTGAACTCATGACCTTCGGAAGAGCAGTTGGTGCTCTTAACCACTGAGCCATCTCTCCAGCTGTATGTTTCTAATCTTAATGTGTATTATCCTCCCCTTTCTGAAAACAGAAGCCCAAGCTTTTCAGTTTTGTGGATGGAAAAGAAGAGCTGGGTGCCCAGTAACAGGAGCCCTTACCTAATTTAAAATGAATTAGGAATTGAGGTGAGACTTCTCAGTCCTTCTCTGCAGCTCCTGTGTCGGGTTGCACCCAAGATGCTAGTGAGTTGGTCCCTTACACAGATTCTATCCCCTCCCCTCCTCAAAGCCTTCTCTCTGTGTCACTGACACAACATTGGAGATCTCTGACCTGCCAGTTTCTAGTAGATTATTTAAAATGGAGTTTCATACAGGACTTAAATCCCTTGACCTCAGGTCTGGAGAGATGTTGTCTTGGCTAATGGGGACCCGGATGTGATTCCTAGTACTGTTGTATAACAGCCTCTTCAAAGATTAACACATTCCATGTTAGCTGGGCACAGTGGCCCTGGCCTTTAAACCCAGCACTTGAGAGGCAGAAGGAGGCAGATCTCTGTGAGTTCAAGACTAGCCAGGTCTACAAAGCCAGTCCAGGATAGCCAGGGCTTTTACCAGAGAAACCTTGTCTCAAAACAAACAAACAAACAAACAAACAAACAAACAAACAAACCTACCAACCAAAGACTCATTTCATCCTGCAGAGGAGCTCCTTAAGCAGGGAGGTAAACAACAACAACAACAACAACAACAACAACAAGAATAGTCTCAGGAACTCCCTAAAACCTAGCAGATTCCCTAGGCTCCTCCCTGCCAGACTGAGCAGGGAGCCCAGCTGCAGAGAAGACTCAGAACAAGAAGAGCTGCCTGCAAGAGATTTAGACCAACTGAGGCACCTGGAAAGGACATTCTCCAACCTGATGAGCTGCCGGCAGGCAGTGGGGAGAACTCCAGGTCCCCAGCTTTGTGAGCTGTCACCCATGCTGGGTGGGCTTTGGTGATGCAGCTGTCTCTGAGTCATTCCTGCTCCTGTAACCCTAATAAAACTCTTTAGTTCACCAGGTTGAATTTTGATGGTGTCTGCACTTCAGTCTCTTGTGGTTTGCCTATCTGGAGTATATTTGACCTCTCCAGGAAAAGCTTTGGCATCCAATATAATTGGCACCTAAACAGTGACACAACAGAATCAAAAAATGAGTTGGGGAGGAATGTGTCGTCCTAGCTTTGTGGGTAGCAAGGCATCCAACTAAGGCCAAGAAGCCTGAGAGGGTAGGATCCAAGGAAGAGATTCTGGTAGAGACATCCTTTCCTGTATGGTGTGTGTTTTCATGCCTTTGTGCTATGGCAGTGTTTGCATGGGTCTTTTTATGGGTAGGGAGACAGGTAACTAAGGTCGAACCATTAGGATCCCAAGTGTCTGTGGGAGAAATCCCTGGATGGCAGTCTTCATCTGAATGGTATCAGGTGGCATGCCTGCTTGATGAGTGGTGTCCACCACGTGAATATGGAGATCCTCTGAAAACAAGGTTTAGGGGCTGGAGAGATGGCTCAGTGGTTAAGAGCACTGACTGCTCTTCCAGAGGTCCTGAGTTCAATTTCCCAGCAACCACATGGTGGCTCACAACCATCTGTAATGGGATCTGATGCCCTCTTCGGGTGTGTCTGAAGACTCATGTACATGAAATAAATAAATAAATAAATAAATATTTTTTAAACAGAAAGAAAGAAAAGATTTAGTGGAAAATTTGCAATCTTTGAGATTAGTGCACAAGAGTGGAACCTGGTGGGAAGCACTGGCAATGGCCTGACCACTGCTGTGCAGTTAGAAACTCATCTGAGGCTCCGAGATGGTTGAAAGGAACAATTGCCACAGAAATGGAGCTGCGGCTAGGCCAGCCTCTGGTTTGGCAACTAAATTAGGTCAACAAGAGGATGAGAGAGATATGGTAGGGATGGTAACAACAGTAGTGGGTTCCTCCTCTGCAAGTTGTCCTTGTGTAAGATTTGTGGTAGCTCAAAATGACCACTGCTGTAAAAAGTTAAGTAAACGTCAAGATGTTCTTTTCCCAGAATTGGCCTCCGATCCTTAAGTTTACTCACTAAGATATAGTCCTCTGATTGTTTAGAAAAGCCCACACAATGTCTCCGGTTCTTAAGTCTGCCCCCTTAATGCGATTAAAGGTTAACCAATGGGCTGGTGAGATGGCTCAGCGGGTTAGAGCACCTGACTGCTCTTCCGAAGGTGATGAGTTCAAATCCCAGCAACCACATGGTGGCTTGCAACCACATGGTGGCTTACAACCACCCGTAACAAGATCTGACGCCCTCCTCTGGTGTGTCTGAAGTCAGATACAGCGTACTTATGAAGAATAATAAGAAATGAATCCGGGGCTGGTGAGATGGCTCAGCGGGTAAGAGCACCCGACTGCTCTTCCGAAGGTGATAAGTTCAAATCCCAGCATCCACATGGTGGCTCACAACCATCCGTAACAAGATCTGGCGCCCTCTTCTGGATTGTCTGAAGACAGCTACAGTGTACTTACATATAATAAATAAAATAAATCTTTAAAAAAAAAAAAAAAAAAAGAAATGAATCCTTGGACCGAAGAGACCAACCGGAGCGAGCGAGGCTGAAAAAAAAAAAAGGTTAACCAATGATAAACTGCCAGCCCTAAACTGTGACAGAAAACTGCTCTAAAAAAATGTATAAAAGGTGTGTGCTTTAGCTACTCAGGGTTGCTTCCATCCCGATTTCAGGACGACCCCAGCATGCTGGATCAATAAACCTATTGCATTTTGCATCGACCTCTGTCTCTGTGTGTCTGTGAGTGGGACATCCCGGACATAAGGCTTTTCCGGTCTTAACGCTTCTAACTCTGCTGTGTTCTGTTCACATATCAGTCAGAAGTCGCCAGAAACCAGATGCTTACTGAAGAAGAGGTATAAAAGTTAAAGAGAAGCCGGGCATGGTGGCGCACCCCTTTAATCCCAGCACTCGGGAGGCAGAGGCAGGCGGATTTGGATTTCTGAGTTCGAGGCCAGCTTGGTCTACAAAGTGAGTTCCAGGACAGCCAGGGCTATACAGAAAAACCCTGTCTCGAAAAACCAAAAAAAAAAAAAAAAAAAAAAAAAAGTACCTTACATAGGAGGACAAGGACACTCTTGGAGGCCATAAAGTTACTGAAGGAAAATCCCAGTGCCAGGGGTGGGTGGGCTACCTCCCTCCGAGTTGCCGCCCAGGGAAGCCCCTGAGGAATCTCCAGCAATAAAGTTAGTGCCTCAATTCTAACCACTGCTAAAGCTTTTAACAAGTGGCTGTTAGCAGGGCATGGTGGCACACACCTTTAATCCCAGCACTCAGGAGGCAGAGGCAGGAGGATTTCTGAGTTCGAGGCCAGCCTGGTATACAGAGTGAGTTCCAGGACAGCCAGGGCTATACAGAGAAACCCTGTCTCAAAAAACCAAAAGTAAATAAATAAATAGCAGGGAGGTAAACAAGAATAGTCTGAGGAACTCCCTGAAACTGAGCAAATTCCCTAAGCTCCTCCCTGCCAGAGTGAGCAGGGAGCCCAGCTGCAGGGAAGACTCAGAACAAGAGCAGCCTGTGAGAGATTTAGACCAACTGAGGCACCTGAAAAGGATATTCTCCAACCTGATAAGCTACCCACAGGCAGTGCGAAGAGCTTTCGGTTGCCAGCTTTGTGAGCTGTGTAACCCACATGCTGGTGGGCTTTGATGATGCAGTTGTTTCTGAGTCATTCCTGCTCCTGTAAGTAATCCCCCCCCCCCAACTCCTTAATTCACCAGGTTGGACCTTTGGTGGTATCTTTATTTTGGTCTAATGTGGGTTCCCTATTTTGGGTGATGCCCTAATCAATCAGTAACAGCTTGATTACAGTAAGTTTTTGCCATTTGCATTGGCAGACCCCATAACAAGTGGAAAAATGTTTACCCTCTCCAGGAAAAGGCATGTTACATAAGGAGCACTCACATGATGACTCACAGCTTTCTGTAACTTCCATTCCAGATCATCTGATGTGTGGCGGCACATATATACATTCAGGCAGAACATCTATATACATAAATATATCTTAAAAAAAAAAAAAAAGGATCGGTAGGCCGGTGGCACACTGTCTTAATCCCAGCAATCTGGAGGCAGAGGCAGGCATATGTTTTGAGTCTAAGAACAGCTGAATTGACATAGTGACTTGCAGCCTGTCCAAGAGGTATACATAAGTCTTTTGTTTTTTCCCCCCCAAGAGAGGGTTTCTCTGTATAGCCCTGGCTGTCCTGGAACTCACTCTGTAGACCAGGCTGTCATTGAACTCAGAAATCCGTCTGCTTCTGCCTCCAGGGATTAAAGGCGTGCGCCATCACAGACTGGCCCAGTCAGTGCTGCTAACAGCTGAGCCATCTCTCCAGCCCAACTCCCAGTGTTTATCTTCCTGCTTCTACCTTGTAAGGACTGGGACTGCAGGTAGATGCCCACTATGGCATTCCCAAGGCTGGTTGGGGACTGACTTGTACACATCAGGCAAACCTGCACCAGATTCATCTTCAGGCCTAGCCTTGTGTTCTCTCTCTCTTTTTTTTTCTTTCGAGACAGGGTTTCTCTGAGTAGTCCTGGCTGTCCTGGAACTCACTCTGTAGACCAGGCTGGCCTCGAACTTAGAAATCCGCCTGCCTCTGCCTCCCAAGTGCTGGGATTACAGGCATGCGCCACCTAAACCTGGCTTAGCCTTGTGTTTTCTAAGAAAGAAGATGAGCCCCAAAGAAGTGACACAAAGCCCAGGTGTCTGTCTCACACAGTTTATTTAACAATAGGTAATAAGAAATCAAATTTAACAGTCTATACAGTGATCCAAAGTTCATATTTATAAGTAATCAACCTTAATTGCATGATTTACAACAGTTGAGGGTTTTTGCTTTCTATTTTCAAGTTTTACAGAAAGTGTACGTGTGTGGGGCAGAGTAAGGAAGAAAGCAAGTGAAGAAACCTCAGACATTTGCATGTTAAAATCACCCCACTGGAGTCATTTCTTACCCTCTTTTTAAATTTTTTTCCTCTGTTAGATGTAAAAATAACAAAAAAATTTTCTCAAGAAACAGAAACCACAATATTATAATACATCAATTTGGCAGCTGCCCCTGTATATTATGAAAAAGTCATTTTTTTTCTCTACATGTACAAATTATCTTAATACTTGAAGTTTACCCTTAGACTTACGGAATAGAAAATTTTCTGGAGCACAAAAGTTGACTTGAGGGATGGAAAGAGGAGACTTTTTATTTTATTTTTTAAATGTTTTTAAAAGAATGAACATCTTTGCACCCAGAGAAAAAAATTGGTATTTTAATATATTTATATATATTTATATATATATATATATATATATATATATATATATAATGTAATTTTACGTAACATTAACCCCTTTTGTCCTCTGGTTTTAGAAATGTTCTTTTTTGTTTTTTAAATTCTTTCATAAAGTGAGGAAAATAGGGAAAAATGTCAACCATCTGCACCAGTAAATAATAACTATTAATATTACATATTTTCATTAATTTAAAAAAAATAATAAAACCTATCGGAGGTGCAAGGCAGGAGCATATGGTTGGCTTCAGACCTCAGTTGCCTCCCAGTGCACACTTGAACCACACACACAAGGGGAAAAAGCTGGGGTAACCAGCCATAACAAAAATATATTCTTTGTAATCTATTATCCCTCAGGTTCATCTGGCATGTTTACTTTAAACCATAAATGGCTACTGCACAGTTCTTACATGTTCCAAGGAAAATGGGTCTTTTAGGCTAAGAAAGATTCAAAAAAATTGTTTTCAGTACAAAAAGTCTTGTTAAGAGAAAATAATCTTTTGCTCCCAAAATACTACAAGGTGTCTCTAGTGTATGTCTAGTGTACTCTGTGAGAGGTTTGAATTCAAGTCTGCATTATCGCTGCTCAGTCCCAGGTCCGTGGCACTTGCCCCGTGGAGGTTTGCCATGCCTGGATTGCTAGCGAGCTGTGAAAGCATTGAATTCTGGTCTGGGCTGGCAAAATGCCCTTGTTCCATAGGGTTGGCAGCCTGGGAAGCTACCAGTCCAGGATGTGGGGAACTGGTCTGTGGAGAAACATGGTGTGGAGAAGGCTGAGGCTGCATCCTTGGAGATGGGCTGGAATGGGGGGGCTGAGACTGTGGTCGAGGAGAAGGGACAGGCTGGGGAGAGCGCACTTGATTGGAGAGAGAATTAGGGATTTGTTGACCTTGTAGGTGTGGGGACTGTGCCTGATTTGGGAGCATGTGCTGCTGTGGGCTCATAGGGTTGGGCTGAGCGGGAGACCCCATCTGTTGTTGAAGAAGTCGCTGCTGATAGGCCTGTAGACTGGCTCCTGCCTCAGCCCCCAGAGCCTGGGGAAGCTGACCCATTTGTCCCATATTTCCTTGCTGCATTTGCTGCATGTGATGCTGCATTCGCTGCTGCTGCTGCTGCTGCTGGGGTGGATAGCCAATTCCTTGGGGCTGCTGGAACTGGTTGTGGTTAGCCATTCCAGGTCCAATTCCTGGCCCTGCCCCCTGCTGTTGCATCATCTGCCGTCTTAAGATGTCTCTGAACTGTGAAGGCATGGTATTGTGATTCATGTTCATTTGCTGAGCTTGGGGACTCATTGCTCCCATGGGTGGCTGGAGCTGCTGCTGCGGCTGCTGCTGGGGCAGGCCAGCTCTCTGGACACCTGCCTGCAGAGGATTCATGTTCTGCAAGGCTGGGTTGGAGTGGACACCTTGCTGGCCAGGCATGGTAGGTGGCTGTAGCCCTGGCTGTCCCTGGGGCATGCCAGGCTGTCCAGGGAGAGGCTGTGGATTAGGGTTGGCATACTTGGCCGCCCGCTGCTTGATGAATGCAGCCAACAGTTGGGGGTTGGCATGAAGGATACTAAGCACCTGTTGCTGCTGTAAGGGAGAACTGGGAGACCTGAGAGTCCGCAAAAGGTTTTGTAAGGCTTGTTGAGACACAGTACCTGGCTTGAGAGGGCTCACACCCACTTGGCCCAATCCTGGTTGTGGAGCCATGTTCAAAGGCTGACCATGCTGGGCCACTGACATCATGGCTGGCCTTGGCATCCCTGACTGCATCTGCTGGGGCTGAGGCATTCCTCCCTGGGCCCAAGGTGGCTGTTGCTGCATTCCTGCAGGACCTATTCCTGGATCCAAATGCCCACCAGGACCTCTGGCCATAGGAGGTGGGTTCATGCCCATAGGGGCCATGGGTGCCATCTGGGGCATCTGGTGCTGGATTGGCCTTTGGAAAATCTGTACATGGGCCATCTGGCGCTGTGTCTCTGCTGCCCTCTGGATTTGCATTGCCATTTCTACTGCTGCAGGGGGAGGCCCTGGAAGGGGGGCCTGAGCAGTCTGAGGTGGGGTTGGTGGGGTCACCTGGCCTGCTGCCTTACCCTGGGACACAGGGCCAGTAGTCTGAGTCCTGGGTAAGTAGGGTGTCATGTTGTTGGGAGGGGTGGGCTGCGGTTGAGAGGTGGGTTGGGGCTGGGGTGTCTGTGGGGTGGCTGGCTGTTGGCCAGTCGGGGTAGTTGGAGTAGCAGGAGTTGGGGACGGCAGGCCCTGCTGCTGCCCCGCCACACCAGTTCGTTGCATGCTGGCCATCCTCCTGCGGAGCATCTGAGCCTGTTGGAGCCGGTGCTGCAGCTGTTGCTGCCTGAGCTTTTGCTTGATGTTGAGGCAGAATGGCACCGGGCACTTGTTCTCCTGGCAGTGCTTGGCATGATAGCAGCAGAGGGCAATAAGCTGTTTGCAAATGGGGCACCCGCCGTTGGTTTTCCGTTTGCAGCCTTTGGTGTGTTGCACCACCCTCTTCATCTTCTGGCAGGAAGGCAGGGAGCAGTTGGCGTTGCGGCACTGACAGGCATGCACCAGAGATTGGATGCAGCGCTGGATGCTCAGGCGGCGGGAGTCTCCTGGGCTCTGGGTAGCTGCAGCTTGCTGGTTATGGCTCTCATCATCCAAGCCGAGGCCTAGTTTCTCCATTTTGTGGTCATGATTTTTAGTGTTATAACAGGTGATGCACAGGTCATAATCCTGAAGGAGAAGAAAAACCAGAAGATGTAGGTCAACTCTGCAAAACTAAAATAAGAGCTCCCTTTATAAAATACAACCAATCTCTTCAGTTCTGTCCTGCCCAACAAGAGGGCAGAGGTTTGTAACACATGTTTACATTACAGCTCACACAATGGGTACCAGTGTGGCCTGTCCTGTCCTTCCCACATGTGATGCCTACCTCACACACAGTGCAATGCCAGCGTGTCTCCACATGGTGCTTGCACTCGTTGCAGGTGTAGACAAAGCGATCCTGACTCTGTGTGTGCAGCTCCACCAGCATGCACATGGTAGACCACTGGGCTCTTCGAAGTGAAGAGAATTCCAGGTGCTTGTCCCTTGCAAGGGTGAGAAATGCATCTCTACCGTCCATCAGGTCACAGGGGATGAGCGGGTCAGGATCAACAATGGGAGGCAGGGAATTGGGAGCAGGACAAGCGATGAGGCGGATCACAAAGAAGACCTGCCAAAAGAAAAGCTCACTGTGACTTTGGAACTGCAGTGCCACTGCAATAGAAAAGCACCAGAGGAAAAGAGAGGAGAGCACAGAAGGGTTAGCTGTTGCCCTTCTTCATCCTTGTTCATTCTGAGACTTTAAAGATCTCACAACCATCTGTGGTGGGGTCTGATGCCCTCTTCTGGTGTCTGAAGACACCTACAGTGTACCTACATACAGTAATAAATAAATCTTTGGGCCAGAGAGAGTAGGGGCCAGAGTGAGCAGGGCCAGAATGAGCAGAGGTCCTGAGTTTAATTGCCAGCTTCAATATGATAGCTTACAACCATCTGTACATCTACAGTGTACTCTTATACATAAGATAAATAAATCTTTTTTTTTTTTTTTTTGGTTTTTCGAGACAGGGTTTCTCTGTCTAGCCCTCGCTGTCCTGGAACTCACTTTGTAGACCAGGCTGGCCTTGAACTCAGAAATCCGCCTGCCTCAGCCTCCCGAGTGCTGGGATTAAAGGCGTGCGCCACCACGCCCGGCTCTAATCTTTTTTTTTTTTTTTTTTAAGATTTATTATATGTAAGTACACTGTAGCTGTCCTCAAATACTCCAGAAGAAGGCATCAGATTTCGTTACAGATGGTTGTGAGCCACCATGTGGTTGCTGGGATTTGAACTTATCACCTTCGGAAGAGCAGGCGGGTGCTCTTAACCACTGAGCCATCTCTCCAGCCCAAAATAAATAAATCTTTTTTTTTTTTTTTTTTGGTTTTTTGAGACAGGGTTTCTCTGTATAGCCCTGGTTGTCCTGGAACTCACTTTGTAGACCAGGCTGGCCTCGAACTCCGAAATCCGCCTGCCTCTGCCTCCCGAGTGCTGGGATTAAAGGCATGCGCCACCACGCCCGGCTAATAAATAAATCTTAAGGAAAGTCTTTTTAAAAAAAAAAAATCTGAAGTCAGCTACAGCATACTTATGAAGAATAAGAAATGAATCCTTGGACTGGAGAGACCAACCGGAGCAAGCCAGGCTGTCAGGAGCCAGCAGAGCCGAACGGGGACGGCTGGAACGAGCGGGGCCAAACTGGAGCAAGCGGAGCCGATCGGAGCGAGCGGGGCTGGCTGGAACAAGCGGGGGCCGTATGGGGGCGGCTGGGAGCGAGTGGGGCTGGCCGGAGCGAGCGGGGTCAAGCAGAGCGAGCGAGGTTGATCAACAAGGGGAAAAAAAAAAAATCTAAAACTCAGGTGGCTCACACCTTTGATCACAGCACTCAGGAAGCAGAAGCAGGAGTTTCAGGCTAGCCTGGTCAATGAAAGTTCCAGGACAGCCATGGCTGCTACATAAAGAAACACTATCTTGAAAAAATAACAACCCCCCACCAGACTCATATCCTGTTACTTCATTTAGGTAAAACATCAAGGAAAAAAGCAAACAAAACCAAACCACAGACAAGCTCAGGAACAGAATATGTGCAGTGAGTAATACACTTTAAGATGCAGTCTGTGGCTTAACCTGAATCTAAGCACTAGAAAGTATACAATTAATCTAAGTGGAGACATCCTGCAAGACCTGTATAGAGGTCTGCTGTAAACAAACACATGCATCAAAATCATAATCAGGGGCTGGTGAGATGGCTCAGCGGTTAAGAGCACCAACTGTTCTTCCAAAAGTCCTGAGTTCAAATCCCAGCAACCACAAGGTGGCTCACAACCATCCGTAACAAGACTTAACGTCCTCTTCCGGAGTGTCTGAAGACAGCTACAGTGTACTCACATATAATAAATAAACCTTAAAAAAAAAAAAAAAATCACCATTGGTTTTCCATTCGCAGGATATCCTAAGATTAAATCAAATAAAGAGCTGCAGAGATGGTTCAGCGATTAAGAGGACTAGAGGTCAAGCCCCAGCAGCCACATGAACATTCCATGGCTGTTACTCCATTTTTCTATCCCCCTCTGCTGGAACTATGAGCACTTGATGTATGTGGTACACACACACATATTCCTGTAGGGTGGGCAGGGTCTCTCTCTCTCCCTCCCTCTCTCTTTCTCTCTCTCTCTCTCTCTCTCTCTCTCTCTCACACACACACACACACACACACACACACACACACACACACACACAGTGGTTGTCCGAGCACTGGCTACTCTTCCAGAGGACCTGGGTTCAATTCCAAGCACATACATGGTAGATCAGAACACTCTGTAACTCAAATTTCAAATTCTAGAGGACCAGCCACCAAATGTACTTAAAAAAATAATAATAAAAAAAAATAAAATGAGTCAAACCAATCACCATTAGCTCTTCAAACAGTACTATACTCTGAAAATTGGGCAAGGCTATTAGTAATATTTTCTGATAGTGGTATCCACTAGAATGCAGGAGGACCTACCATGCCAGGGGCATGGCTGAAGAGATGGCATTGGGCATCTATCTAACTTTGGTTGTATCAATCTGTTAGAACTAGAGAGAGGAAAAATATGGGGGGGAAAATGCTTTGAGTATTTGTACTTCCCTCACCATACTGTCTTTTCAAGAGATGGCTAACTAACCTAATTATAAAAATTAAGTCATCAGCCGGGTTTGGTGGCACATGCCTTTAATCCCAGCACTCGGGAGGCAGAGGCAGGCGGATTTCTGAGTTCAAGGCCAGCCTGGTCTACAAAGTGAGTTCCAGGACAGCCAAGGCTATACAAGGCTAAACCCTGTCTCGAAAAACCAAAAAAAGTCATCAGTCTTCTCACAACATAACTGTTGTTTAAGAAATTGGCTGGGCTAGCAAGATGGCTCAGTGGTTAAGAGCACTGACTGCTCTTCCGAAGTTCAAATCCCAGCAACCACATGGTGGCTTACAACCATCCGTAACGAAATCTGATGCCCTCTTCTGGAGTGTCTGAAGACAGCTACAGTCTACTTACATATAATAAATAAATAAATCTTAAAAAAATAAAAAAGAAATTGGCTGTTAGCTGGGCGTGGTGGTGCACGCCTTTAATCCCGGCACTCGGGAGGCAGAGGCAGGAGGATTTCTGAGTTTGAGGCCAGCCTGGTCTACCAAGTGAGTTCCAGAACAGCCAGGGCTATACAGAGAAACCCTGTCTTGAAAAAACCAAAAGAAATTGGCTGTTACAAGACAGAGAAACCACATCTTGTAAATCAAAATAAATAAATATAAAATAAAAAGAGGGCTGGAGAGATGGCTCAGTGGTTAGGAGCATTGACTGCTCTTCTAGAGTTCCTGAGTTCAATTCCCAGCAACCACATGGTGGCTCACAACCATCTGCAATAGGATCTGATGCCCTCTTCTGGTGTGTCTGAAGACAGCTACAGTGTACTCATATAAATAAATAAATCTTTTTAAGAAAACAAAACAAAGGCTGGGCGTGGTGGTACATGCCTTTAATCCCAGCACTCAGGAAGCAGAGGCAGGAGGATTTCTGAGTTCAAGTCCAGCCTGGTCTACAAAGTGAGTTCCACGACAGCCAGGGCTATACAGAGAAACCCTGTCTCAAAAAAAAAAAAAAAAAAAAAAAAAAAAAAAAAAAAAAAAAAAAAAAAAAAAAAAAAAAAAAAAAAAAAAAAAAGAAAGAAAAAGAAAAGAAAACAACAAACAAACAAACAAACAAACAAATAGAAACTGGCTATGATTTCATCTTAGAATAGAGCTGAACTGTGGTAAGAAAAAGAACACAGCTGGGCATGGTGGCCCACGCCTTTAATCCCAGCACTCGGGAGGCAGAGGCAGGTGGATTTCTGAGTTGAGGCCAGCCTGGTCTACAAAGTGAGTTCCAGGACAGCCAGGGCGATACAGAGAAACCCTGTCTCAAAAAACCAAACCAAACAAACAAACACACAAATAACCACCCCCTCAAACCCCCACCAAAACAAACCCCCCCATGGGCTAGGGCTGCAGCTGAGCTCAGGAGCCTGGTCCTGGGGATGATTAGACTAGGCATGTAAGACTGTCCTCAGCTACACAGTAAGCGAAGACCAGCCACATCATAAAATGATCTCAAAAACAACAAATTATTCCCTTCTTACTAATCATGGTTTGCTTAGGTGTTGCTCTTTGTCACTAGTTGCTTTTGTAGAGGTCCCAGGTTCTATCCCCAGTACCTCCACGGTAGCTGTCTTTAACTAGTTGCAGAATATTTGGCATCCTTTCCTGGCATGCAAGCGAAATACCCATACACATAAAACTTAATAAATAAGTAAGCCATGTGAGAAACACTGTAATTAACTTGTCATTTAGAGGGGGTTTAAATAAGGGAATATGATTATAAATGTTTCTAAGTCAGTCTTAAATCTAACACTAAGCACTTACAAACTGGAATGAGAGTGGGGCTCTTAGTAACATAAAACAAATATTTGAAGAGCAAATCAGAAAAAGTGTTGGAACATGCCATCGACCTCAGAACTAGGAAGCCAGAGGGAGATGGTCCTCTATGAATTCAAGGCCACCCAGGGGGTTACAGAATAAGACCCTGTCTTAAAAACATCACAAACCCAAATTTATCAACAGGACTAGATAAACCATGCTTACACTTTAAGACATAATGCAACACCATGTAAATTTAAAACAGCCTCATAGAACATTTTTCACAAGCAAACTATATGCATACTCTCTTCATCTCAGTCAACCCTCTTACAGTCAAACCATTTCTTCCCTCTGAATTTCCAACAACCTGGAGTTCTCATCATGCCAGTTGGGTGAGCAGCTTAGAACCCCACCTGCCCTGGTGGCTGCCTCTCACCTCTTTATGCTTTTCCATGGTGGCATACAGTTTCTGAGAAAGGTCATTAGACACATTGGGCATACCAGGCTTCTTCTTACTGCCCCTACTCAGGCTGCTCTTGTTTTTGCTTGTTTTCTTGTTGTTCTTCTTCTTAGCATTTTTGCTGTCTCCTTTTGTTACCTGTAGGGCAGCACAAAGGAGAAATGAAAATGAAAATGCTATGTTGTTAGGACAGATCTGGAAATGAGAGTGAAGACTCTCTTTGACTCTTGATTGAGAATTATTATTATTATTATTATTATCATTATTATTATTATTTTCTGCAGCTACTCATCAGTCACTATTTTCCTTTTAATGTTTCTTTTTTTTTTTAAACTTGCAAGCAAATGCTTAACTATTATTATTTTTTTTTTTTGGTCTCCCCTCGTTCCAGTCAACCTTGCTCGCTCCAGTCAGCTCCGCTCGCTCTGGTCGGTCCCACTTGCTCTCTCCGGTCCAAGGATTCATTTATTATTATTCCTAAGTACGCTGTAGCTGACTTCAGAAGCACCAGAGGAGGGCATCAGACCTCATTACGGGTGGTTGTAAGCCACCATGTGGTTGCTGGGATTTGAACTCTTACCCGCTGAGCCATCTCACCAGCCCTTAACTACTCTTTTTGTTTATCTGTGTAGTTTGATGAATGTTGCCATCTGTGTGCAGGTTCTCTCTATGATTCCAAAACTGGAGTTACAGAAAGTTAAGAGATGTTTGCTTTGGGTACAGGGAAGAGAACTGAACTGGGTTCCTCTTAAAGAACAGGAAGTACTCTGGAGCCTTTCTTTTTTTTTTGTTTTTCGAGACAGGGTTTCTCTGTGTAGCCCTGCCTGTCCTGGAACTCACTTTGTAGACCAGGCTGGCCTCAAACTCAGAAATCCGCCTGCCTCTGCCTCCCGAGTGCTGGGATTAAAGGCGTGCGGCACCACGCCTGGCTCTCTGGAGCCTTTCTAAGTTGCCTGCAAATAAAGACCCCAAGCTTCATTATGGAAATGAATTTTTAGAAGCCTCAATTTGCTGGGCGCTGGGGGCCTATGAATTTAATCCCAGCAGTAAAGAAACAGAGGCTGGCAGATTTCTGAGTTAAAGGCCAGCCTGGTCTATAGAGTGAGTTCCAGGAAAGCCAGGGCTACACAGGGGGAACGGTCTTTAGAAAACAAAACAAAAAACAAGAAGAAAAAACAGAAAGAAAAGCCCCAGTGTGCAGAAGCCATTGACTCAAGAGGTCAGATACAGACAAGACTAAAGAATGAGTGCACCATGACCAAGAAAAGGAAGAGGGAAACCAGCAAGCTACCAAACACAATCACCTATTCAGTCATGAAGTTAACCAAAGGATAAATGTAGTAAATGAGAGAGAGAGAGAGAGAGAGAGAGAGAGAGAGAGAGAACCTGAGATTATACGGAGGGGTACTGCCATGCTTGCCTTAAAAGGTGCTGGAGCCCAATCTTACTCATCTAGGGCCCTTGTATTTGTGCACACCATGGCACACACCTGTAGAGGCCAAAGGATAACTCATGGGAGCTGATTCTATGCTTCAACCATGTGGGCTTAGGGAATGAATTTGGGTTTGGTGGCCAAGTGCTCCAGCCTTTTTATTTTTAACTTCTTTTTGGACAAGGTTTCAGAATATAGAAGCCTGGCCTTGAAATTCAACGTGTATCTTCCTATTTCTGCCACCTGAGTGCCGAAGTAAACTGCCCCAACTTTATTAAGTTGACATCCAGAGAACAGTCAAGATGTGTCTGGTCAATAACTGACCAGGATACTATGAAGGAGACAAGTTAACTCTGTTCCAGGCTTGTGTATGCCTGTGATGCTCAGCACTTCTAGAAAAATACAGTAGAGAGCATATGTTGTCAGCAGAGCCTGTAGCTATAATTTGGCCTATTGTATTTTTTTGTAGTTTTCCAGGAACTTATATTACTCAATATCTAGGATACTACTTAGAAACACAGAAACTCTTCATTCTAAGATAGTTTGGCTGCTATGTAGCCAAGGTTGGCCTTCAAGTCTGGGACCCTAAGTGCTGAAATAAAACCCATTACATTTAGCAGAATTTAAATTTCTCTTTTATACCACATTGAAAGTGTAAATTCCTATCTGTATTGTCAGTGAGGTGTCAGGTAGACACTGCAGACACAGAGAGCCCTTACTTACATCAGTACTCTCGCTGCTGGTGTTCTCTTCCCGTTTCCTCTCTTCCTCTTCCTGTTCAAGCTCCTTGATGCTTTCTTCCAGAACATTGGGCCAGAAATCACCTTCAAAATAGGGTAGTTCCTTTGCACTTGTTAATCTATCTTCAGTAGCTTGTTTTAAAATATCCTGTAAAAAAAAAAATCCCCATGATTAGAATTTTTTTCCTTTATAAAGGTATATTTATTTATATCTGTAAGTACACTGTAGCTGTCTTCAGACACCAGAAGAGGGCATCAAATCCTCCCATTACAGATGGCTGTAAGTCACCGTTTGGTTGCTGGGAATTGAACTCAGGACCTCTAGAAGAGCAGTTAGTGCTCTTAACCACTGAGCCATCTCTCCAGCCCCTGATTAGGAATTTCTATGCTTCCTTTTTAAAATTTCTATTTACTTTTTGAGACAGGGTTTCTCTGTATAGCCCTGGCTTTCCTGGAACTCTACAGACCAGGCTGGCCTCACTCACAGAGATCTGCCTGCCTCTGCCTCCTGAGTGCTGGGACTGAAGGCGTGTGCATGCACCACAACCACCTGGCTGGCTCCGTTCTTAAAAAGCTTTCATTGTATGACAAACATGAAAATGTTCTGTAGGGCACACGCCAGATTTAGTCAGAATACTCTTTTTTTTTTTTTTTTTTTAAGATTTATTTATTATATGTAAGTACACTGTAGCTTTCTTCAGACACTCCAGAAGAGGGCATCAAATTTCATTACGGATGGTTGTGAGCCACCATGTGGTTGCTGGGATTTGCACTCGGGACCTTCGGAAGAGCAGTCGGGTGCTCTTACCCACTGAGCCATCTCAACAGCCCCAGAATACTCATTTATAACAATGTATTTCCTTCTTTCTTTTAGAGAGGGTATCACTATCTATCTACCCTTGGTTCACTATGTACAGAGTTCACTATGTAAAGTAGGCTGGCTGGGCTCCTTAGAACTCAAGAGATCCATCTATTCCAGTCTCCTGATTTCTGAACCATACCCCCAGTTCTTTCTTTTTTGAGACAATGTGTCCCTTAGCCCAGGATGGCCTGCAATTCCCTATATAAGAGTCTGACCTCGCCAGGCGTGGTGGCACACGCCTGTAATCCCAGCACTCAGGAGGCAGAGGCAGGCGGATTTCTGAGTTCGAGGCCAGCCTGGTCTACAAAGTGAGTTCCAGAGCTATACAGAGAAACCCAGTCTCGAAAAACCAAAGAGTCTGACCTCAAACTCAGAGATCTACCTGCTTTTGCCTATCCACTTCGAGTAAAGACATGTACCATCACATCTTACTTATGACAGATTTAATTATTAAAAAATTAGATTTATTTTATATGTATACATGTTTGACCATATGCACATGTATGCTCACAGAGGCCCCTGGAATTAGAGTCAAGGATGGATGTGAGCGACCATTTGGTTGCTGGGGATCAAATCTGGGTCCAAGTGCTACTTGGACTATTGATCCATTTCTCATTTTTTGTTATTCCAGATGAACTTGCTAATTGTCTTTTCTAGATCCTTGAAGAATTGACTTGGAATTTTGATGGGGATTGCATTGAATCTGTAGATAGCTTTTGGCAAGATAGCCATTTTTACTATATTGATTCTGCCAATCCATGACACTTTTGAACTTTGAATTATCTTGCCTCAGTTTCCAAATTGAGATTATAGGCAAGCACTACTTTGCTCATCTGTAATCACCCAACACCCAGCCTTTCTAAATTCGAAATTTTATGTATTAAAAATAAACTTTGCGGGCTGGTGAGATAGCTCAGCGGGTAAGAGCACCTGACTGACTGCTCTTCTGAAGGTGATAAGTTCAAATCCCAGCATCCACATGGTGGCTCACAACCATCCGTAATGAGATCTGGCGCCCTCTTCTGGACCGTCTGAAGACAGCTACAGTGTACTTACATATAATAAATAAAATAAATCTTTAAAACAAACAAACAAACAAACAAACAAACTTTGCTGGGCGTGGTGGCACACGCCTTTAATCCCAGCACTCAGGAGGCAGAGGCAGGCGGATTTCTGAGTTCGAGGCCAGCCTGGTCTACAAAGTGAGTGCCAGGACAGCCAGGGCTACACAGAGAAACCCTGTCTCGAAAACAAACAAACAAAGAAACAAAAAATAAACTTTCATAAACTAAAATATTATAACAGTTACACGTTATAAGACTGAATAATACTTGTTAAGAGAAGACAGAAAATAGTAGACTAGTATGTTTCTATGTTCCAACTGACCTTGTAGTCATGGACAATACGTTCTGATACAGCCTTGTCAAGCATCTTTTTGTACCATTCTTGCAAGCGCTTGGGCTTTGGTATCTTCTGATCAGGTGGATGGCAATGGAAGATATAGTCATCCCCTTCACTGGGTGGACAGGCCCAGATGTGCCCTGTTGTGTATCTAAAAACACAAAGAGAAGGACATCAAGATATCATTTGTGTTAGAGAAAGCTACAGTAGTCCTTAGAGTAGTGGAGGCTACAGGTGCAAACCACTGCACACAGTACGTGGTAAACAAGGCAACAGGACAAGAACACAAATATTTACTCTCAACAAGACCCAAAACCAGAAGCACTAACAGTTCTCATACTACTACTTGTTTTCAAAGGCCACTGAGGAATGTTGTGAATTTCATTCACAGAGGGGCTTGGTTCTTGATCCTAAAACCTCTGTATTCCAAGATCAAAAGAGGGAAGAAACCCATCCTAAAAATTAAGTGCAAGGTGAACTGCTACAAGTTAGATGGCAAGTACTCTCCAGGATTTATTAGGTAAGACTATCTTCACATGTTAACCTATAAATGAACTCGTACTCTACATGGCCAGGCTTCTTGTATGCTGGGATTGAACATATCATATTCAGCCTGTTATACACAATTATTAAAGGATCAAGAAAACATTTTATTTTTAAATGAAGAATATCAATGGTTTCAACAAAACAGAACTAAAGAATTGGTTTATTAGTTAAAGCATGGTGATATCTTCATATCACAGAAGATCTAACAAACTGAGGTCATGGCTCCACTGTATCATAACCAACATGAGAAAGCAAAAATACATAATTATTATACGTTTCCTACAACATGTCTCTTTTTAATAAGCTTACCCTAATTTCTTGACATATTCCAAATATCCAATTAGAATTTCATGATAGACTGCAGTCCGCAAGCATTTAGGACGGAAGAAATGAACACTATCGAGGTAAGATATGTATACTCTCCTATGTCAAAAACAAGAAAAGAAAAAAAAAT
>LR749736.1:197878-226651 GCA_902729485.2 Mus minutoides
CCTTTTTTTTTTTTTTTTTTTTTTTTTTTTTTTTTGGTTTTTCGAGACAGGGTTTCTCTGTATAGCCGTGGCTGTTCTGGAACTCACTTTGTAGACCAGGCTGGCCTTGAACACAGAAATCCGCCTGCCTCTGCCTCCCGAGTGCTGGGATTAAAGGCGTGTGCCACTACGCCTGGCACCATCCAATTTCTGCCTAGTGTGCTTTTCTGCCAGTTATCACATAAACCCAATCCCCTTGTCATTCCCTCTCCCACAACATGAGAAGCTGGTCACATTGAGTCCTACCTCTGGTTGGGAGGGGGGCAGTCAGAGCCATATTCTTGAACATGCATGCCGAAGAAACACAAGTCAACACCATCAATTTCTTCAAAGGCAAACAGGGCCTTTGTTCGGTACGGAAAAGATTCTGCCATCTCTCCACTATCTACAAACCTACAGATAAAAAGGAATCACAAATCATTCAGGTTGAAATCAATAACGGAGTATGCATAATTGTGGATCTATAAATACGAAATAGAGATCATTAGACACCTTGCTTTCATGCCTGGTTTCACCTCCACAGTCTTGTCAGAAGCATGAACAACCCGAACAGTGACTTCTCCTGATTCAGGGTGATTTTGTCGCCTCAGAAATTCATTCACTCGATTCTCCAGAAAGGTCCCAAGTCTGGTAGATGGCAATCCTAGGAATATAAAAGTTACAAGTTACCAAGTTAAGGTCTTGTGCACAATTCCTAATGTTAGAGTAGGAAGAACATTACTGTCAAATATTGAGGTTCAACTAACCTGATGTATTTGGGGTTTTTTTTCAACATAGTAAGGTAACTCTGATATCGTATCTCTCAATACAAAGTATCAGGTAAGGCCAGAAGGTGACTATAAATTTTACAGTGATTCTAGTCAATCACTTTTACATGTGCGCCACATTATGACATGAGCCAAATCAGAAAGAAACAGAGGGGAAAATGTATTAGAACATCAGTGATATTTTTATAGTTCAATATTCCGTATGCTATAGGATTATTTTATTTTAGCTAAATCTCTTTTTCTCTTTTGAAAGAGGGGCTCACTATGTAGACGAGGCTGGCCTCAAACACAAGAGATCTACTTGCCTCCTGAGTACAGGATTTAGAGGTATGCACCACAACACTTGTTAAAATTGATTAATTTTGGAGATTATATATATATATATGCAGAGGCTGGCTACAAACTAAAAAATCTGCCAGCCTCTTCTTCCCAAGTGCTGGGATTAAAGGCGTGTGTCACCACTGCCCAGCTATTTGTAATTTTTTAAAGTAAGGTTTACCTCTAAGAATAAGACTTACTTTTAGCAGAAAACTTATTTTCTTTCCTAGTTCGTGCAGTTTTCTTTAAACAGCCATCACAGACAAACCTAAAATGTAAACCAGGACTTTGCTTATATAACATAAAAATTAAAGCACCATGTAACAAAATCTATCATTCAAATCCAGGTAAACTCAAAAAAAAAACAAACTTGGCACAAGTTCGTACATATATAACAAAGTTGGTATAATCAGTGTACAGTTTTTAGAAGACAGGTCTAGGATTTCTAGCTGAGAGAAACAAGATAACTGTAATCCCAACTGAGAATGGAAGACAGGAAGATCAAGGAGATCCTGTCCAGCCAGTGAGAGCATCTCAAAAAACACCAACAAAAAAGAAGCATTTTGCTTTCTTCTTAGGCTTCTGTGCTACATGGTTATTATAATCCCTGAACCTGAGAGGGATGTGAGGAAGGGCTGGTCAAGGCTATATACAGATTACAAAGCAAGTTTGATGATAGATCCATGTTTCCTCACACCAACCGCATAGCCATACCCTCACAGATTTCTGTAAGTATACACTAGGCAAGTTCCCTACTGTATGTATCCCTAGCTATTATACCCAGGCTGGTCTTCAACTCCCAATTTTCCTGTGTCAC
Source organism: Mus minutoides (assembly GCA_902729485.2). NCBI lineage: Eukaryota > Metazoa > Chordata > Mammalia > Rodentia > Muridae > Mus > Mus minutoides. The sequence goes on from LR749736.1 coordinate 199,820, forward strand.
CCTTTGAAGATAGAGTATTGACATTAAATTCTTTAATAAAACAACTTCTAATTAGAAAAAAAAAACACAAAAACCAAAGCAAGCTTAATATATGTTTTTAAAAATAATTTAGTCAGGTGGTAGTAGTGGTAGCACATGCTTTCAATCCCAACAATGAGTTCAAGGCCAGCCTGGTCTACAAGAGAAATCCTATCTTAAAAAAAGTCTCTGGGAATGTGCCACATATGTGTGGGTGCTTATGGATTCATTCTAATAATGGTTATAAGTGGTTGTGAGCTGCTGACTTGAGGACTGAGAACTGATCTCAGAGCAAGAGCCATTTATTTCAGCCACAATACATTATCAATGATTGTCTTTAATTAGCAGACTGGTCTTAAATTCTGAATTGCAAGAATTTTAAGAAACTTCTTAAGCCTTTTTAACATGTCAACCTTATCAAGCATGTCTATTATACATAAAGGGGAATCATACAGAAAACGGAAAGAAAGGTAGCCACTGACAATCACTTATTGGCATTTTCCTAGATGAATGATGCTATCTGTAGGTACTCTTAACTTTATTAAAAAGTTAGGCCGGGGGCTGGTGAGATTGCTCAGCGGGTAAGAGCACCCGACTGCTCTTCCAAAGGTGATAAGTTCAAATCCCAGCAAACACATGGTGGCTCACAAAAAAAAAAAGTTAGGCCGGGTGTGGTGGCATACGCCTTTAATCCCAGCACTCGGGAGGCAGAGGCAGGCGGATTTCTGAGTTCGAGGCCAGCCTGGTCTACAAAGTGAGTTCCAGGACAGCCAGGGCTATACAGAGAAATCCTGTCTCGAAAAATCAAAAACCAAACCAAACCAAATAACAACAACAAAAAACAAAAGGTCAGCCCCTTTCTTTCCAAAAGAAAAGTATCATTTCTGACTCTCATTTGAAATACTATGAGTCTGTAAGTTACTGGTCCCCCAGTCTGGCCAATAGTCATTATTCCAATTAGGATGCTTCAGGAAGGACAACTAGGAATTCCTTGCCTTTGTACCAATACCTGTTCCCTTTTAGACTGTAGTTATCAGTAAACACTTTCTTTCTTTTTTTTTTTTTTTAAAGATTTATTTTATTTATTATATGTAAGTACACTGTAGCTGTCTTCAGACACTCCAGAAGAGGGCGACAGATCTCGTTACGGATGGTTGTGAGCCACCATGTGGATGCTGGGATTTGAACTTATCACCTTCGGAAGAGCAATCGGGTGCTCTTACCCGCTGAGCCATCTCACCAGCCCCCAGTAAACACTTTCAAATCAGGCAAATTCTGTTACAGCTAATACTGGCTTTAATATCAACATAACATTTCCTTCCTTTTATGGAGCTAGACTCTATCTCTCTATCTCTCTATCTATCTATCTATCTATATCTAAAAATAGATAAATGTATATGGGATCTACCTACCAAAGGCAGGGATTATAAGCAGGTACCACACCTATAGTGTTATAACAGATGATTTGAGTATCTTTTTTCTTTTTTCTTTTTTTTGGTTTTTCGAGACAGGGTTTCTCTGTGTAGCCCTGGCTGTCCTGGAACTCACTCTGTAGACCAGGCTGGCCTCGAACTCAGAAATCCGCCTGCCTCTGTTTTGAGTATCTTAACACTTAAGTAGCAAGTGCTTTATCCAGTGTGACATCTCCTTGGCTGCTATTTATAGTTTAAAACTGGGTTTGTACTGATCCTTTTCCAATCGAAAGAAAAAACAGTTTAGGCAGTGTTAGGATAAAACCCAGAGCCAAACTGTGACAGGCATGTGCTGTACAAATGAGCTAAACTCATCCCAAAGAAAATACTTAGAAGAACATTGCTTTGTCCAGGTACAGTAATGTACACCTTTTATCCCAGCACTCAGGAGGTAGAATGTTCCTGGCCAGCCAGTGCTACATAGTGAGGCCCTAACAAAATCAGTAACTTTGAACATACAAAACAGTTATGGAAAAGAATGCTCACGCAAAGAAAATAAAACAGATCTGCTAATATCTCAAGCCTTACCCAGATGGCCAGATGATCTCGTGGTGAAGGACACAGATCTGGTGCATCTTTCTTCCACACTCTGTGCACTCAACAAACCTGAAAATGAACAGTATGCATTCTAAGATTCTGAAGCATCATCAACAAATATGTCCAATATCTCCTGTAAATTCTATCAAAAGACAACTGTCATGCCCAAAGAGTTAAAAAATTAGCTTAGTGGAGGTTTTCCTGGCTTTTATGTTATAGGGAGGGCAAGTTTCAGAAGCAATAAAGCACAGCTATGTTATCAACAACCTAAAATTTCTTTTTTTTTTTTAAATTTATTTTATTTATTATATGTAAGTACACTGTAGCTGTCTTCAGGCATTCCAGAAGAGGGCGCCAGATCTCATTAAGGATGGTTGTGAGCCACCATGTGGTTGCTGGGATTTGAACTTATCACCTTTGGAAGAGCAGTCGGGTGCTCTTACCCGCTGAGCCATCTCACCAGCCCCCAACAACCTAAAATTTCAATCCAGAAGGGTAGCTCTCAATTCTGAGACCTGAGAGTCACCCTACCCATTTTCAGAGTTAGAAGTGGGAGCCTGTTCTCTTGAATGCATGAGGCTCAGAAAGCTGACAGGTAGAGGTAGGCTAAGGGATTCTGAGGATGAACAGGAAATGCAGTGAGGAGAGCACAGCACTGGGCACAAGTACTTAGTGTGCTGTTTGACAATAACTGTAAAGTGATAGATAGCCTTAGTTAGGCCCTGTAATATTTATGACAGGCAGATGTTAGCCCAAGAACATTGTTATCTTGAAAAAAAAAAAAAAAAAAAAAAGGGCAGAGAGCATACCGATAATCAATGGGAAACTACTTACAGTTCAGGATCCAGCGTGTCATTTTTTCTCTTGGAAAATTGTTCTTTATTTATTGTACTAAGGAAAAAAAGTAGACATAATGAGAAAACAAAAATAATGACTACTTGAATATACAATGCTCTTTGAACAAAATTCGTTTTCTGTGACTATTTCTTGGGTCATAGAAAATGCAGTTGTATATAAAGCAATGTTCTATAGTATGATGTCATAATTAAGACACACATAAATCCTTTTGAAACAGGGTCAAATGTAGTTATGGTTGGCCTTGAGCTCACAGAGCTTACATCCCTCTGCCTCTGCAGTGCAGATTAAAAATGTTATATGTACAGTTCTATTTTGAAATCTGGTTCTATAGAGTCTAGTTTTTATAATCTGCTGTTCCCAGATTGTAAACATTATGTTCACTGTAGAGGCAGAGGCAAGTGGAGCTCTGTGAGTTTGAGGCCAGCTTGGTTTACATAGTGAGTTTTGCAAGAGGTATGTAGTTGAGATTCTGTATTGGAAAAAAACCCAAACCAAACAAAACAAAAACAAAAAAAGAAGTTTTACTTGGGATTTGGGAGGCTGAGGATGGAGAACTGCCTGGAGTCTAGAATGGAGAGTAATACCCTACCCTTATCACTCTTCCAAAAAGTACAAAGAAATCAACCAGAGGACAGGTAGCTATGGTGGTGTGCACCTCTAATCCCAGTGTTGAGAGGCAAGAAGATCTGAAATTACAGACAAACCTGGACTACATAGTTAGAACCTACAGGGATATGGGAAAACACACACACACACACACACACACACACACACACACACACACACGGCTACCCCTCTGTATTTGAGGGAAATTTGGTTTTAGGAACAAGATGGTCAAGTCCTGTTTTTGGTTTGGTTTGTTTTTTTTTTTTTTTAAAGATTTATTTTATTTATTATATGTAAGTACACTGTAGCTGTCTTCAGACACTCCAGAAGAGGGCGACAGATCTCGTTACGGATGGTTGTGAGCCACCATGTGGATGCTGGGATTTGATCTTATCACCTTTGGAAGAGCAGTCGGGTGCTCTTACCCGCTGAGCCATCTCACCAGCCCCCTTTTTTTCGTTTATTTCCAGATGGTTTGTCTGTATAGCCCTGGCTGTCCTGGAACTCACTTGTAGACCAGGCTGGCCTTGAACTCAGAAATTCGCCTGCCTCTGCCTCCCGAGTGCTGGGATTAAATGCATGTGACACCGCTGCCTGGTGCACGCTTTAGGTTCTTGCAATTACCTCAGATTAAATTTGAAGGACAAAAATGTTTGATTTCATAGTATTAATGCCATCATTTCCCATACTGCCCACGACCCCCAGCCCCCCTATAAAACTAATTTAAAAGCATATCTTACATAATAAATAAAAGTCTCAAGATTAATTCACCTTCCCGCTTGTCCTTAGACCTTGACAGAAGACCCAAAGCATCCAGAATGACATGGGAACTTTTAAAAAATTTAGTCTCTTAGGCTCATTATAGACTTGCAGAGGCAGGAAGGGAATTCTATCCTTTCTAACCTCAGAGCCTTACTGATTTAAAGTTTAGAATACCTAACAGGCCACTCTGTGATTCCAAGGGTAAAACTGACTGACTTTCCTTCCCACAGCAGGAAAGCCTTCCCTAGTGTATACTTTTCTGGTTCTGCTAAGAGTCAAAATGTCTCTTTGTAGGTTCTTAGCATCTGTTCTCCTACACAGGCATCCAGAGCCTACTACACTGTATTTCAGCAGTAACTGAAAGGGAAAGTGTTGCTGTATAAAATAAACTACAAAGTTCCAGGCAGGCTTACTTAAAGCTATAAAGTAAAGTCTACTAACTGGGGGTATTCTGTTAACCTAAAAGAGAAGATATAGGGCATTATGAGTATAACCTCATTCAAACTCAATATACTTAATAATGAAATGCTTTTGTACAAAATTTCAATTTTTAGAAGAGAAGGTATACTTTTATAAGTACTTATTATTATGGTTAAGATGACTGTCCAATGCTTAGATAACTTTTTTTTTTTTTTTTTTTTTCGAGACAGGGTTTCTCTGTATAGCCTTGGCTGTCCTGGAACTCACTTTGTAGACCAGGCTGGCCTCGAACTCAGAAATCCGTCTGCCTCTGCCTCCCGAGTGCTGGGATTAAAGGTGTGTGCCACCATGCCCGGCTTAGATAACTTTTAGTACATAACTTTGTTAACAGAATCTAAGCTAACCAGTTGAGTAGCCAGTAGCCAGAGTATAGTATAGGTACCTCTATGTGAGAAGGCAATTGAGACTATCTAATTTAATTTACCTCAATATCATTTGTATTTAAAAGGTAACCTGTGATTGGTGGGATATAGTATTGGACAGACAACAGTATAAGACCACTTCCACATGCCTGAGAACAATCCTGTGAGAATGGAGAATTAAAAGAGCAGATTCAAAATGATGTAGTTACTTACGTTTGAGGTTGGGAAGGGTCATCACCCAAAGAAACGCTCTCCCCTTGGATTTCATTGAAACACTTCTCACAGAAATGATACCTGTCGGCAAGAAGGCCATACTGGGGTGAACTGTTCCGTTCACACAACACAGCCCAAGCCAAGCAACGAAGCCACCAATCACAGCAGGCCAAGGAGGGGAACGGGAGCAGAGAGCAGGTCATCAACGGCGACAAGGACATTCAATGATGCAGATTTATGGGCCCCACAGTTTGGGTTTGTTTTGTTTTTTTTGATTGTTTTGTTTTTTGTTTGTTTTTGCAATCAAAGCCAAGCGCAGACAACGACAAGCATGAGGGAGGAAAAAAAAACAAAACAAACGAAGAAATGAGGGATTGCAAGACAACAAAAACAAAAGCAAGACAAGACAACACAAAGCAGAAAGCCAAGGCAAAGCACATATTAGCATTAAATATTTCAATGGGATCACAGGTAGCAAATGATTACACCAAATAAAAAAGACCTTTCACTTAGACACATACTGTTTAATTTTTCAGTACACAGTGCTGCTGACACACACGCATGAACACACACACACACACATATGCATGAACACACAGTGTGTATGTGTGTGTGTGTGTATATATATATATATATATATATATATATATATATATATATATATATATATATATATATAGTGTGCACTGCCACCACCATGCAAGATGTATTGTATTTATTTAATGCATGTGAATGTTGTTCTCATGCAAACCAGAAGAGAGAAATGACTACATTACAAATGGTTCTGAGCCACCATGAGGTTGCTGAAAATTGAACCTAGGTCCTTTGGAAGAGCAGCCAGTGCTCTTAACCTCTGAGTCAGTGTTGGCAGCGTTAAACAAGCCAGGGCAATCACTACTTAGATGGTCTGTTGCAGAGATCCAAGAACAAACACTAGATGATCCCTAGTGAAGTATGATTACTACCAATAAGAGATTAATTATACACAATCAAGAGATTAGTGTATACAGTTGAGATTACAGCTAAAGGGTAAGTAAGTGAAGACTAAGGCAGAGAACACTGGATACCCATGTTTACATAGTTAAAACAACACGTGTATATATATTTTTTCATATTTTCTTTCTTTTTCTTAGATAGGGTTTCATGTCATCTAGGCTATAATATACTTATATAGCCTCAAATATACTTATATAGCCAGCCAAGTCCAACTTTGAAGTGATCCCGGAACCTCCTCTACCCTTCCAGGACTTGGATTATAGCTTTGAACCACTATAATCTGTATACAAGGTGCTAGGCTCAAACCCAGGGCTTCATGGATGCCAGGCAAGTGCTCTACAAATTAGCTAGACCTCAGCTCTGGGAGATTACTTTGTTTTTAATTTGCCTGACACAAACAAAGTAAATACTCTGGAATGCTTTTTAATCATAATCCAAGGATAAGAAATTACGGTGAGACAAGGTTCACAAAACTTGTAACTTTCTTTTTTTAAAACTAGAAAATACTATAGAAAGGAATGTATGTAATACGTATGTTTTCAAGCAGGTAACAGGAACGACAATGTGTGTGCGTGTGTCTCCACACATGCATGTGCACACATATGCCAATACATCTGGATTGTACGTAGGTCTATATACAAGAATACATGGACCACAGTCCACACATGGTTGAGCTTACCTGTTCTGGTAACTGTAGTAAGTCGCATCACGGGGGATTGTGCATAACTGTTTCCCATAGCAACATAGAGTCTGTGGAGAAAACTCCAACTGCAAAAGAAAGTACTTATTTAAGAGTGCAAAGACTTGAAGTCCAAGGCAGAATAATGACAAAGGCAGACCACAGAGAAGTCAGTGGCAACTCAGCGTTCACTCAGATCAATCACAGCCATGACAACTTTTAAAAACCACCAGTTTTCATCAGGCTGAGCAGGCATTATCTGTCCACATTATTTGCAGATACCTATAGGCACAATAAGTGGTAATACTAAGGATGAGAAAGCATCACGTGTGGAGCAAGCTGCATCTATAGGGACATAATAAAGCTCCTACATGAGCTTAGTCTGATGACTAATACACTAAAGGCTCAGCTCTAGCACATAATTCTCATATATGTTAAAAAAAAAAAGTCATCACAGAAAGCACATTCTAAATAGACAACATTGTGTATTAAGGAAAGGGCTTGTTGGGGTTGGTAGCACACTGGTCAAGTGATTCAATGATCTCTTCTCAGCCACATAAGAGTACCAGAGACTCTGTCAAAGTCAGAAGCAGAGTATTTTTAACCCAAGTCATTACTAGAGTCTAGTTATCTTAGAAGTTAAAGACAGGTCTGAAAGCTACTTCTTACCTTTCTGCCGCAACAGTATCCAAGGCTTTGCATGACAGGGTCAATTTCTTGTTCAAATACTTCAGAAAGTTTGGAGCAGTATTTGTATACCCTTGAAGTTTTACGGTTATATAACCAGGCATTGTTGAACATAAGCCAAATATCATCTATATATTGCCAGGGCTCTTGGTATTGTCCAGTATCTAACTTCCTCTTGATTGTAGAAAGATCCATGGGGCTCTTCACAATATCAAAGTAATCCTAAAAGTGTAAGCAACACCACATCACATACTCATGAGCAGGGTATTTAGGGAAGAGGGAGTGTCTTCCTATTACCGTCATTAATTTTCCACATAATGTTATGTGTCTTGATATGTCTTCCCACAAGTTGATTGAAGTCTGTCACTTCTTTAAAATATTAATCTACCATTTTTTTTAATGTGTGTGTGTGTGTGTGTGTGTGTGTGTGTGTGTGTTTTGAGACAGGGTTTCTCTGTGTAGCCCTGGCTGTCCTGGAACTCACTTTGTAGACCAGGCTGGCCTCGTACTCAGAAATCCACCTGCCTCTGGCTCCCAAGTGCTGGGTTTAAAGGCGCCCGGCTTAATCTACCAATTCTTAAGAGGTTTTGAGGACTGAGTACTAGAAGGGCATACAAATCCTAGAGAATCAGTGCTCTAAGGTAACAGAAAAACATGGAAAAAAAATCCTGAATAAATACTTATGAAAATCTTTTATAAAACCAGCAAGTAACCTGGGTGCATTACAATGTCCAAACATTTCAAAGCTAACTTTGGGAAAGCAAGTAGATGACCAAGAGTTTGAAGATAGTCTGGTCTACAAAGTCAATCTCAGTCCAACCAGGGACACATACATACCCTACCCCAACCCTCATATCAAAAAAAACAAAAATAAAACCCAAAACTTGAGGTTTGAAATAGAGGAAGAGACCCTGGCTCAGCAGTTAAAAGCATTTGCTGCTCTTATAGAGGCTACAGGTTCAGCTTTATGCACCTACATGATAGATCACAACCATCTTCAACTCCACTTCTATGGGGACTTACCACTGTCTTTTGGCAGGGGAACCAGGCACCCAACATACACACCATGCCGCCCCCCCCCAGACACACAGAAAACTTCAGAACCAAGGGACTCATCTTTCTGCCGTGATCTATAGCTGTTCAGGTGATAATAAATTGTTGACTCAACAAGTGCACCTCTAACATACCAAAGAGAAAAATAAACCAAAAAATTCACACACTCTTGTAGTAAGTGCATGAAGACCACGGCAGGAATAACGTGAGGTATAAAGAGAGACTCTTTCAAAATCTTAACCAATAGGCAAAGCAGTACTTGTATACCAACCTTCACAGCAGTTATAGTCTCAATAGCCCCAAACTGGAAATAACCAAATACTTCCCAATTAAATACATACACAAAATGCAGTAATATCAACATAACTAAATACAAAATAAATGATTTAAAGGAAGTACTGGGTGACACAGTCACATAACATAGAGGAACCTCAAAGGCTGTACTGGTGACCAGGGCTTCCATTCCACACTGAGTGTGATTCCAAACTAGAAGAATCCAGGAGGTAGGCAGCCCTAAGGCTGGGAAAGTAAGAGTGCCACAACTAGCAATTTTAATAGAAGTGGAGTTTTGGGGGGAGGTTATGAAAATGAATTAAAACCATGATGATAACTGTATAACAATGAAAATGCTAAAACTTGTACACTGTACATAGGGTAACTTCTGAAACACCAATCATGTTAATAAAGTTGTTTCTCTATCTAAAAGGTAATAGAAAAATACCAAATACTTACAGGGATTCCTAGAAGCTGCGGGTCCACAGGCTGACGAAAGGGAAGAGATTCTGGGTCCTGCCGGTAAAGTGCCTCCAATGTTGGCATCAGAGCCTGGCGTAATTCTTCTGGTTTGAAAACTTTAGGGAGAGTCCATTGAAATCAATTACTGACTGAGCAAAGGGGTGTTAAAGACATGCATGTTCGCCGGGCGTGGTGGCGCACGCCTTTAATCACAGCACTCGGGAGGCAGAGGCAGGCGGATTTCTGAGTTCGAGGCCAGCCTGGTCTACAAAGTGAGTTCCAGGACAGCCAGGGCTATACAGAGAAACCCTGTCTCGAAGAAAAAAAAAAAAAAAAAAGACATGCATGTTCAAAGTTCTAAAAGTACCCGAAGTATCCTAGACACTGAGGTGACATGGTCCTCAGAGAACCCTGACTAAGGGCTCACTTTCTATTTTTTAATTCCCACTCTGATTTAACTACTTCCTGTAAAACAACAGAGCTGTTCCATCCCTTATAGATGAGTTACTTTTCCTGCTGGTTTATTGAGAAAGAACTTGGCCAAATAGAAACAGAAATCAAAGGCTCCTAAAAACACAGAGACTTATCAGAAAAACAGTCCAAAAGCTGTGTGTGGAAAGAGGGATTCTGTCAAGCGGAGCTGGCAATGTCCTCTTTGAACTGGTGTAGCTGCACATGGCAGCACTTCTAACACCAGGCACAATAATGCAGGAAGATGAGGTGAGGTTGTGGGATATAGAGAGATTAAGGCCCTGTTATGGAATGCAAGCTATGAAGAGTTCAAGAAATAAGAGATCGATAATTAAAAATTTTTAAAGTTAATTTATCTGTGAGCATTTGTGTACCTGTGCACAAATGCATTTGGAGCGTTCAAAGAACAATTTGCAGGAGTCTTTCCAGCATGGCTGTCATGTGCATATGTATGTCTGTGTCTCTTTTGTGCACTTGTAGACAAAGGGTCAACATTAGATGAGTGCTTCAATTCAGGTTAATAACCTTGTTTTCCACATTTAATACTTATTTTATGTATTTCTAAGTTTGTGTGAATTCATGTACTAAAGCCTGATGATGAAAGAAGAATCTGAAGTTTATGACACATGCCAGCTGCTCGGGAAGTTTGTAGACAGGCCGGAACAAAGAATGTGGGATTCACTCTAGGAATAACTAAGTCGTAAAGATAGAGGGGGGCTGTCAGGCAATTACCTTTAAAGAGTTATGAGCAATCTGGCTTTGCGAGCCAATTGTCCTGGTATTTTCTTGACCCCTCCCTTGACATTGTCTAATTAAGCCATATGGGTGGTCGCCTCCCTGTCTCTGTTAGGCACAGCTGGCCACGATAATCACCTTCCCTAGGCTCCCAAGGTTGCACACACATCCTGCTGACCATGGGAAACTGCACCAATTCCCTTCCTGTCCCTAACTCTATTTACTATATAAACCCCTAGCATTTGAGTTCCGGGGTTGACTCCTATACCTCTCACGGGGGCAGGTGTCGACCCGAAGCTTCGAGAATAAACTACCTTGTGTATTTGCATCAAGACGAGTCTTGTGTGCTTCCTTGTGTGCACGAACTCCCGAGATTTGGGAAGACCCCCCAGTTAGGGGTCTTACAATGACAAAGGTGGTTGTTTAGTCCCTGGAACTGGGGTTACAGGCAGGAACTCCTGCCATGGGTACTTGTACCTGGAACTTGGGTCCTCTGCAAGATCAGTAAGCACTCTTTTTTTTTGGGGGGGGGGGTGTGTTTGAGACAGGGTTTCTCTGTATAGCCCTGGCTGTCCTGGAACTCACTTTGTAGACCAGGCTGGCCTTGAACTCAGAAATTGGCCTGCCTCTGCCTCCCGAGTGCTAGGATTAAAGGTGTGCGCCACCACGCCCGGCAACAGTTAAGCACTCTTAACTCTCTTCATCCTCTATCCCCAGCCAGATTGGAGTCTTAGTAGTGTTAGGGCCTAAACTCACTAACCAGCAGGTTCCAGGGATCCTCCTGTCTATACTTCACCAGTTGTCAAATTACAAGTGTGACACAATGCTCAGCTATAAGACAGGGTGTCACAGTCTACCTCAGCTTTACCTGGAATTTACTATGTTGTAAACAAGGCTAGCCTTGAATTCAGATTTTTTAGCCTCTGGCTCCCAAGCACTGGGATTAAAGAAAGATGTTCACACACCTGAAGTATGCACACAATTGGTAGAAAACAAATTCAGATCTTGAGTATTTGTGGCACAAGCATTTTACCAAATGGATGACCTCCTGAGCCTTTACTTACTCTTCTTCTTTGACTGTCCAGGAGCTGGGGAAGACTGGGTAGCAGAGGTGCTCGGCTGGTCTTCCTCCTCTTTCACTTCAGTTTTTAACTCAGGGCCCCTATCATCCATTTCTGTAGGTTCTACTTTACTATCCTCAGCTTTAGTCTGAAAGGCAAGACAGGAACTTTCAGTATTTTACAGACATACCCCTGGGAGTAAGTCTATTACCATCACCTTGTTTATTTACTCTCTCACTCCTCCAATCTCCTTTCATAACAATCTCACCTCCTTTGTATCATCAGGTTGAGCATCTGCTGGTTCTGGGTGATCCACCTCCATTTTAGCCTCCATTTTCACTTCCTGTGAAGGCTGCTTCTCAGGAATAGTCTGAGAATTCACTTCTGTGCTACTAGTAGATGGAGGGTTTGATACCTGGCCTTCAATGCTCACAGCTGGCTGAGAAAGCTGGACAGACAAAAAGAAAAGCACACAAAAAGCTTGTCAGTTGCTCAATCAGAGTTTAACTTTAAGCTACACAGCAGTGACCATCTGTGTTGGGAACAGTGTCATTGGACCCACTGGTGCCTCCTCTTACTCAACTCAGCTTCCCCCACCCCCCCCAAGACAGGGTTTCTCTGTGTAGACCTGGCTGTCCTGGCACTCACTCTGTAGTCCAGGCTGGCCGAGAACTCAGAAACCTGCCTGCCTCTGCCTCCTGAGAGCTGGGATTAAAGGCATGTGGCACCACTGCCTGGCTACTTAGCTCATCTTAAGAATGGGAGGTACAGGACTCCCCAATGCTGGCTGCTTGGTTTTACTTGAATGGCTAGCAAGTTTTTGGTGTTGGTTCCAAAGAGGACTTCCTCAGAGAAACTCAGAGTATGAAAAAATGAAAATAGGGACAATATGATGGTTCACTAAGTAAGGTACCTGCTATCAAGTCTGAAAACCTGAATTTGATCCCTGGTAGAAGAGGAGAACTGACTGTTACAGGTTGTCCTCTGACTTGTGTGTTTACATGTAATTAGTCCCATAATGTTTTAGTTTAATTTCTCAGTACTGCAACTTAATCTGTTTCAAAAAAGTATATTGTGATGACATACTTTTTTATCCTAGAACATAGAATAAAGCAAAACGGGGAGCAAAACTAAACAAAGTCATGATAAAGAAAAACAAAAACATTGCTGGAGCTTAACTTGTTCTATAGACATTCAAATCCACAGCTACTTACCGGAGTGGAAGGCTGAGGAGGCAGCAATGGTGCTGTTGGGGTAGGAACAGAAGCTGCTGTGCTCTGCTGTGAGCGAGGCTGTTGCTGGGACTGGTCAGCAGAAGGAGCAGCAGGAAGTGAAGGCTGCACTTGGGGAGGCAGATGTGTTGGTGGTGTAGGTGTTTGTCTAGATGAGGGATGCAGAGACGGGGGCTGTGGTCCAGGTGGTATGGCAGGAGGTGTGGGAACAGGTGCTGGAATTGCTGTTGCTGGTGGTGGTTGAGTCCCTATGCTTGGGGGGGTATGATGAGGAGTAGGGGTGCGGCTAGGAACAGGAGAAGGTGAATTCTGATGAGCTTGTTGAGGCAGAGTAGGACAGTGAATGTGGCTCCCTTGAGATCCTGGAGGCATTATAGGAGAGTTCACCGGGCAAGAAGAACTAGACATTTGTGCCTGTGAAAATGAAAAATATATGATATCACAAAGGCAGGACATATAGTACTTAGTACACATGGTGCATATAAATAAAAAACAGTATCTAACATTTTTCATTCTGAGACAAGGTCTTGCTATATAGACCTGGCTAGCTTTAATTAAGAGAGATCCATTCACCTGCCTCTGTCTCCAGAGCAAGGATTAAAAGTATGTATGCCTAAACACAATCAGTTTTCAAAGAAGAAGGGGGGACATTCAAAATCCTAAAGGGTTAGGATTTGTGCATGCCTGATTAGAAAGCAGACACAAGAGGAAATCAGATCCACTGGAAGTGGAGTCACAGGCAACTGTGAGACACCTGATACAAAGGTGGAATCTGAACCAGAGTCTATCTGAAGAACAGCAAGTGGTCTTAAATTCAAAGCCATCTCTAATAACACCACCATTTTATTTTTAAGTGTTTGTCCTTGGCCAGTCCTGGTAGTACAGCCCCCCCCAACCCCCCCCCCCGTTTTTAGAGACAGGGTTTCTCTGTATAGCCCTGGCTGTCCTGGATCTCACTCTGTAGACCAGGCTGGCCTGGAACTCAGAAATCCACCTGCCTCTGCCTCCCAAGTGCTGGGATTAAAGGTGTGAGCCACCATGCCTGGCAATACAGGCTTTTAATCTCAGCCAGTTGTGAGGAAGGAGGAGAATCGTGAATTGAGACGAACCTAGACTACCTGGAAAAAGTTCAATGTTATCCTGAGCTATTATACTAAGATTCATTCATATAGTACAATCCTCTTCCTCCCTCCCTCCCTCCCTCCCTCTCTCTCTCTCTCTCTCTCTCTCTCTCTCTCTCTCTGTTTATTCAAGACAGTTTCTCTGTATAAGCCCTGGCTGTCCTGGAACTCACTCTGTAGACCAGGCGGACCTCTAATTCAGAAATCCAACTGTCTCTGCCTCCCAAATTACAATACTTTCAATGCATATGTACGTGCAAGATTTGATTTGATCCTTAATACTACCATAAAAAAAAGTTTTTTGGGGGGTGGGGGGCTGGGTTGTGGGGAGGAAAGGTTGAAATGTTACGCTTAGTATTACAAAACCACTGCCTCTTGTTCAAGACACTATAATTACAAAACAGAGCATGTGTGTTAAGGCAAACCTAGAATCCTAGCAGTTGGGAGGCTGAGCAGGAGTATATGACATTCAGAGCTATCCTAGGATACAGTGAGGTTCAGACCAGCTTGAACCACATGAGATCTAGTCTCAAAACTGCAAATAAATATTTCTAAGTAAAGATTTGTTCTGAGTTAAAGGCCAAGGTTAAATGGTGAGACCTGTCTTTGAAGAGAAGAAAATATACTATTTCTATGCCACATTTCTCATGAAAATTGTTATCAGCAGGAAAGAATGGCTCTGCCTGTCAAGATGGAAATCAGCATACACTTCTCAGACACCACATAAAGGTAGAAGGAGAGAGTCATGTACATACTACTATTGTCCTGTATGTGTGCCTATATGAGAACAATAAGCATCATTTTAAATAAACATACTTGAGACACTGGTGCTTGATTGCTGGATGGAGCCAAAGGCATGTTTGTTACATTCATTCCTTGGGATGGAAACTGAGTTTGGGAGAGGAACTGGTTCTGGCCGGAAGCCTGCTGCATGCGAGGTCCATAGCCCATAGGCTGCAAATAAACAAAAAGAAAAAAACCACACCAAACCATAGGTCACCAACAGCTTCATTACAATTTATTTCCCAACTGTAATTAGCAATCACTCTTGCCCTACTATCCAGATGTTTTTACAGAGAAAAATAAAAGACAATAGTTTGGGTTAAAGAAGCCTAAGATATAAGTGAAAGAACTTGTAATCGTGTAAAAACTAGTATTAACAGGCTTGTAAGTACCAAACACAACCCCAAGAAAGAAGAAGGTGAAGGGACACTGGGTTCCAAGACATCTAGAACTCTTGACACAAAACAACTTTTCTCTTCTAAAACTGCCTTACATGAGTCTAGACCTTTAATAAAAGGAAGTATGGAGAATTAAGAAATTACGGTAAAATGAATGAGAAACGTCTCTGCACAGTCGTGGTCAGTTGAAAATTGGTCTCCAGCTAGGGGCACTATTATAAAATTTTCAGCAAGTATAGCCTTGTTGGACAAAGTATGTCAGAAGGTGAAGATTTGAGTTTATAGACTTATTAATCCCCTTTCATTTGGAACACTGTCCTCCTCGTTTGTGGCTGAAATGTAACTTCTCAAAATTTGTGCTCCTGTTGCCATACCTTAAATGCCATTATACACGTCTAGTCCCCGGAATCATATGCCAAAATAAAACTCTTCCTTAAGATGCTTTTTGTCATGATATTTTACCATACTAATAGGAATATACCTTCTACTTTCCCTCTACCTCATTTTATTTTAAAAAAATTATTATTACTACTTTAAATTTTATGTGTATGATTTACTTACATGTTCATATGTATATCACACACATGCCAGGTAGTCATGGAAGTCAGACGAGGTTAACATAAACCCTAGATCTGTAGTTATGGATGTTGGTGAACCACCATATAACATCGCTGACAAAACTGAGCCAGAATGCTATACAAAAGCAACTACCTGCCGGGCGTGGTGGCGCACGCCTTTGATCCCAGCACTCGGGAGGCAGAGGCAGGTGGATTTCTGAGTTTGAGGCCAGCCTGGTCTACAAAGTGAGTTCCAGGACAGCCAGGGCCACACAGAGAAACCCTATCTTGAAAAACCCAAAAAAAAAAAAAAAAAAAAAGCAACTACCTGAGCAAATACCCAGGTCCTCCACTTCATTTCCTGAGACAGGGCCTCCCAGTAACCCTAAGTTCACATTTTAAGGGCTGATGGGGGAATCTGGATTCAGTTGCTTATGCTTTCACACCATCTCGCCAGCACCAATCAATTGTGTTGTATATTAATTCCTGCCCCTCTACTTCTTTTAGATTTTATATTTAGCCAGGAACGATAGCATACACCTTTAATCCCAGCACTCTGGAAGTGGGCAGTAACCCGATTTCTGACTTTGCAGTCAGACTGGGTTCCATGAAGAGTTCTAGGACAGTTAAGAGCTAAATAGTGAAATCCCGGATGACTAACAACTAAACTTACTCTCATCTATAAAATACAGTCTACTTAACTGGGATTGGAGGCTATTTTGTGGTGCTAAGGAGACAACCAAGTCTTCTATGTGCTCTATCACTGAGATACATTCTAAGCTATTCTATGTAATATTAAAGGCCAAATATAAGAAAATTACACTATTAAAAAAGGTGGTCAGCATGTGTCAGAAATAAAAGGCACTTGTAACTAAGATTGAGAATCTTGACTTGGTCACTGGAACACACATGGAAGGACAGACATAATTTGTTTAATCTGTGCTCAGACTTCTGTATGAACATTGCAAGAACTAAACCATGTTCTGCTTAGACATTAGTATTTCCTGAAGTTAAAAGGTACAAAGAATAAAACTAACCGGATTGAGTGACCCAGACTGAGCCAACTGTCCATGGTGCTGAAGAGGAGAGGGTTGCCGGGGTCCAATAGGGGGCTGTGGCATATTCATCTGGCCAAATTGATTCAAACCTGTGAATACATGTAAAATATATTTCAATACTTTTGTTGAATTTAAGAACAAGACGTAAGTTGATATGAGATTCTGCTAATTTTCTCACTACCAACAAAGTAATATTGATATTCTGAATCAGTATTTTTCAGTCCCACCAGTTAAACAAGGGCATTATTTGTTGTATGTATGCATGTACATTTATATGTATGTATATGTTTGTTTTTCTGGACAGATCTATCTATGTAACCCTGGCTGTCCTTGAACTTAGAGATCTGCTTGTCTCTGCCTCCTGAGTGCACTAGCGCTGGGCATTTATTGGTTTATTAGTTTGTTTCTTTGTGAGCTACCATGTTGGTGTTCCTCTGGAATAGCAGACAGTGTACTTAAACCTTGTGCCAATTCTCTATTCCAAAGCAAGAGTATAATTGATAGTTTCTATAGTGACTATTTATTGTGAAGGGTGAGGTTTCCCTGATCTCTTTCTCAGCCAGTTCATCCTTTGTATAGAGAAAGGCCATCGATTTGTTTGAGTTGATTCTATAGTAATTGATAGTTTCTAAACTAAATTTTGAAACATGCTAAATTGTGACTTTAAATTTTTTTTTTTTGTTGGTTTTTCGAGACAGGGTATCTCTGTGTAGCCCTGGCTGTCCTGGAACTCACCCTGTAGACCAGGTTGGCCTTGAACTCAGAAATCCGCCTGCCTCTGCCTCCCCAGTGCTGGGATCAAAGGCATGCGCCACCATGCCCAGTGTGACTTTAAATTTTTGAAAGAGTCTCACTGTGTAGTGCTGGCTAGCCTGAACTCACGCTAGAACTTATAAACATCCACATGACCCTGCCTCCCAAATGTTTGCTGCCAGCCGGGCGTGGTGGCGCACGCCTTTAATCCCAACACTTGGGGAGGCAGAGGCAGGCGGATTTCTGAGTTCGAGGCCAGCCTGGTCTGCAAAATGATTTCCATGACAGCCAGGGCTACACAGAGAAACCCTGTCTCGAAAAACCAAAAAAAAAAAAAAAAAACCAAATGTTCACTGCCAGTTAGTAAATTAGTAATGGTATTATTATTATTTTATTTTATTTTTATTATTATTATTTTTTTGGTTTTTCGAGACAGGGTTTCTCTTTATAGCCCCGACTGTCCTGGAACTCACTTTGTAGACTAGGCTGTCCTCGAACTCAGAAATCCGCCTGCCTCTGCCTCCCGAGTGCTGGGATTAAAGGCATGTGCCACCACGCCCGGCTTATTCTTTTATTTTTGACGCAGGGTTTCACTATATATTTCTGCCTAGCCTAAAATTCACTATATATATCAGATAGGCTTTGAATTCACAAGAGTGCCATCCACCTGCCTCTGACTCCAGAGTGCTGTGATTAGAGGTGAGCACCATCATGCCTGGCAGTGAGTTGGTTTTCAATGGATGCTTGCTTATTTACTGAATTCTACTCCTGAATCTATCAGACAACCCAATTTCTCATTCTCCCTCTCTTGGTGGATTTCTACTACAAGAAACTTTCAAATTTCCAAAGCAGAATATTACAAGACTTGTGCTGCTGGGTTAAATCAGGAATTAAGGTGGAAAGCATCATTCTGTTCTATATCAGAGACTCTTAAAAATCAACCATGTTAAAAAAAAATCAATTATGTGTCTTTTTCAAACGTTACCAGGTTGTGGAGGCATCCGAGGCATCATGTGGTTCGGCATACTGCCACGGATCATAGATGGGTCAGGTACAGGACCATCTGGAGTGGAACACACAAATGGTTAAATATCCTTTTGGTTCTTACAAACAACAAAATTACATCAAGCATTATTAATAGCTTAAACAATATCTAAGTAGACAAGAATCTCAAGAAATGGCTTCCGTATTATACTAGAGCATTTTATGCTTCTTAAATATAAAACTTAAAATGAGATTAAAACATTTAAGTGTAATATCTTGTTAGATTATCTCTACATCTCCTAGTTAAACACTTTTAAGCATGTACATAGAGTAGAGTGCTGGTCCACTAAGACAGGTCTGTGAATAAAGGTGCTTTCTTTTGAATCAGACAACCCGAGTCTGATACCCAGGACCCACAAGGCAGAAGTAGAGAAGTGACTATTGCAAATTGTCCTCCAACCTCTGTGTGGTGTGTTCAAGTGAATCACCACGAGCAGTTTCTATTGTACTGGGTAAGGTGGACCAAGCACTTAGGAAGCTAAAAGAAGGAGTTCAAGTCCATTTCAAACAAACAAACAAACAAACAAACAAACAAACAAACAAAGAGGTGCTTGCCGACCTTCCATTATATGGCCTGCTAGCCTTTTCTACTTCAAGAGTTTTCCTTCTATTACTAGCCAAAAACTGAAGCCTAAAGCACACTTTCTCAGGGTACTGTGGATTTCTTCACTTATTTGCTGGAGCTCTTTCTCTGCACTTTGGCCATGTCTTTGTTGCTGACATCCATTGAAAAAAGACATGGTTTTGTTTCATCCTCTGTTCCATCCTCCTCTAGACAGCTGTTAAGATTCACACTTGCTTGCCCTGTTGTTTTCCTCAATACAACGGATACTGATATCACATACCTTAAGCACCATGTGTTAATCTTCCCAACAACTTTTTTTTCTTTGTTTTTTGTTTTTCGAGACAGGGTTTCTCTGTGTAGCCCTGGCTGTCCTGGAACTCACTTTGTAGACCAGGCTGGCCTCGAACTCATAAATCCGCCTGCCTCTGCCTCTCAAGTGCTGGGATTAAAAGCCTGCGCCACCATGCCCGGCTCCCAACTACTTCTTATTCTGTATTTTAGTACTTAGAATCTAGAAGTACATCAATAAATAAATTAAGTAATTGATAAGTCATTCATATATGTGTGTATCTATGTATCTATGTATGTATGTATGTATGTGTGTGTGTGTGTGTATATATATATATATATATATTTTTTTTTTTGGAAGGTCAAGAATGGTGTTAAATCAGAAATGGAAGTTAAATACATGTTATGAAATGATACCTTTTGAATTGTCTTTAGCCTTGAAATATACAGTAAAATGTTACTATAACGTGAAGCTGTTTATACTAAAGTATATGGCTAGGTATGGTGGTACACACCTTTATCCCAGCATTTGGGAGGCAGAGGTAAGCAGAACCCTGTGAGCTCAAGGCCAGCCTGCTCTACATAGTGAGACCCCATGCAGTGATCTGAATTAAAACAGCCCCAATAGGCTCATATTTGAATATTTTGGCTTCCAGTGAGTGGAGCTATTTGGGAAGGAGTAGGAAGTATGGCCTTTATGGAATGAGCATAGTCCTTGAGGAAGGTATGTCACTAGTTTTGAGGATTCAAAAGCACAGTTACAACCAGTCTGTCTATCTGTCCATTTTTCTCCCTCTGTGGATCAGAATGTAAAGCTCTCAACTACTGATCCCATACTAACAATGTTTAGTTCCCACTAGGATCACAGACTAATCCTCTAAAACTGTAAGCAGTTGTCCTCAGTTATGTGCTTTCTTTTACAAGAGTTTTCTTGGTCTTGGTCATAGTATCTCTTATAGCAAAAGAACACTAAGATACCATGTCTCAAAAAAAAAAAAAAAACAAAAAACAAACCAAACTATCAACCAAAGAAACAAAACAAAACAACAACAAACCCCACTGGATAATAAAATGCAATTAGTTAAATTTCGAGTGAGCCTTGAAGATGGTTAGTATACCAAAACCTACTGGCTACCTGTCAAATATCAGGCAGTGGATGCTAGAGAAAGCCAATGGAAATATGGAAGCTCCTATTTTCTACTTGGAAGACTCCCTTCAGCAGTAAAAATAATTGTAGTTTATCAATTTATGCCAATTATCATATTCATAAATGTTCTATTTTTCCACTCATTTTTAAAAGTGGATGTATTATTTTCTTATACTATGTAAAAGTACTTACTGGTAGTCATTCCTGTTGGTTGCTGCCCCATGTTAGGTCCAGTATTCATAGGCACTGGAACCATGCCAGGAGCACTTGGGAGCATGTTCTGTTTCTGTAGTCTAGTCCTCCGTTTCTCTTCTAGTTCCTTCTGGATCTTATAGATCTTCTCGGCTAGGAGGTGATAGTATTCCGCCTTGAAGAAATTTTAAGTATAAAGGATAAAAGAGAAATTGAGTAACAGAAAAAAATGAATTAAGCAAATATTGGTTCATTTAAATGATAGGTAAAAAGCTGGGTGTAGAGGCAGAGGCAGGCAGATCTGGGTTTGAGTATAGCATGGTCTGCAGAACAAGTCTCAGTACAGCTAGGGCTACGCAGAGAAACCCTGTCTTGAAAAAACTAAAAACCAAAAACAACAACAAAAAACCATTAATAAATGAGCTCATACTTATAACATGTAATTAATAATTTTACTAAGAGCTTACAAAATAAAATAAGCCGGGTGTGGTGGCACACGCCTTTAATCCCAGCACTTGGGAGGCAGAGGCAGGTGGATTTCTGATTTCAAGGCCAGCCTGGTCTACAAAGTGAGTTCCAGGACAGCCAGGGCTATACAGAGAAACCCTGTCTCGAAAACAACAACAACAACAACAACAAACAACAAAAAACAAAAAAACAAAAATAATAAAATAAAACCTTAAGAAATATATTTACAAAATAAAAACTGGCAATTTATAGGATAAAAAACAGCCTACATTTTTGCACCAATTTTGAAAGGTTCAACTTCATACAGAGAAAATACTGCTTGACATTAATCATCAAGGAATTGACTTATTTACCCCATATTATAGAAAATAGCACAGAACTATTAACAGTACAGCAACTTTTCAGGGAAGTCACACATAATGCATGGTAAGAAAAGGTAAGCTACACACGGTGGCACTAGAATGGCAGGGGCAGATCTGAATTTGAGGCCAGCCTGATCTACAGAGTTAGTTGCAGGACAGCCATCGAATATGGGGAAGGATAAAGGAAGAGGGAAGAGAGAGTGAATGAGAATAAAAAAGGTAAGAAAATTGACATACACTTAAAGACACTGCTTTGTTGGCTAAGCTTAGTAGCACCACATGAAATCTTATTAGAACCTGAGAGTCAGAGACAGGAAGACCAGAACATTTTACACTGGAACTTGTCTCAAATCCATTTAACTGTTCAGTATTTGGAAGGTGGGTCGGTAAAACTAAAGAGAATCCTCCTAAGAAAACCAATGTTTGCAGGGCATGGTAGAGCACGCCTTTAATCCCAGCACTCGGGAGGCAGAGGCAAGTGAATTTCTGAGTTTGAGGCCAGCCTGGTCTACAGATTGAGTTCCAGGACAGCCAGGGCTATACAGAAAAACCATCTCAAAAAAAACCAAAAAACAAAACCAAAAACAAACAAACAAACAAAAAAAAAACCAACGTTGTCATGTCATAGAAGACAACTAAATTTATGTTTTTGTTTTCCTGAGACAGGTTCTCACGATGTGGCCTCAAACTCATACATATCCTCATATCTGTGCTTGCAGAGTACTGAGGTTAAAAACGTATGCTGCCATGTCTTACTAAGACAAGTAATTTAAAACTCAACTCCTACTTCAGAAAAGAAAAAGAATTATGAGCGGGGCGTGGTGGCGCACGCCTTTAATCCCAGCACTTGGGAGGCAGAGGCAGGCGGATTTCTGAGTTCGAGGCCAGCCTGGTCTACAAAGTGAGTTCCAGGATAGCCAGGGCTACACAGAGAAACCCTGTCTCGAAAAACAAAAACAAAAACAAAAACAAAAAACAAAAAAAAAAAAAAAGAAAAAGAATTATGTGCTCACTCTATTGTTTGCAGATTCATACATGTCCCCTTCTACCTTACGAGCATATGCAACAAGGTTTTCCATCCGTCGGTCTTTTAAAGCAGCAGGATCCGGAGTGGGAAATATGGCTTGAACACTAGAACATAAAACAGAACCACTGTACTAGCATGTCAGCTTTACCCAAATTCACAAGACAAAACGACACAATACTGTGACATTTTCCTTAACCAGCATGGACAGAGTTTATTCATAAAATATAAAATTCTTTTTTTGGCTGGGTGATGGTGGCCCACACCTTTACATAGCACTTGAGAGAAAGAGTCAGGTAGACCTCTGAATTACAGGCCAGCCTGGCTCTGTTGAGTGAGTTCCAGGACAGCCTAGAAACACTGTCTCAAAAACACATAAACCAAAAAACAAAGAACTTAATTTGAAGTGGTTCATCTCATTAAGTCTGATCTTTACATGTTTTACATGCATGGATGTCTGTGCACCATGTGTGTGCAAGGCCAACAGAGGCCAGAAGATCAGAAAAGGGAATTATATACACCAGGATTTCAGTTACATACAGCTGTGACCTATCATGTGGGGGGGGCTGGGTTAGACTTGGTTCTTTAGCATAACAGAGTTCTTAAATAAGCCACCTCTCTAGGCCTACAAATACTCTTATTTTTCAAAAGTCAGCAACAGAATAATGTATTCCCAGTTTTACTCTTCTCTAATGGTATCCCTAATTTTGAACATATTTTTCTTTTTTTGGAGATAGGGTTTCTCTGTGTAAGCCCTGGCTGTCCTTCAACTCTTTATGTACAAAATGCTGGCATTAAATTCAGCAATCAGCCTGTCTCTACCTCCTAAGTGCTAGGATTAAAGGTGTAGGGCATCACAACCCTGGAATATTTTCTTAAAAAAAAAATTAATATTACAATACTAAAAGCTTATTAGTGATAGATAAAAGGTTTTATAATCATCAAAAGTATCCTCTTAAAACTACTTTCTGGACCACTTTCTTTTAGAGGAATCCAGCTTGGTTCTTAGTACCAATATCAGGCAGCTCCAGTGGATCAAACACCCTTTTGTACTCATATCCACATATGATAAGCTCACACAAAAACTTACATGTAAATAAAATTAACTACTTTCTAGTCTTTGTGATTATGTAAAACAGTATGGGGTGCTACATAAACTGAGAAAAATCTGACTTTTCTTCCAGGATAATGAGCCTTTAGACATTTCTGGTTCTTTTAAATGTATTTTCCTTATTAAAACAAAACCTTGGAACTTCAATGGAAGGGACAGGGACATCAACCCACTCACAAAACTTTCAGCCCACGATTTATCCTGTCTACAAGAAATGGAGGGATGGAAGACAGAGTAGAAAGAGAATGGTGAACCAATAACCAGCCCACCTGGAGTCCATCCCATGGGAAAGCACCAGTCCCTGACACTATTACTTCAAAACTCAGAGGGATGCAGAGACCTATAGCCAAACACTGGGTAGAGTTTGGGGACTCTTATGGAAGAATAGGAGGAAAGACTGTGGCCCCTATGGCTATAGGAACTCCACAGGAAGACCAACAGAATCAACTAACCTGGACCCTTGGCGCTCTCAAAGAGACTGAATCACCAACCAAAGAGCATACAAGGGCTGGACCAAGTCACCCCCACCCCAACATATGTAGCAGATTTGCAGCTTGGGCTTAAGTCTGTTATTTATCTGTGGAATACATGATTCTACCCAGGCTGCCTTGTCTAGCCTCAGTACGAGAGGAAGTGCCTAGTACTTTAGAAACTTGATGTATCAGGGTGAGGGGAGACCCAGGGAGGACACTAGCTACCCTGTCAGAGGAAGAGAGGGGGAATGGAGAGAGCGGGAGGGAGACAGAGAGGTGGGAGCAATTATTGGGATGTAAAGTAAATAAAGAGAAAGAGAAAGAAAACATCCCAATAATGATTCAAACATGTTTATGAACAACAACAACAACAACAAAAAGCAAATTTGCTACTGTAGAATTTTCCAATTGTAAACTTGGGGATGGTGGCCACCATCTTTAATCTCAGTACTCAGCAGGTAGAGGAAGGAAATTCTCTAAGTTCAAGGCTATCCTGGCAGTTCCAAGACAACTAAGACTAAAAAGAGACCCTCCCTCAAAATACAAAAAACAAACAAACAAAAACAACCCACTATATCCCTGTAAAATATATGGCAACTGTAGTTTTTAAAAGACTTATTTCATTTAAAAATGTGTGAGAAGGGCTAGAGATAGGGCTCAGTCATTAAGAGCACTCACTGTCTGTACTTCTAGAGTTCAATTCCTAGCAACTATGTGGTTTATCACAATATCTGTGCTGGGCTCTGATGCCCTTTTCTGATATGCAGGTTGTAAGTGAAGATAGAGCACTCACATACATAAAATAAATAAATCTAACCAACTGAGCCATATTGCCAGACCCAAAATTCAACGTTTATTATTCACCTTGTTTGTTGTTAATGTGTGCAGTCTATGGAATTAGTGTGAAGGCCAGAGCACAGCACCCCTTCAGGAGTCAATTCTCCTCTTTCTACCAAGTGAGTCTGGGGGGGGTGGACTTGATAACAAGAGCCTTTACCCAGTGATCTATCTCATGAGCATCAGATAAACAATTTAAAGTAAATTTAAAAGTAATAAAAATAATCGAATTAATCTGGAATCTAGGCACATTAATTTAGGCACGTTAATAAAAAAATACTTTTAAAATAAAATTAAGAAAATTAAGAGTATAGATTTGAGAAGCCAGCCAGGTAGTGGTGGCACATGCCTTTCATCCCAAAACACAAATAACAACAACAACAACAACAACAACAACAAAAGAAGCCAGGCATTATGACATACATATGCACACAGCAACTCCAAGTACCCAGGAGGAGAAGAAAAGAGGATCAGAAATTCAAGGTTAACCTGGGATATACAGAGACCCTCTTGTAAAATGTTTCCCTCAAAACAAGAGAAAGATATAAAAAGTAAATTATCAACACTATCATCAGCCTAGCTATACAAAAATAGTAATATTCATTGGTGCTAATACGCCCAACACTTTGGAGACATTAATTTTTAAAAATAATAATAATAAAAAAAATTATGTGAGAACACTGTAGCTGTCTTCAGACACACCAGAAGAGGGCATTAGATCCCATTACAGATGGCTGTGAGCCACCATGTGGTTGCTGAAAAATGGGACTCGGGACCTATCACTGAACCATCTCTCCAGCCCCCTAGGAGCATTATTTTCATGAAAACTTTTTCTCCTTGAGACAGGGATACTCTGTGTAGTGTACCTCAGCATCCAAGTGCTGGGATTAAAGAGTTTTCAATGCAGCTCTTATGAATAATACATGCCACAGTCTTACTTACAGTTTATGAACAAGGTGGTTTCGAAGATCCTGAGTAATATCTTCATGCCACTGTTTTCGAATTCCTGTACTAGATGGCTGAGCTGCTGTTGGCAAAGGACCCAGGGAGGCCACACCAGCATTTTCACTCATCATTGAGCTTTAGAAATGAAAGACAAAGTAGCTTTAGTGAAAAAGTATTGAAGATAGACTTCACTTAATTAGAGCTAACAGTAATTACTTTGATGAATGGTGACTGAGTCTATTTAAGGGGCATGTGTATGAGACTACATGTTGTGTGTGTGTGTGTGTGTGTGTGTACCTGTACACAGTTAAATAAAGAAAAGCGTTACATTTCCTTATGAAAGATGAGAGTGAATTCTTTATTTAAAAATCCAAGTCATGTCACTAGGCTGTGTTGCCATGTGGACATATGGTTAACTTTTACAAAAGCCATTAAGCTGAAAGCACATTAGGAGAAACATGTCTTTTGAAAACCTCATACATGTGCACAATACATTCTGATGATATACATCTCTAAAGAATGCACTAGAAGTGCAACACTGCAACTCCTTATTTCTTTGGTAGGCTATAGATTAAACCAAGTATGTGACTCAAATGTCAAGTAAGGCTTGACATCCTGCTCATTCCATTCCTAAAAGCTACCTGCAAATTAAGAAAACTAAATAAAACAAGGAATTCTTAAATTTGAAGAGACTCAGGGCACAAACTTACTTTTGAGAATTTATGGTTGAATGCAACATGGAGTCAGAA
>LR749736.1:226751-265928 GCA_902729485.2 Mus minutoides
AAAAAAAAAAAAAAAAAAAAAAAAAAAAAAAAAAAAAAAAAAAAAAAAAAAAAAAAAAAAAAAAAAAAAAAAAAAAAAAAAAAAAAAAAAAAAAAAAAAAAAAAAAAAAAAAAAAAAAAAAAAAAAGGCAGAAGAAAGTGAAATATGAAAACACAGACTTTGTCTGAAAAAAGGGGGTAGGGGGCATGACATTTCTAATCCCAGCACTTAGAAAGCAAAGACAACCTGATCTCTTTAAGTCAGAGATCAGCCTGGTCTACCAAAGTGAGTTCCAGGACAGTCACAGTTACCCAGAAACACTTTCTCAAAACAAAAACTGGGGCTGGTGAGATGGCTCAGCGGGTAAGAGAACCGGACTGCTCTTCCGAAGGTGATGAGTTCAAATCCCAGCAACCACATGGTGGCTTATGACCACCCGTAATGAGATCTGACGTCCATCAGGCGGGGTTGACCGAAAACAAGGGGAGAAAAAAAAAAAGAGTTCCCTTTCTCTTCCAATATGGAAAAAAAAAAAAATTGAAGCTGGAAAGATGGTGCAGAGGTAAAGAGTACTTGCTTGTTTTGATGAGGATCTGGGCTCAGTTCCTAACACTCACATGACATCCCACAACCATACAAATTTCCAATCAAAGAAAGTTAACAACCTCTTCTGATCACAGGCTCTACAGTGGTACAGTGGTGAACAGAAATGGGCAAAATCGCCCGGTGTGGTGGCGCACGCCTTAAATCCCAGCACTCGGGAGGCAGAGACAGGCAGATTTCTGAGTTCCAGGCCAGCCTGGTCTACAAAGTGAGTTCCAGGACAGCCAGGGCTATACAGAGAAACCCTGTCTTGAAAAACAAAACAAAACAAACAAACAAAAAAGAAATGGGAAAAATCCAGATAAATAAAAAATTAAAAAGCTGGGAGGTGGTGGTGCACGCCTTTAGTCCCAGCACTTGGGAGGCAGAGGCAGGCGGATTTTTGAGTTCGAAGCCAGCCTGGTCTACAGAGTGAGTTCCAGAACAGCCAGGGCTACACAGAGAAACCCTGTCTTGAAAAAGCCAAAAATAAATAAAAGACTGCTAATTAAAAAAAAAAAATTAATAAGCAAAAATAGGACTGGAGCTGGGTGGTGGTGGAACACGCCTTTAATCCCAGCACTTAGAAGGCAGAAGCGGGCGGATTTCTGAGTTCGAAGCCAGCCTGGTCTGCAGAGTGAGTTCCAGGACAGCCAGGGCTACACAGAGAAACCCTGTCTTGAAAAAGCAAAAAAAAGGCTGGAGTACTTGATATGGAATGCTTGCCATGCTAACAGGAGTTCTCTTTGAGCTTAGATTTCACACCGCTTCTGATGGAGTGTGTATATGTGTAATCTCAGTGATGGGAAGGAAAGGACAGCACAGTCCCTGGGGCTCTGTAGGTAGTCAGCAGAGCATAAAGGGCATGTTGAAGGTCCCAGTGAGAAACTACAGAAAAAACAAGATACGCCGTAGATATGGCTTAGTGTTAAGACACATGCACTTATGGATAGGGACACATGGAAACACATAAACATGGGTGGGGAGGCTAGAGCATGCTCGCACACAAACACACTCTTACAATTAAAAACAGTGAAAAGTAGGGGCTGGAGAGATGGCTCAGCAGTTAAGAGCATTCACTGGCGGCTCCTCCAGTGGACCCAGGTTAAATTCCCAGCACCCACAGGGCAACTCACAACTGTCTGTAATCCCAGTTCCATAGATCCAACCCCTTCACACGGAAATATGCAAGCAAACACCGATGCACATAAAATAAAAATAAGATAATTAAAAAATACTGAAAGTAAAAACATCTTTAAAAACAAAACAGAAGTTAGAGAGCCTAAGAGCACTGACTACTCTACAATAGGATCTGGGTTTGATTACCAACACCTACATAATAGTTCCCAACATCGGTAACTTCAGTTCCAGGGTACTGCCACCTCATTTCTGGACTCTATGCATATATTGCAATGACATACAAGCAAGGAAAGAAAAAACCTCATAAATATGCAGACCTTGTTGAAAACAACCAAAAAAAAAAAAAAAAAAAAAAAAAAAAAAAAAAAAAAAAAAAAAAAAAAAAAAAAAAAAAAAAAAAAAAAAAAAAAAAAAAAAAAAAAAAAAAAAAAAAAAAAAAAAAAAACACAAAAACACGAAACAAAAAACAAAAACCATGTGTGTGTGTGTGTGTGTGTGTGAGAGAGAGAGAGAGAGAGAGAGAGAGAGAGAGAGAGAGAGAGAGAGCACACAACGACACACAAACAACAGCAACCAAAAACCCAAAAGGAGTACTACAGCACACCAAAATTTAACATTTTAAAAACAAGAATAGCTTTAGCCACGTGTGGTGGTGCATGGCTTTAATGCCATCACTTGGGAGGTAGAGATCAGCCTGGTCTACATAATAAACAAACTCTAGGATATAAAAAGATACTGTCAGAAAAAACAAAAGTAAAACAAGAACACCTAGGGTTGGGCCAATGAGATCACTCGGGGTAAAGGCCTATGAGACACATGACACATCTCTGGAAATTTAAACTCAACTATGAAGAACAGAAGAAGAAGGTATCAAAAAGGTATGAAGCATTGGCAGCAATTGTTTTCAGCATATGGACTATAAGGGTGCTCTTTATGCTATATCTTAAAAATATTTCAGGGGCTGGTGAGATGGCTCAGCGAGTAAGAGCACCCTACTGCTCTTCCGAAGGTGATAAGTTCAAATCCCAGCATCCACATGGTGGCTCGTTACCATCCGTAACGAGATCTGGCGCCCTCTTCTGGAGTGTCTGAAGACAGCTACAGTGTACTTACATATAATAAATAAAACAAATCTTAAAAAAAAAAAATATTTCAACTCCAAAAATCATTTAGTAAAAAACAAAACAAAGAGAGACAGAAGATGTAGGGAGGGAGAAGGGCAGAAACAGAAATAGAAGAACAGGAACAGGGAAAGGGAGAGGTTAATTTTGATTTATACATGCTATGTACACATTTAACCATTATCACGTCTGGACTACAAGATACACTTACTCATGTTGTTCATAGACCGCATGCCCTGGGGAGACTGTCCAGAGGGCTGACTTTGTTGATTCTTTGCTTGTACCTGGGGTTGTGGTGGAATCTGGTTTACTTGATAGGGTAGTCCAAGAGCAGCGTAAGCTCGCTCTATAGAGCTAGGGTCAATCTGACTAACAGTGCTTAGGCTAGGGGTGGACTGCTGCCCCACTCCTAGAGAGCTAGGATTTCCAAGCCCAACTGGTGCGCCAGTCAAAATTGCTAGAGAAGACAAAAAACACAGTATTAGACCACTACAGTAAGAAAAAGTATTACAATGTTTAAATGACATTTTTAAAAGTCTTATTATAATGATGTCAGAGTAGTATAAATCTGCGTCTTCCTCCAATTAATTTTTTGAAAAACTTTCTAGATCTATGCTTTATATGCACATGTAAAGTTTTGGTTTTTCCGAGCCAGGGATTCTCTATGTAACGCTGGCCGAGCTGGAACTTGCTTCAAGTTCTGATCCACCTGCCTCTGCCTCCCTAGTGCTGAGATTAAAGATATGTGCCACCACTACACATAGCTCCAAATTTCTCTTAACACTTAATATTTTCTCTAAGAAAAATATGGCAGCTGTACTTTTTGAATGTAGTATTTTTGCTTATTACTTTTCTTTTTTTTTTGAGACAGTGTTTCTCTGTAGCCCTGGCTGTCCTGGAACTCACTTTGTAGACCAGGTTGGCCTCGAACTCAGAAATCCACCTGCCTCTGCCTCCCGAGTGCTGGGATTAAAGGCGTGCGCCACCACGCCCGGCCTGCTTATTACTTTTCTATGAGAACAATTTTAAAATTTATTTTATAAAATAAAAAACATACACTCAGACAGATGCAGACATACCACAACACACACACACACACACACACACACACACACACACACACACACACACACACACACACAGTTTGTAAAAGGCTAGGTAATAGTGGCACAAGCCTTTACTCTCAGCCAGAAGATCTATAAAGCAAGTTCTAGAACAGACAAGGCTGTCACACAGAGAATATTTTGAAAACAATAAAAAAAAGAACCCCCCCCCACGCACACACCCTCCAATCCAACATTTCTCATCTCATCTACCCACTCAATGCCAAAACAACAATGCCAGTCTGGTGAGATGGCTCAGTGGGTAAGGTAAGAACACTGACTGCTCTTTGGAAGGTCCTGAGTTCAAATCCTAGCAACCACACGGTCGCTTACAACCACCTGTAATGAGAGCTGACACCCTCTTCTCGTACGTATGAAGACAGCTACAGTGTACTTATGTATAGTATAAATAAAAATAATAAATCTTTCGGCTGGAGCAACCGCAGGCAAGCGGTATTGACCAGAGGTCCTAAAAATTCGATTCCCAAGCTGGGCCGTGGTGGTGCATGACTTTAATCCCAGCACTCAGGAGGCAGAGGCAGGTGGATTTCTTAGTTCAAAGCCAGCCTGGTCTACAGAGTGATTTCCAGGACAGTCAGGGCTATACAGAGAAACCCTGTCTCAAAAAAAAAAAAAAAAAAAAAATTCAATTCCCAAGAACCATATGAAGGTTCACAACCATCTATACAGCTACAGTATATACTCATATATTTGAAATAAATAAATAAATAATACACAGAAAAAACATTGCTTCAATGCTTCAGTTTTGAAAATTATGAATACATGACAGTACACAATTATAATCCCAGCATTCAAGTAGCTAAGACAGAATCAGAAAAATAGTCATCTATTGATGGTTTTAAGAATACGAAAATCTTATTTTCATTTTCTTTTTTTAGGCTGGGCGTTGGTCGCGCACGCCTTTAATCCCAGCACTTGGGAGGTAGAGGCAGGCAGATTTCTCAGTTCAAGGCCAGCCAGGTCTACAAAGTGAGTTCCAGGACAGCCAGGGCTATACAGAGAAACCCTGCCTCAAAAAACCAAAAACAAACAAACAAAGAATACTAAAATCTTATTTTCATTTTCTTTTTTTAGATTTACTTATTTTACATATATGAGTACATTGTTGCTGTCTTCATACACATCACAAGAGGGCATCTGATCCCATTACAGATATGATGTGGTTGCTGGGAATTGAACTCAGGACCTCTGAAAGAGCAGTCAGTGCTCTCAACCGCTGAGCCCTCTTCTCCATCCCAAGAATAAGAAATACTTCTTTGTTTTACTAATTAAGAGAGAAATAGAAAACCTTTCATCCAGAATGGCATGGCAGGACCAGAGTCTCAAAAAGTCAAGCAGTAGTCTACACTCTGTCAAAGGGCACTAGTGTGCTGCTCAATAACCTTGGGCAACAATCAGCAAGATCAAATCACTTACACTGTTGATTTCGCTTATCCCCAGCATTTTTGAGAGGAAGACACACAGGACAATCATGCCTTGTGCAATTTTTCCAGTGTGAAATGATTTGTCTAGAAGATGCACAATGTGCCACTAAAACAACAACAAAAAAAACCTGTTATTCTATTTATTTACAGGAATGACATACAACTTAACAAGTGCTCCAAATATAAGGATATTCTAAGCTGTAGTGCAGAATACATGCCTATAAAACAGTGACACTAGACATAAAAGTATTCAGTTGGGCAAAACTGTATTGTGTTGACTAATAATCCACATGGCTATACTGGACCAAATCACTGAATAAATATCACATAATACTATTACTTCCTCTCTAACCATATACTACTTACTTACCACTGAGCCATCTCTCCAGCCCCATAATTTATTTTCTTTTTGCATTAATCTTTCTGATAATAAGAGCTATTTATCATGTATAAACAGATAATGTGCAAGTTTTAAAGACAGCTCAGTCAGTCAAGGGCTTGCAGTGCAAGCATGAGAACCAGAGTTCAGACCCTAGTACCTGAAATATATCATGTTAACCCCAATGCTTGGGAACCAGTGATGCTAAACTCTCAGAACAATCTAGCTGACAGATGGATTAGCCTAATCAGTAGCCTCTGGCCAATTTAGGGGTGGAAGTATGGCTCAGCAATAGAGCGCTCTTCTACCAAGTACAAGGCTCAGGGTTCAATTTCAGGAACAATACAAGCAAGCAAATATACAACCAAGAAGTTGTATTTTATTGGTCAGGAATGCACCTGCTGTACAAAGTTGCTTTACTTATAAAAGGGGAAAGGCAAATTTTTTGTTTGTTTGTTTGTTTGTTTTTTGTTTTGTTTGTTTTAGAGACAGGGGGAAAGGCAAAATTTAATGTCAGAACATGTCTATGTCTAAAATGTCATCAACATAATCAATGTACCAAATAAAAGTATCATCCTCAAAGTTACTCACCTTGGCAGGATTTGCCTGACTGGCAATGTGTCATATGGTTTAGGACATTTTTCATGGTACGACAGTGGGGAAGGTTGCACTGCCGCACTTCCCCATTAGCTTGCTCCCGGCGCTGGCACTTGTGAGCATGTAAAAGGAGAACAAGCTGCTGCTGGATGAGCTTGCGCTTCTCTGGATCAGCTGTATGTGCTCCAGAACCCATCCCTGGGGCAACTGGAGTCACCAAGCCTGGCTGCTGGACCGATGGGGTAGGCTGTTGGCCCTAACAAATGTAGCAAAGATATATTTAACAGTGTGCCATCTTTTAACAAAGATTAGGTATTTTCAAATTAAATCTTTGGTGGCAGAATTCATTATTTAATTTGGATGGAAAGAATTCAATATATACATAATAAATAGCTCTTATTATCAGAAAGATTAATGCAATAAGAAAATAGATTATAGGGCTGGAGAGATGGCTCAGTGGTTAAGAGCACTGACTACTCTTCCAGAGGTCCTGAGTTCAATTCCCAGCAACACGGTTGCTCACAACCATCTATATATAATGGGATCTGATGCCTTCTTCTGGTGTGTCTGAAAACTGCTACAGTGTACTCATATGTATAAGACAAATAAAAATCTTAAAAAAAAAAAAAAAAAAAGAAAAGAAAAGAAATTACAACACCTTTCAGAAACAATCAAACTATGGGGTCAGGAGGAGCAGGGCCTGGAGCCAGCAGGCCTGGAGCAAGAGGAAGAAAGGGAAGGGAAAAAGAAAACCCAAAAACAATCATAGTACATATGTATTAGATAAAAAGAACTAAACCGAAAGGAAGAACAGGTAAATTCCACATTCTCAATATTAGAGGCTCAAAGGAAAGGGTAAGATCCAGAATTCAAGGTCAATCTTCTATTGAGCAAGTTTGAAGCCAGCCTGTTATCAGATCCTGCCTCAACAAACACATAGGGAGAGATGTCAGTTATTCAAAGTACTTGCATTTAGTTCCAGCATACATATCCAGAACTCACAGACTCCTATAACTCTAGCTCTAGAGAACCCAAGATGCTCATCTAGCCTATACTGGCATACTAGCCCACATGCATGCACATTTGCATATAAAACACAAGAAAAAAATCTTAAAAAAAAAAACAGTTAAAATTAAACAAAAAACAAGTATTGGAATTGAAGACATGTGCTACCATGTGCAGCAAAAATAGTTTTTACACCTCTTTTTTTTTTTAAAGATTTATTTTATTTATTATATGTAAGTACACTGTAGCTGTCCTCAGACACTCCAGAAGAGGGAGCCAAACCTTGTTACGGATGGTTGTGAGCCACCATGTGGATGCTGGGATTTGAACTTATCACCTTCGGAAGAGCAGTCGGGTGCTCTTACCCGGTGAGCCATCTCACCAGCCCCGTTTTTAGACCTCTTAAAAAAAAAAAATTAACTTTTCCCAGAAGTTATTCCTTAGTACCTTGAAGACATGTTTTTGTTTTTTTGCTTTGTATGTTTTTTTTAAATACAGACAATGAATACCACACAAAATACTAAAACTTGTAAAACAATAAATAAAATAAAATAAAATAAAATTGCTCTAAGACAAATCTCAAAAAGAAAAAACAAAGAGGCAGGTGGATCTCTGAGTTTGAGGCCAGCTTGGTCTACAGAGTGAGTTCCAGGACAGCCAAGGCTACACAGAGAAACCCTGTCTCAAAAACAAACAAACAAAAAACAACAACAACAACAACAACAAAAAGTAAAAAAGTAAAAACAAACCATTTAATTCCTAACTAGAAATTGTTTGAACCCAAATCAGATCCATCTCCACAGATTAAAGATGTGCTCTCCACCTTGCCTAGCGTGTCCTCTTACTTTGGTTTCTTTTAAGGTCTGATCTCAGGTCCAGAATGGCCTGGAACTTGCTATGTAGATATGGCTGGCCTAAACTTACTGAGAGTCACCTTACTGGAAATTTTAAACATGAAAACTGTCCATTACAGATGCTACTTAACCATAGCCACTCAGGCAGTTGGTTACATCCCAAAAGAGAAAAACAAAAAAATCATTTTGTTAATTGAAAAGTTATTGTTACACTAATGGAAATAAAATTAGTATGCACAGTCCTTGAGAGAAGCCTTCGTAGTAAGAGTCTTCTGCAAGTGCAGAAAGGGTCTTCTTCCATAACCTTCAGTAACAAGGCTAACAGGGAGCCTGCTGAAGGACTCAACTGTAGCACACATTTACTCAGATTGTGAATTAGTCTTCCAACTCATCAGTAATGTAGCAAATAAAATGCCACGTGGAAAGTTTGCAAAGTGAAATTCTATTCCAAGGTTCAAGGATAGATACATCATGTATCCTAAGGTGCCAAGTATATATAATACCAGTGTGTTAAATGCCAACCTAAAATGCTCACAAAATGGTTCAATACATAGTTATAATAACCTGAGTACAGTTCAAGATTCACATTAGAAGAAAACTAAATTCTGCAAGCTGACTTCTGACATTTACAAGTTTACCATGGTATTATGCACACATCTATTCTGCACTCACATAAATGTTAAAAAGAGATAAGAGCCAGGCAGAAGTGGAGGCAGAGGCAGGCAGACTTCAGAATTCCAGGACAGCCAGGGCTACACAAAGAAACCATGTCTCCAAAAGCCAAAGTGAAAGGAAGAAAAAAACAAAACAAAACAAAACAAAACAAAACAAAAAGACAAGAAAAAGTCTTAACAAAATAGTGCTAAGGACTCACCATACTGGGCATTCCCCCACCAGGAACTGCTTTTTTGTCCATTGCAAATGGAGATAAGTTATTTGGTAGAACAGTCTTTGTCTGAATTTGAAGACCAAGGCCACTTGCTCCAATCTGCTGTCCAGAATTCTGAGTGTATGGTGAACCATAAGGACTGGGATTGTTCATCATTCCCATCTACATAAATTAGAAAAAATGTCATTCTCTATATTACTAAGATATCACCATGACCAAACTTCATGTTCTATATTAGAAAACCATTTTAAATAAAATCCTTTGAGTATTCTAAAAAAAAAAACATATTGAAAGACTCAGGAGCATAGCTTAGCAGGTAAAGGTGCTTACTACAAAATTCTATCAACCTGAATTTGATCCCCTATACTTGTAAAAGTGAAAAGAGAGGACCAACTCCATAAGGCTGTCTTCTATACCCTCTACACGTGGGTGGTATATGCTCTTTTTTTTTGTTTTTTTTTGTTTGGTTTTTCGAGACAGGGTTTCTCTGTATAGCCCTGGCTGTCCTGGAACTCACTTTGTAGGCCAGGCTGGCCTCGAACTCAGAAATCCGCCTGCCTCTGCCTCCCGAGTGCTGGGATTAAAGGCGTGCGCCACCACGCCCGGCTCGGTATATGTTCTTCTTAAGAATTCACATACAATCAAAATAAATTCAACCCAAATTTTAAAACTAAAACACATTGAATAAAAGTGTATGCTTGCGCCGGGTGGTGGTGGCGCTCACCTTTAATCCCAGCACTTGGGAGGCAGAGGCAGGGGGATTTCTGAGTTCGAGGCCAGCCTGGTCTACAATGTGAGTTCCAGGACAGCCAGGGCTACACAGAGAAACCCTGTCTCAGAAAACCAAAAAACCAAAAACAAAAGTGTATGCTTACCAAAGTATGTATCACAAATTAAGGTTAAAAAAAAAGCTGAGCAACAGGTAGAGGCTACACAGGATCAGTAATTTCAAGGTCACCCTCAGCTATAGAGCCAGGACTACAAAAAAACTTAAAAAAATGTATCTTCTTTGTGCTCAGTTTATCTGGAGCCATTCCACTATACAAGGAAGAATGTTAAATAGTTTACACTTAATTTGTTTGTGCTTTCATGTGTCCCATACACACACACTTGCATGTGCTTACCCTAGTGCATATAAAGAAGTTAGAAGACTATTTGAGTCAAAGAAACTAGGCCTAGGCAATTATCTTTACCTACCAAGACATCTCACAATCAAGTCTCTCACTAAACTTGGATCTTGCTGATTAAGCCAAGAAGCCTTGGCCTCTGCCCTCTCCATTGTTAAGATTAATATGGCACCAGAACTTGCTTTTTACTTGTGTGGCAAGCATTTACCAAATAATTTTTCTTTTTTTTTTTTTTTTTTTTTTTTTTTCCGAGACAGGGTTTCTCTGTGTAGCTCTGGCTGTCCTGGAACTTACTTTGTAGACCAGGCTGGCCTCGAACTCCCGAGTGCTGGGATTAAAGGCGTGTGCCACCACACCCGGCTTCCAAATAATTTTTCTTAACCCCATGCCAACTGCATTTTCATATCAGGCTTGGTTCTATGAGGCCTATAATCCTAGCACTTAGGAAGGATAAGCAGAATTACCAGTTCCATGGCAGTCACATTCCCACTCTTATGTGACTATCTAATATTAACTAGTAAAAGAAATATTAGGATCACAATAATTCAAATGTTTTTCTTAAGTAGTACCACTTACACTCTTTAAGGTGTAATCTCACTATGTAATCAAGGCTGACTTGGAAGTGCAATCCCCTGCTTAGCCTCCCAAGGCTGGATCATAAACACGCACAGCCACACTATGCTTATTTTGTGAGTGTTCTGTCTGGATGGATGCATGTGTACCACTAACATGCAGTGCCTTTCAAAGACAGTAGAGGGCATCAGATCCCTGCAACTGGTGTTAGGGTTGGCTACACATTAAGATTCTGGGAATAGGGCCTGGGTCCTCTGAAATGGGAGGAGAACCAGGGCGCCTAACTACTAAACCTTTGCTTATTTAGATTTTAAAGTAGTAATATTTATTCTAAAATAATTATAATATCCATGCCTATACTGAGTTATGGTGCATTTATAATTGAATCCTTAATGAAAATGAAAATTGAGACATAGTATGAAAGCCAGTTTACCATATAACTTTCTTTTTTTTTTTTTTTGGTTTTTCGAGACAGGGTTTCTCTGTCTAGCCCTGGGGCTGTCCTGGAACTCACTTTGTAGACCAGGCTGGCCTCGAACTCAGAAATCCGCCTGCCTCTGCCTCCCGAGTGCTGGGATTAAAGGCGTGCGCCACCACGCCCGGCTTCCATATAACTTTCAATGACACAATAAAAAGAACAACTAACAATGTTTCTAAAACTTCACAGAAGTAAATAAAATGTAGACAATTGTAAGCTGTCTCAGTGTCTATAAATAATTATAATGTCTGTATTCACATATATCTCAATACAAACTGAAACTGGTATTGTGTCTCAGAATATCTACCTTCCCATTATTACACTTTCTGTCTCTTGAAGCCTTTTCTTTCTCCCCCACCAAACAGAATTAAGATAGGACTATATTACTCGGGAGGCAGATTTCTCAGGCGGATTTCTGGGTTTGAGGCCAGCCTGGTCTACAGAGTGAGTTCCAGGACAGCCAAGGCTACACAGAGAAACCCTGTCTCGAAAAAACGAAGAAAAAAAAAAAAAAAAAGATAGGACTATATTTGTGTCTGCTACAGTGATGTTATTTGATCTCACTTCCCTTTATAGCTGATAATTCCTGATGTCCAATTACCCACCATAATAGACACTGACCTAACCTGAAAAGGCAAAGGAAGGACCAGTGTTGTTATCCTAGATTGAAACATTCCACCCTGCTGGGAGCACTTTATATAGGAAGCTATCAATTAAAAATCAATTCAGGAAGGTCCTGAAACTGATCAGATTCACTAGATCCCTCACTGGCAGAATCCGCAAAAAGCTTTTCTCTCAGAGGAGAAAAGCTTCAAAGAGGACTCTGAGGCCAGACCAGCTACTTAGGAGCAGCAGAAAGTAGCCAAGCTGCCCAGAAGTTTAGATCAACTGAGGCACGTGGAAAGGATTTTCTTCAAACTGTAGAGCTGCCTGCAGAGCAAACTGTCGAGGTTTCCAGCTTTATTACCCACGCTGGGTGGGCTTTGGTGATGCAGTTGTCTTTGAGTCATTTCTTCTCTTGTAACCCTTCAACTCATACTCTGTTAAACACCCTAATAAAGCTCACTGCTGCACCAAATTGGATTCTGGTGATATTTATGCTTTAGTCTGTGATTCCCTATTTGGGTAGTAGCCATTGTGTGTTGTATCTCCCCAGGGAAAGTTGTGTCACACAACAACCAGGAAGGGACAAGCAAAAAACATCCTCTATCCCACAAAAGCCTTAAAGTATCATTCTTCCTTTGCTAAAAACAGCCTTGCACATATTACATATCCAGTAATAATACTCTGTTGTTAATTTCCGTTGCTGCAGAAAACTAGGATTGTAAAAATTTACATATGGACACATTAGAAATAAAATATCATGGCTGGTGAGATGGCTCAGCGGGTAAGAGCACCCGACTGCTCTTCTGAAGGTGATAAGTTCAAATCCCAGCAACCACATGGTGGCTCACAACCATCCGGAACAAGGTCTGGCTCCCTCTTCTGGAGTGTCTGAGGACAGCTACAGTGTACTTACATAAAATAAAAGAAATCTTAAAAAAAAAAAAAAAAAAAAAAAGAAATCAAATATCAGGCTGAAGAGATGGCTCAGGCAGTTAAGACCACTTGTTTTAGCAAATGACTCATTTTCCAAGAATCCACATGGTAGAACACACGTTCTGTAACCCCAGACTGAGGGAATCTTCCTCTGGCATTTGGTATCACTAAGCATACATGTACATGATGAACACACATACATGAGTAAAACACTCATACATATAAAATAAAGGATTACAAAAACAAGCTTGAGCCGGGCAGTGGTGGCGCACGCCTTTAATCCCAGCACTTGGGAGGCAGAGGCAGGCAGATTTCTGAGTTCAAGGCCAGCCTGGTCTACAGAGTGAGTTCCAGGACAGCCAGAGCTATACAGAGAAACCCTCTCTCAAAAAAACAAACAAACAAAAAAACACCTCTAACATTACATACAGAAATGTATCAGATTGGTGTCAAGAGTAAATTCTAAAAATTACATTATCACTATTTGGGGCATGGAATTTACTCTCTTAAAGTAAATAAATACTCACTTGAATAAAACTCAGAAATATTTTAAGGGGACTGGTGATCAATCGTAGGTTTTTGTTTATACTAAGCACACTTTCTGCACTGCACCCTGAACTAAATCCTAAATGTGGCAAGATCCATCCCCACCATCATCATCCTGTTTTTTATGAGATAGTATATCACTATGCAGCTTTGGCTATCCTGATACTCTTGAAGACAAGGCTGGCCTTTAATTCAGAGATCTATCCATGTGGCTCTGGCTCCCAAGTGCTGGGATCAAAATGTGTGCTACCATGCTCAGCTTAAGATTTACTCTTTTTGCCCAATGGTTGTACAAACCTTTAATCCTGGTGCTCTGGAAGCAGAGGCAAGCAAATTTTGAGGCCAGCCTCATCTACAGGGCTATTCAGAGAAACTCTGTCTCAAAAACAAAACAAAATAAACAAAAAAACAAGAAGGTCGGTAGTGGTGGCGCACGCCTTTAACCCCAGCACTCCCGAGGCAGAGGCAGGCGGATTTCTGAGTTCGAGGCAGCCTGGTCTACAAAGTGAGTTCCAGGACAGCCAGGGCTATACAGAGAAACCCTGTCTCAAAAAACAAACAAACAAAAAAAAACCCCAAAAAAACAAAAACAAAAACCAACAAGAACACCTTAAGTTATGAGTTCCCCTATTAAAATGTAAGCTCTATGTAGGTAGGAATTAGTGTTCTGCTCACTGTCGTGTATTCAGGATATAATCTGTGAAAGGATAGACTGGAGAGATGTCCTGGGAGGAGACAGGAGGTTCACAACTGCCTATTAATACCAGCTACACGGCGAAATTCAATGCTTCTGATCTGCAGCTTCCATGTGTATTACATAGGTACATATACACACACACAATTTAAAAATAACAACTTTTTGGGTTTTTGTTTTGTTTGTTTGGGTTTTTTTTTTTTTTTTGGTTTTTCGAGACAGGGTTTATCTGTATATCCCTGGCTGTCCTGGAATTCACTTTGTAGACCAGGCTGGCCTGGAACTCAAAAATCTGCCTGCCTCTGCCTCCTGAATGCTAGGATTAAAGGCGTGCACCACCACTGCCCACCTAAGTAACAAATTTTTAACACACTGACTTAGGTTCCTCCCAATGAATCA
Organism: Mus minutoides; assembly: GCA_902729485.2. Taxonomy (NCBI): domain Eukaryota; kingdom Metazoa; phylum Chordata; class Mammalia; order Rodentia; family Muridae; genus Mus; species Mus minutoides. Next base: position 241,202 of record LR749736.1, read on the forward strand.
CTCTCTCTGCTTCCTAACACTTTCCTGACATAATTAATTAAGTTCCACATATCTCCATGTTGACAGCTGTTCTATACAAAAAGCTAGGAAAAAACAGCAGCCGAGATGTCCCTCAATTAACAAATGGCTACAAAAATTTATACATATACACAATGAAACTCAGCTGTAACCAAAAATTAAGTTTGTGGGAAAATGAAAGCATGAGGTAACTCAGGCCCAGAAAGATAAATTCCACACAATCTCTCATTTGTAAGTTTAACTTCAGAGCACGTGCAAGGTGAGAACAATACAAAGATACCATAGTAGAGTGTGTGCATGTGAGGGAAGAGAGCTTAAGGGAAGAGCATGTGAATACATCTGATATGGTAGAACAAAGAACACTATGGGGAGAAGTTTTGGGAGTTGGGGAAAAGGCAAGTCAAATCTAAGAATATATAAAAAATCCATCTAGATACCTGCTACTCTGTAAGCTTAATAAAAATACAATCTTACAGGGCTAGAGAGATGGCTCGACAGCTAAGAACACTGACTGATCTTCAAGAGGTCCTGAGTTCAATTCCTAGCAACCACATGGTGGCTCACAACCATCTGTAATGGGACCTGATTCCCTCTTCTGTTGTACCTGAAGACAGCTATAGTGTACTCATATAAATAAAATAATCTTTAAAAACAAAAATATAAGCCGGGCGTGGTGGCGCACGCATTTAATCCCAGCACTCGGGAGGCAGAGGCAGGCGGATTTCTGAATTTGAGACCAGCTTGGTACAAAGTGAGTTCCAGGACAGCCAGGGCTATACAGAGAAACTCTGTCTCGAAAAACCAAAAAAAAAAAAAAAAAAAAAAAAAAAAAAAAAAAAAAAAAAAAAAAAAAAAAAAAAAAAAAAAAAAAAAAAAAAAAAAAAACCACACACACACACACACACACATATATATATATATGTGTGTGTGTGTGTGTATGTGTATATATGTATATATGTATATATATGTATGTATGTATGTATGTATGTATGTATGTATATAATTTCAGAGCTGGCAAGGTGGCTTAGATAAGGTAAAATATTTGGTGTTTAAACTTGAAGACAATGCTGTTTAATCCCCAAAACCTACATTAAGGTGGAAAGAAAGAACTTCACCAAGTTGTGTTCTATCCCCATAGTGGAAGAGAAATATCCACAAACCCATCACATACAAATAACAATAAAAAATGAAAAAATACTGTTTAGGACAAGAAAGATAGCTCAGTGAATAAAAAATTAAAATGCAAGCTCGATAACCTGAATCTCGATACAGAGAACTCCTGTAAAAGCCAGGAGAATGTCTTAAAGCTTCAAGTCCAAGCAGAATATGAAAAACAAAACAAAACAAAACAAAACAAAACAAAACAAAACGGGGCTGGAGAGATGGCTCAGCGGGTAAGAGTACTGACTGTTCTTCCAGAGGTCCTGAGTTCAGATCCCGAAAACCACATGGTGGCTCACAACCATTCGTAATGAGATCTGATGCCCTCTTCTGGAGTGTCTGAGGACAGCTACAGTGTACTTACATATAATAAATAAATCTTAAAAACAACAACTACAACAACAACAACAACAACAACAACAAAATCCTGTTCTTTAACAGTAAAATGGTAAGGAGGACAAATGTCAAGTGTGCCTACCCCCCACCCCCACCCCCCTTTTTTTTTGGATTCACAGCTGGCTTTGAATTCACTGAAATCCACCTGCCTCTGTCCTGGGATTAAAGATGCACGACCACCAAAAAAAAAAAAAAAAAAAAAGATGTACCACTGCTCTGTCAGGAAAAAAAATTTAAACAGAAGTATTCTGCATAAGTCTGCTTATGCATACTGCTGCTCCCAAAACCATAGGTTACTAAATGAAAAATCTCAATGCCAGTTGTAGATGCTCCAGAAGCCACCAATATCGGCTACTGCCATTGTTTCAATTGCTCACCTGATCTAGATGGAAGAATACTACTTCTGAAACCACACACTTTGGTTACAGAACAAGGAGAATAGAGATGGAATGGAGCTGGAAGATTCCTCCCTGCTGACTAGCTTTCATGTGCTAGGAGGTAAAATGTAGCAGGCTGCTAGGGAGCAAAGCCACTGATGGTCTTACCAAACCATGCATCTTGCAAGCTACAACAAAGCTTCCAGGTAGGATGTTCTCAAGGTTGCAATAGTATCCTCACTATAATAAGGGTAAACCATAGGTTTCTTGATTGGATTTCAGGTCTGCTCAACAGGAGGAAAATTCATGTCTCATTCATGAAGTAGCCCATAGTTATTTGCTAACTAAATTAATAATATGGTGTCAAATACCCTCTTAGTGTTTTTGTTTAAACCTACATACTATTGCTGCTGTAAGCCTTGGTCCTTGGTCAGAGCAGCTTTGTTTTGTACTGGAGAGTGATTAACCTGAGTTCATTGCCTGGAACCCTCATGAATAAAGGAGTTGAAGTAGAACAAATGAATTCTCTGCGTAAACAGTGTTAATACTTTAACACTGCCCAGCAACTATGTTTCTTTTTTTTTTTTTTTTTGGTTTTTTGAGACAGGGTTTCTCTATAGCCCCGGCTGTCCTGGAACTCACTCTGTAGACCAGGCTGGCCTTGAACTCAGAAATCCGCCTGCCTCTGCCTCCCAAGTACTGGGATTAAAGGCGTGTGCCACCCGGCTCAATACCTGCTATCTTAAAATTGTACTTTTATAAGGAGACTACAAGAATAATGTGGATTCTAAAAGGAGTTAAAAATATTCCAACAGTTAGAGGCCAGAAAGATTAAGAATTCATAGGCTACCATTTCAAAAGAATTATGAAAGTACAGGATACCAGTCAAGTATAAAAATATTTTCTATAAATTTAATAAAAGAGCTTATGACTTCAACCAACATATTAGATTCTTGGCACATAAATACAAAAATAAGTTAAAAAAAAAAAAAAAAAACAGGTCATGGTGGAGCAAGCCTTTAATCCCAGCAGGCGGATTTCTGAGTTCGAGGCCAGCCTAGTCTACAAAGTGAGTTCCAGGACAGCCAGGGCTACACAGAGAAACCCTGTCTCCAAAAAACCAAAGAAAAAAGTAACCTCAAACTCTTCCTCCATCACTAAAATGGACAAAAGGTTACAAACACAAATAGTACTTACCTTAAGTGGTTGGGGGCCTCTCAATCCTGGCTGTCCTCCCATCTGAGGAGAGCCCTGCTGTAGTGGCTCAGTCAATAAACTGCCAGCATTGCCCATGCCTGCATTTGGGTACTGCATGTTTGGCCGTCCCCGGCCTGCTCCAATGGAACCATTCATGACTTGATTGGGCATTATCCCTTGTCCATTGCCTGCAGCCAACATTCCAGGATTCATGCCAGCATTCATCCCTGTGTTCATCCCCATGGCAGGCTGGGTCACTGGACTGTTCATCATACCTGCTGGGGACTGAGTAGGACCCTGATTTGGTCCACTACTGCCCATCCCCATGTTAGGAGAAGTCAAGCCTGTCTGTGCCATTGGGCTTTTGACCATGCTATTTATCAAACTTAATCCAGGGCTGTTCTGTTGGGCCTGGCTGGCCATCACTTGGCCTGGGCCACCGACTCCCATGTTGAGGTTAGGGGAGCTACCAGATCTCAGCAATTCTGACAGCTGTTTATGTTTAGAGGCTGCGTCTTGTACTATGCCAAGACTTGTCTGAAGCTGACTGATATCGCCACCATTGGTTAGTCCCAATTCTGTAGAGTTGATTAATTCATCTGGTAAGTCATGTTCCAGGTCAAACAGTGAACCAAAATCTAAAAACAAATAAAAAAGATAAAGGTTAAATGTGACACAGCCAAAATCAGAAGCTCTTAAGACAATTTAGTTCTAGTTAAGCATAAATTAATTACATCTACAACTCTCCAAAGAAAACTAAATGTTTATTTTATTGAAGCTTTTTAATATAATAAAATAGTATTGTATTCTTTTCTAAAAGGCTAATTTTAGCTAGCCAAACAAGCTATAAAACTTAAGAACTAGCCACATATGGTGGCACATGCCTTTAATCCCAGGACCTAGAAAGCAGAGGCAGGCAAATTTCAGTGAGTTTGGCCAGCTTGGTCTACAAAGTGAATATAGGACAGCCAGAGCTTATTACATAGAGAAACCCTATCTTGAAAAACGAAACCAAAACAACAAAAAACAAACAAAAAAACAAAAAACAAAAAACAAAACGTGACCCAAAACCTAAGAACCGAGGCATAACACCAAGTTAAAAGAGGACTGAATGTTGGCACAATACCTACTAAATGAATTGCTGAAAACTTAGTACTAATAATTATTAGAAGACATGCTGGGTCAGAGACAACTCTAGAGAATTGCACTTGCAGCTAAGCTTGACAACCGAAGTTCATGGCCCTCATGGATAAAGAAGAGAACTGATTCCTACAAGCTGTCCTTTGACTTTCACACCCACAGGGATGACCCACAAAGACATGTACACAGACAAATTAATTTAAATTTTTTGTTTCCTAATTGTTACTTCTTAGTGTTTATGTGTGTGCCAACAGAGATTAGAAAAGAGCATCTTCCCTGAAGATGGAATTAGAAGTAGTTGTGAGCTGCCTAACTTGGGTACTGAAAACTGAACTTAGACCTGTGGAAAGGTAGGAGATGCTTGTAACCACTGAGACTTCTTTCCAACGCATTACTAATCTCTGTTTAAATGCTAATCTAAATTCAGCTTGATGGCTCATGCCTAGAGCCCTAGCCCTCTGGAGCTGAGGACAGAACAGGCTTACAGAGTGAAATCTTGTCTCAAAACAAAATCCTCCAACTTTTGAAATTAAACTGAGCAGTTCCAGTGTTCCTTAGAAAGTAAGTTAAAATGAAAACTATAATACATACACAACCCACACAAGTCTGGATGCAGTAGAATAGAATCAACTGTCTCCCACGGCTGATCACTTCTTGTATCACAAGTAATGGATTTGGTTACATATGACTTGTACCCTACACAAAGTCTGCCTTAACCAAAATCTAGCCAGAAAGTGTTACATGTAATGCCTTTGGGTACCATTTAATTGCAAACAGCCACTCTCTACCTCAACCAACAATTGTAGTGCATATTACATATTTTGGCTTAATATTGGCACTTTAACATTTTATACCAGCAAATGCTTTACTGTGTGGCAAGGGGAGAATATATTAATGGTTCTTAACATACTTAGATACTTTTCTCTGTGTTTGACTGCAAAAGTTCAAGCACGCGCTTGTGCACACAGGCAAGGGCATGGGTGCCAGTATTCTTTTATAGTTATAGCATGCTCCTATAATTCCACCACTTGAGAAATGGAGACCAGATAAGGAGTTCAAGGTCATTCTAGACTATATTAAGACAAACATAACCATCTTATTGACCTGTTTTAATGCTTAAAACAGGTTTTAATTGAGTTTTCCTTTAAGGTTTTCAAATAGTTTCCATGAAAAAAGCATTAATGCTGGGCAGTGGAAGCATTCATTTCATTTCTTCTTTTAAAGACCTGACTGACCATTCTACCATAAACATGTAAAAAATAAACCATGCTCACAGGACAGTCTGCACAGCTATGGCAAAGGATGCAAGCTCCCCAATTCATAAGGCTCAGAACCATTTGTAACTCCAGTTCCAGGAGACTTAATATCTTCTGCTGGCCTCCTAAAGCAGCACATTCATGTATACAAACCCAAACACAAATATACAAATAATGAAAACAAAAAAATTAATTAAAAAACCCATGGATAATCTGGAACATAAATTCTGAATGAAAGTGATCGAAAGCTACCATTCAAAAATTGCCAGCCGGGCGTGGTGGTGCATGCCTTTAATCCCAGCACTTGGGAGGCAGAGGCAGGTGGATTTCTGAGTTCAAGGCCAGCCTACAATTTGAGTTCCAGGACAGCCAGGGCTATACAGAGAAACCCTGTCTTGAAAAACAAAAACAAAACAAAACAAAACAAAAAAGCCTAATATTATAATTATATCCTTGATATTTACATAATTGAGATTACTTTATTTTTTTTAACTTTCTACTAGAATATAATAGATAAAAAATAGTATATTATCAGAATACTGAATATAGTGAAAAAACTAAGAAGACCTTCAACTACTTTTTTTTTTTTTTAGATTTATTTTATTTATTATATGTAAGTACACTGTAGCTGTCTTCAGACACTCCAGAAGAGGGCGTCAGATCTCGTTACGGATGGTTGTGAGCCACCATGTGGATGCTGGGATTTGAACTTATCACCTTCGGAAGAGCAGTCGGGTGCTCTTACCCGCTGAGCCATCTCACCAGCCCCTCAACTACTTATTTTTATACATGTAACAAATTATGGAGAAAAATCACAAAATAAACATAGTATTAAAAATAGCAAGGATAGTCCACTAAGATGGCTCAGCTAGTAATAAAGGCAGGTAACTCCTGACAAGTTTGATAATGAGCTGATCGCCCTGCCATCATGGTGGAAAGAGAGACAACTCGTATTCACACAAGTTGTCCAGTCGTGGCACACACAAATAACATGTGGAGAAAAAACTACAGTCTGAAAATAAAGCTCAGTTATTAGTGGACATGTTTAAAACACACGACGTGTGGATTCCCTCCCCAGCCCCCCTCCCCAGAAAAAACTAGTTTTAAGGGGGAGTGCTAGATAGCTCTGCAGCAGAGAATACACACTGCTCTTGCAGAATTCCAGTTTAGGCTTCCTACTTGTATGTAAGTGCATGGCACAGGCATTTAATCCCAGCTCTTAGGAGGCAGAGGTAGATGGATCTCTGTGAGTCCAAGGCCAGCCAGGACAGAGAGATCATCTCTCAAAAGACAAAACAAATTAATAAATTGCCCAGAAGTTAAAAGCAATGGCTGTACTTACAGAAAAACTAATTTAATTTATGGCACCAATATGGTGGCTCAAAATCATCTGTAATTAAAGTTCCAGAGGATCCAATACCCTCTCCTGGCACTGCACACTCACAGTACACAGACATGCATAGGGGTAAAATGCCATACACACAAAAGAAAAATAAGTGAAATAGCAAGTAGGCAGATCTCTTCCAATTTGAGAGTGGCCTGGTCTACACAGGATGCTCCAGATCAGCCAGGGCTACATAGTAAAACCTTACCTTTTAAATAAATGAATGAATAAATAAGAGCTCAGGGGAGTGGGAGTGACAGTGCAGAGGATGAAAGCACTTCTTGCTCTTGCAGAAAACCCAGTTCTATTCAAACAACTTCCATGCATACACGGTTCATCTGGTTCACACAGGTTGGTCTATAAAGGAGTCTTAGAACAGCTATTCTGCTCTCAGGTCCTCTCCCTGCAAATTACTCTGGATACACCACCTTTGCCTTCACAACAGTCTTTCACCAATCATTTTCTTACTCCTACAGTTTTTGTTGAGAAAACTCAATAATGGCAAATTCCTTACCATGTTTGTCTTATCCATTTCTGTCTCAATGAAAACATCCAAACACACAGCATAGATTCTAGCCACATCATTTGTATTTATGAGAAATACCCTTCCCCATGTCTAACAAAAGCTAAGTACTTTCAGCCCTAATCACTTTTGTTAACATGCAGGTTTTACTATATGAATTTTTCCAGCAATATCCAAGACCTATGTTTGAAATCTGAAACATCTCTATTAGCTAAGGTTTTATCTTTTTTCTTTTTTGGGGGGTGGGAGGGAGCGCCAGTGTTCAATCAGACCTATAGGTTTGTGTAGGCCTAGCTGTTCTGGAACTCAATCTGTAGACCAGACTGGCCTAGAACTCACAGAAATCCACCTGCTTCTGCCTCCCAGTGCTAAAATTAAAGGCATGTGCCACCACCGACTGGCCCCTATCAGGTACCTTTAAAGACTACCAGTGCACTGTTTGTAAGGAAACTGTGAGTGTCTGTGTATACCACCTTACCAGAAACTACCTTGGTTCATCTTTATATTCTAAATGTCTAATCTTCTGTAAATATTCAGCAACTGCTAGCTACAAAGGAACAGACATCAAATGAAGACAAGGTTTGACTCACTTCCCTAGTATATCCTTTCGTTCCTTCATCTGTTCATACAACACATATATATACCGCCCCCCCCCCAACTTCTCTTCCTATAATCTCTTAGTAAATTAAATTACACACCCATTTTCCCCAACTTGGAAATAATCATAGATTTTTCCACCTGGCTACTTATACTAGAATCAATACCAAGTTATATCTCAGCCACCTAACTTTCAAACCTTACCACTTTTTTCTATCTTCTGTGATAAAGACCACCTTTACTAAAGCCAGAATCCTTTAAATCTCTCTTCCTTTACTGCCTCTTCCCAAGTCTTACATAATTTTAATATCTTTTTTTTTTAATTTATTTATTATATGTAAGTACACTGTAGCTGTCCTCAGATACTCCAGATCAGGGCATCAGATTTCATTATGGATGGTTGTGAGCCACCATGTGGTTGCTGGGATTTGAACTCTGGACCTTTGGAAGAGCAGTCGGCGCTCTTAACCACTGAGCCATCTCGCCAGCCCCCTAATTTTAATATCTTAAGTATAATTCTACATCCATTTAAATAGCTAAAGTGTACAGTTTAAACTTCAGTAAGCATGTTAGCTACATGTTTAACCGCTCCACTATCTCTAACTCACATCCCTGCAGTGGAGTGGGATTTACAGGTTAATGGAGTCTCACACTTTCTGGCCGCATGCACTCCCTACTCCAGCCACGGGACATCATATTTGTTATGAGATTCCACAACAAGACACCCACCAGTGTGAAGTGTGATTACAGAAGCTAGGCTTCATATTCACCTATCTGTTTTCATCTATACTTCCCAAATAAATGCTGGTTACACCAGACATTTCCAGTGTCAGTCTTTTATCCTGTATCTGTAAATTCTGGGAAGGGAAAACAAAAACATGTCTGTTTGAACATGAGTGTTTCATAAACCAAGCAAGCATAAATGCCCAGCATACAAGTATATAAAAAAATTAGACCAAAAGACTACTGCCATTGTTAAAACTCTTTGTTCTAATACTCTTTAAATTGTGGTTCACAAGCTAACAATAGGCCATGAAACTCATCAAGGGGGTTGCAATCGGTGCTTTGAAAAACCAAAACTGGGCTGGAGAGATGGCTCAGTGGTTAAGAGCACTGGCTGCTCTTCCAGAGGTCCTGAGTTCAAATCCCAGCAACCACATGGTGGCTCACAACCATCTGTAATGGGATCAGATGCCCTCTTCTGGTGTGTCTGAAGAAAGCTACAGTGTATTCATATAAATAAAATAAATAAATCTAAAAATGAAGAAAAACCAAAACTAAATACCTGAATATGGTAGCACATCATTGTAATCCTAGCACTCAAGGACACTAAGGCAGAAGGGAGGAAATACCATTTATCAGTAGGGTTGGGAAGATGGCTTCTGTTAATAAAGTGCTTGCTACTCAAGCATAAAGACTTGAGTTTGAGCCCCCAGTACCCACGTAAAAGCCAAGTAGTGACACATATTTCCAATCCTGGGGAAGCAGATAGAAGAGGATCCCTGAGCCTTGCTGCCCAGCCTATCTAATCTAAACAATGAGCTTCAGATTCAGTGGGACCCCATCTCAAAAAATTAGGTGAAGTATGATTACAGAAGACAGCCAACAACAACAACAAAAAAATCACCCACTGGTCCACACACATACACCAACATACAAACACAGACATACAATAAGTTTTACACTGTAACCAAGGTTTCTGGCTCTACATTTAAATGTAGTTCTTAATCCTTAAGGTAGGTGTTGATGGCTCATAGGAAGCAGGTAGGGTTGTCATAGTTTGAAGTTAGCCTGAGTTATAGTATAAGACTCTGTCATTCATGTATGTATATAATCTTGATGTGATAAAAGAAAACTGAAAAGCACTACATTTTTCTTTCTCTGTATAGGAAAGTACCTTTTGGCTGGGTGGTGGTGGACTACTCAGGAAGCAGAAGTAAACAGATCTCTTAAGTTCTTAGGCCAGCCTGGTCTATAGAGTGAGTTCTAGGGCAGCAAGGCAAGGGCTACACAGAGAAACCCTGTCTCAAAAAATAAAAAGAAGTATCTTTTGGACAGGCACAGTGATTCTACCTCAGGACACCAGGACAAGCAGAAACATCTCAAAAAATTTCAAAGGAGTCTGAGCTACTGTGCTATTACAGTGAGTTCCAGGCCAGAATGAGACTTTGTCTCAAAACAACAAAAACAGTAACTAAAGAGATGGCTTAGCCAGGAGGCAGAGGCAGGTGGATTTCTGAGTTCGAGGCCAGCCTGGTCTACAGAGTGAGTTCCAGGCCAGCCAGGGCTACACCTTGTCTCGAAACCCTGTCTCGAGAGAAAAAAAAAAAAAAGAGAGAGAGAGAGAGAGAGAGATGGCTCAGCAGTCAGTACTTGTTACTGCTAGGGTTCAATTCCCGGCACCCACATGGTACCTCATAACTGTCTGTACCTCTAGTTCCAAAGGGTCTAATATCCTCTTCTGGTCTCCATGGGCAACAGGCACATGCAGGCAAAACATTCACACATAAATAAAAGTAAGGAAAATAAAAACTAAAATACAATAAAACCCATCTAGACTAGCAAATGAAAATTGAAAAACTGAAAAAAAATTAATAATCACCTACAGTTTGGGGGGAAAAATCCTATCTTGAACGCTGCCAATAAGAACAATTTGCCGGGCGGTGGGCCGTTAATCCCAGCACTCGGGAGGCAGAGGCAGGTGGATTTCTGAGTTCCAGGCCAGCCTGGTCTACAAAGTGAGTTCCAGGACAGCCCCAGCTATACAGAGAAACCCTGTCTCGAAAAACCAAAAAAAAAAAAAAAAAAAAAAAAAAAAAAAAAAAGAAATGAGTAACAAAAAAATATGAATCAAAATTTCAGGAAGAAACGACTAGCCATCATGTGAAAAAAAGTTATTTGCCCAAAAAAAAAAAAAAAAAAAAATCATTGTTGTGATTTCTTCATTTTTGTTTTGAGGTAGGTAGGGCCTTGCTACAGCTAAGCTATATATACTTGCCATAGCTAAGGCTGAGCTCAAACACTCAATCCTCCTTGCCTTGTGACTGCTGGATTATAGGTGTACAAATGACCGTGACATCCTTATACAGGGGCCATGCTAATCTTTTCTGTATTATTTCAATCTTAGTCTATGCGTAGCCAAAACAAGCAAAAATTAAGTGTTTGTTTATCTTAATCTTTGGTATAAATTGTTTCACTAAAGTCTCTCACACTTACAATAGCTTCAAGCAGGTATAATGCAGCATGCCTGTAGTCCTAGCTACTAAGGAGGCTTAACTGGAAGGTTGGTTGAACCCTAGAGTTTTCAGACCACCTAGGCAACACAGCAAGACCCCATCTTGAAAGAAAAAAAAAGGAAACTGAATGAAAACCACAAAATGACAACTACTTCCTATTTCTCATTAATTAATTGTTGGATCTTACAAACTGGAAAAATGACATCTGAGGTTTGTTTGTTTGTTTTGTAAATTTACCACAATATTTTACTTTATACTCCCACTTATCAGGCAATATTTAGTATGTCTACGAACACCACTCTGCATTCATCTTCAAGTGTTTCAAATTATTTTCTTCAATAGACAAGAGAGGGTAGAAACTAAATGCCAAAGGGCATTACCCTCCTCTCCTTCTCCATCATCAACTCACTCAACGCTAGCTCTAACAGTCACTGTCAACCAGACAATCTACTTGAGGGCCTATCACTTGAATTTATAAGGCTTTGAGAAATTTAAGGTAAGGGGCAAAGTGTTCTGCTATATTTCACCAGTCAGCACAGCAACACCTCACTAAACCATAAGGTTGGCTGTTCAACCTGATTTTAAAGCAACTCTAATATACACATTTTGCAACTAAAATAAAAAACAAAACAAAAAAATTAAAGCATAATGCCAAGTTCTGAGCAAAAACAAAACACAACTTCACAGACGAATTCTGAGTGGGATAGTAAGTCATTTACTTCATACAGTGTTATCTTGAGAAAAATAAAACTTATATTTAAAAAAAATGTGTGAGCTGGGCGTGGTGGCGCACGCCTGTAGTCCCAGCACTCGGGAGGCAGAGGCAGGCGGATTTCTGAGTTCGAGGCCAGCCTGGTCTACAAAGTGAGCTCCAGGACAGCCAGGGCTATACAGAGAAACCCTGTCTCGAAAAACCAAAAAAAAAAAAAAATGTGTGGCTTACCCCTGTAATACCTCACTGGGGAGGCAGGGGCAAAAAAGCTGTAGCAAAACAATCTTTACCAGTTCTCTAGTATACACTAGTATACATTAACCTAGTGGTCAAAATTCAAAGTAGACTTCATATACTGTTTCCTTAGTGTCTTTGAAACTGGGATAGAGATTGGTTTGGGACATAAATCCAAGCCAATTCAGTTATCCACACAGTAGGGCTACAGAAGGAAATGTTTACCCTATGAATTGTGCTAAGTCCTAAAACTGTTACCCATATTTACACAGCCTCTTAAGAATTCTTTAAGTGATTTCCAAGCAGTGACAAAATGTTCATGGAGCGAAAGAAAAAGATGACACTCATCACTGCCATCATTTAAGATCAGCAGATATAATCAGTTCAACAAGTATTCAAAAACTTACCTATTAACTTCTGTGAACAAATTTTTATATATAAAGTTTACAAATAGCTTTTATGGTCTTCTAGGGGAGAAAGAATAGAAGAAAATTAAGTTTCAGCAGGACAATTAGAGGCAGAAACAAATAATCTTTGAGCATGGTCTTCATGGTGAGTTCTAGGACTGCTAGAGCTACATGAGACTCAAAAAAAAGAAAAGAAAAAAAATACTGAAATGCAAACACTGAAGTACAAAAACAAAGAGAGAGTAAAGGAGGAAGGGAAAAGGGAAGGCAGGCTTTTATTGTTTCCCCTTCCAACAGAAAATGTGAACCTAAATCAAGTTACTGGACTTAACCTGGCAATTTCATAATGTACCTGGGGTCTTCTTAATTCTGCATTACCACATAAATCTAAAAGTTGACAGATTTTGGTGGCTCACACCTTTAATCCCGAGTACTTGGGAGGCAGAAGCAGACAGAACTCTATGAGCAAAAGCCAGTTTGGTCTACATTTGAAGTTCTAAGACAGCCAAGCTGGCTGTTACATAGAAAAACCTTGTCTTGAAAACCTCAAAAAAGAAAATAAGAAAAAAGGGGTGAGGGGTTCACAAGTTGGGTTAAATACTCATCTGTTTTGTGATACTTCAGAGCTTACCAACTCACAGACTTAGTTGCTTTCTCATAAAGAAAATACATTCAAATATTTGATAGGTGTATACATTTTATAAGCCTAATTTACTTTTTAAAAAGTTTGAGCCCGGCATGGTGGCGCATGCCTTTAATCCCAACACTCGGGAGGCAGAGGCAGGCAGATTTCTGAGTTCAAGGCCAGCCTGGTCTACAAAGTGAGTTCCAGGATAGCCAGGGCTATACAGAGAAACCCTGTCTTGAAAAAGAACCAAAAAAAAAAAAAAAAGTTTATAGTGTCCAGATGGAGAGATGGATCAGCAATAAATACACTGGCTGTTCTTCCAGAGGACAGGGGTTCAATTCCCAGCATCCACATGGGAGTTTACCCCTGCCTGTAACAACAGACAACAGTCACAGGAGATGCAACACTATCATTCATATATATATAGATATATACACACATAAATACATATATACACACACGCACGCGCGCGCACGCGCGCGCACGCACACACACACACACACACACAAAGGCAAAACACCAATGTGCATTTAAAAATTTTTTTTAGAATTTTGGCCAGCTCTAGATAAAATCAGGCACAACAACCAACTTTCATGTTTATAAAATACCCAATGAACATCTTAAAAATCAAAATACAAGTCTTTAATCAATGATCTTTAATCCCAGCACTGCAAGCATAGGCAGATAGATTTTATTATGAGTCCACATGAGTTCCAGGACAACCAAGATTACAAGCCTGGGGGAAGAGGGGGAAATATCAAAATAAAGACACTGTAAGTTTTAAATGTAAAATGCTTCCTTACAAGTTACCTAAAAATGTATTACTATCCCATTTCTGGATCCAAAGAACTACCAAAATGTAATGGCACCCTCATGGTAAATTCATTCACCCAGCCCTAAAACTAGGCTGGTATAATTTAAATTATATACCTGTTGGGCTTGGTGGCACACACCTTTAATCCCACCATGGGGAGAGGAGGCAGAGGCAATCATTTCTCTCTAGATTGTAGGCCAGTCAGGGATATGTAGTGATACCCTGTGTCAAATTAAAAAAAAAAACAAACAAAAAAAACAAAAAAAACAAGGAAAAGAAACAAGCGAAACAAGCGGGTCCTTGTGACAAAGGCCTTTAACCCCAGCAAACAGGAGGCAGAGGCAGGCGGCTCTGTGAGCTTAAGGCCAATCTTATCAACATGGAGAGTTCTAGGATAGTCAGAGCTACAAAAACCCTGTCTCAAAACAAAATAAAACCAACCTAATGGTATATAAATTTTAAAAGAGCAAAAATTTATCCGTCACTACAATGTTAAGAGAAGAAAAGTTACTAATATTAATATAATCCTTAGTACTAAGAATAAATCTATCTCAGTATTGAAATTTTTTTCACATTTAAGACTCTAGAAATTGGTCACGTCAGTGGTGGCACCTGCCTTTAAACCCAGCACTTGGGAGGTAGAGGCTGGTGATCTAAATTCCAGGACATCTAGGCCTACACAAAGAAAACCCCAGCCCCACCACCACCATCACCCAAAGACTCCAGTAATAACATTCAAAGATACTCAAAGCAAGTTTTGCCTTTTTTACCATGAAAGTTAGCCAAAAGCTATACAATTTAGCAAAACACATAGATCAGACAAAGAATGCAGTAGTCCACCTGAACAGAAATGTATGAACAGACTTTATGACTAAGTCACTCAATATCAGAACATCCAAAAATTTCATTTTAAAAAGTTTTCCATACAATATTTCTTGTTACTGGCTATGTCAAATGTGGTAACTTGTGAACATGGTACAGAAGTACATTTATTATGGAGGGAGAGGATGAAACAAAAATTCTAAGCAAATGTGTCTATAAAATGTCTATGCCTATGAGTTTCAAAGACAAAAATTTTAAAAAATTCTCTAAGACTATGGAAACTTTACAGCTGAATGCTCACATATAACTAAAGTTAGAGCCTTAGAACACTGCAAGACTCATCTTTCCCAACTGTTGCAGGTGAGCAAAACTCATGGTTCACAATACAGCTGCTAAAAAAAGCAGAGTAAAGCACTAGTTATATCTTATTTTCACGCCTTAATAGAAATCCTACTCAGAAACATGGCCCACACGTTCTCTACAACTTGCAGGGTACGTTTAACTCCACTATACACTCTCATTGGCAGATGGAGGGATGTGGAGCCTCTTCTCTGAGTTAAAGAGATGCTTGCAGTAAGGGGGAACATCTAGTGGACTGTCAGATGACTAGCCATTCTTCTTCTTCTTCGTTATCGTGGCCTCTCAAACAAGTCAGACAGCGAGAAAGGATCAGGTCGGTGATCATCAGAATAACACTAAACTAACAGTAAGCAGGAAAAAGAACAGACAAGGGAAAGTCTCCCTGCAGGTCTCTTAACAAAGGGGCTGACTGGAGAAAAGAATTCCTTGATCTTGTAAACTAGAATTGCAAAGGTCCAAACAGCAAAACAAAACAAACACACAAGCACAAAACCTCCTGTTCGTTTTTAAACTTGTACAATCACTTTAGTTGGAAGTTCATGACTGGGAGTCTTTCAACTTCTTATCTCCATTTCTAAGTACCTAATTCCAGAAAGGCTTCATCTTTTCTCTTTCCCTTCTAAGTAAGAGTGACAACAAACTGCAAAGGAAATGCCTCAGGTCTCTACACCTCAACACGCAGTTTGAGACATTTTGGTTTCATGGCAAATGGATATAAAATAAACTGCGGTCCATACTGACTCCTGAGGCAAGATGGGGAGAGTGGACCTAAGAACAGTATTTTGTTGAACTTTTCGTTACACTTAAAACCTTGGATCGCAGACACCAAGATTTGTCTTCCGCCCCCATTCCTCAACAGAAAATCTGCCTCACAGGAGCAAAAAATCATTAAAGGTAGGAAAGCAGAGGAAAAAAGAATTAATTGCAACAGGGGAGAAAGATCTGAAATCCCTCATTCACCAGTAACAAAAATAGTAAAAGTGCATAAAAGCCCTCACACACAATTGTACCGGCATTTCCCAAATTAAATTGCATGGAGCCAACAATAAAGGTCCCTGCAGCTCCCACTTCCAACCTCTTAATTCCAGAACACACAACGATCTGACATGACATAGTGTTGCAATGAATGTATCAGAAGGCAAAGAAAATGGTTGGGCTACTGGATGTCTTCGACCAGTCCATTCAAAAACCTTTAAAATTAAACACCGGCCGGGGAAATGGGAAGAGATACACAGAAACACCCTAGAACGAAGGTGCGACGAGCAGAAAAGACGAAGGGAACTATGGAAGGCCGGGAGTCCCGAGACTAACCTGTGCCATCGCTGGCGGACGCCGAGAGGGCCGGAGATGAGAGTTTAGGCCGCTTGGCTGAAGGCGGCCCGGGTTCCACCACATTCTCGGCCATTTTTAATTCTTTCGGAGATACAACCGAGGAAAAAAACGAGAATCCTGAAGAAATCTCTTCTCCGAAACGGGGGGTCCCCGCCCCGCTCCTAAGGGTGGGCACCGGAGCTCCGCCGCCACCCAAGAGGGGTGGGGGGGAAGTTCCTTTTTCTCTTCGCCTGGTTGCGGTGGCCGGAGAGGGATGCGGACTCAACAGAAATGGTAGGGGCAAGTGCGAGGGGCCGGGCCTAAACCAGGCCGGGAGGAGGGTACAGCAACACCGATCCCACGAGCACGTCCGCTGCGGCGAATTCTCGGGAACTCACAGCTCTACAGACGCAGTCCCCAGCCCGGCACGGCGAGCCCCTGCCCAGCGGAGGTCTCTCGGAGCTCCGCCGCCGCCATCAGCTTCTTCCTCCTCGGCGCTGTCCTCCTCCTTCTCATCGCCACAAGGAGGCGGGGGCGAAAAAGGGGGAGAGGAGGAGGCGACCAGAGACACTCACCTCCTCCCGGTGCCCCCTCCCGGGCCTGCGCCCCCACCCTGAGAGCCGCCCTCCTCCGCCTCCTCCTCCTGCTCTTGCTCCTGCCGCTGCGCTCCGCGCCGCCGCTACCGCACCGGCCCCTAATGGCCGCACTGAGCTCAGCCGAGCCGAGAGCCAGACTGGCGCCGGGCCGCCTCACATCGCGCAGCGGATAAGCGGAGGCGCAGCAGCGAAGTCGCCGAGCGTGGAGCTCGCCGGCCCGGAGGGCCAGGGGGGCCGGGCCGAGCAGGGCCGCCCGCAAGCCCGCGCTGACGCCGAGCCCACCGACGCGGCCTCTCCGCGCGCCGCGCTTCTCCGCCTCCACTAGCAAGCCCGGGGAGGAGAAATCAGTCCGGCCGCCTCCCTGGCCCTCACCCCCCACCCCCGGCAGCCAGGTGCCTGCCGGGGGCTCGGCTCGGGGGCCGCCTCGGACGGCGGGCAGAGGCGCCGCGGGGCGCGGGCTTATGTAATGGTTCCCCCCCTTAGGCGTCGACGCCGGCCCGGGCTGCGGTGGGGGTGTGTGCGGGCGAGGAGGGGACTGAGGGTCGCCTCAGCCTTTGCGCCCCGGGGCCCCCAACCACTGTCTCGGTCGCGGCCGCTGCTCTCCAGCCAGGTACCCTCCTCACTCCCTGCTCGCGCAGTTCGCACTCAGCCCGGGAGTCCCGCTTGCCCCACTCTCTCTCTCCCGGTCCCTCTCCGCTCTCTCCTCCTCCCCCCCCACCCCCCCACAGGCTAGCACACAAACAAGATGGCGGCTGTTGTTTCTTGCCTCTGTCGAATCCTCCTTACAGGATAGCGGTAGCGACGGCGGCGGCCGGAAATGAGCCAAGATGGGGGGGGGGCGGAGAGGGGAGGGGCCGATGAACCGGGAGGCGGGGCGAGGGCGGGGCCTCTGCCTTGCAGCTCACACAATGGGGGAAGCGGCGCCGGGGGCGGTGCCGGCTCCAATCACGGGATCCGCCCAAGGGCCCCAACGCGGTAGGCGCTTCCGCAAACTCCCCCGGCGTCACTCGGTGGCTCCCTTTAAAGGGGAGGTCTTGAAAGAAAGTTGGGGGGGGGGGGGTCCGGGGTGAACTTAGAAGGTATTTTCAGTCGGTGGACAGTTAGGTGCCTGGGTTGGGTCTCTGCGCAGAACAGAGTCAGAGCTCGGGCGCTCCTCTGCGAAAACGAGAAAAACCACAGTCAGAGCT
The DNA here is from genome assembly GCA_902729485.2 of Mus minutoides. Lineage (NCBI taxonomy): Eukaryota > Metazoa > Chordata > Mammalia > Rodentia > Muridae > Mus > Mus minutoides. The sequence continues at coordinate 259,558 of LR749736.1, forward strand.
CCCGGGGTTTGCCCTCTCAGGTTGATCTTTGGAACCCCAAGCACCTATGTTTCAGGGTAGAAACACATTCCATCCTCTTCATCGCCTTCTCGAAAGGAGCATTTCATATCTCAAAGTCACGTTGCTAGTCCCTTAAATTTTCTCTGAAATGTCTGATTCAAGAATGAAAATTTTTGACCACGATATTGTTAGTTAGAAAACTAGGAGGGGGAGGTCCACAGCAGTGGGAGGCTGTTCAGGGCTAGACCCTACATACATTTTTGCCCATCACGTATCTACACATCTTTACCAGCTACCACTCTTAATAAAGGATCCTTGAGAACTACTTTTCTGAACCTGCCTGAAACTTCCAAGGTCTTTTGAAGGTATTTTCCACGCATCTCTAGCAGATGAGCTTAATAAAAGACCACTTTCTTCAATGACTTAAATATAAATATGGGAGAGAACAAAAAAATGTTCGGTGCTAAAAATAATGTAACACTAGAAAAAAGTGAGGAAATGCTCCTAAGTCTAGTGTGTTCAAATTGGCAGCCCGATTTGAAGCAGAAAGAAGGGAGCATGCTTTTAGGATTCTCAAATTACAGGACTTCTCTGTGTTTGGGATCCCTTAAATATAGGAAAAGTACCAAGGTTCTATGTGACACTGAAGGAAACCTTCAAGAATTACCTACTGTATAGGTAGGTTTGGCAACTTCCTGTGGCATTAAAAGTTCAGTCACCAGTACTACCAAGGAAATAATTTTTTTTCTCAGATCTATTTTTTAGTTACATTTACCTTGTGTGTCTCTGTTGATATGTATAAGGGTGTGAACATATATACCCATGACCCACATGGGGAGGTCAGAGTATAATCTGGAGGGGTCATTTCTTCCGTACCCGTGTTATGGTTCCAAGGATCCAACCAAAAAGCTCAGGCTGAGCAATTGCTTCTGCACTTGCTGAACCCATATTTCAGGTCATATTTTCCCATATTTCATATCTTAACCTGTTTGGCTAGTGGCCAGACATCCTCTGTTTTTGCTGTCTGACTTCTAAGAGTACAGCTTGAAAACCAGAATTAGCTGGACGATGGTAGTGGTGCATGCTTTTAATCCCAGCACTCAGGAGTTGGAGGCAGGTGGGACTCTGAATTACAGACCAGCCTGGTATATAGAGTAGGGTCCAGGATTACACATACAAACCATTTCTCAAAGAAATAAGAGAGACTCTAAGCTGGTGAATTGAAGACCAGATTTCCATGCCCAGGAACTATGTGGTAGGATGAGAACTGGCTCTGAGGCATGACAAGCATCTGAAACTGATGGGAATGATCCTGTGAAGCAACTCTAGCTGGCCACCACAGGAGTCCTGTCTTGTGATCTTCAAACCTAGTTCAGGCAAACTAGTGGGGAGTAGGGAGATGTAGCACCGAGAATTGAAGCCATGGTTTGGCTTAGACAGGCAAGTTGATTTTTGTTTTTTTCCAGAAGTCTCTAGACTTGATTCCCAGCATTGACATGGCAACTTCCAACCATCTGTAACTCAGTTTTTTTGGGTTTTTTTTTTTTTTTTTTAATGTAAGTATACTGCAGCTGTCCTCAGACACTCCAGAAGAGGGAGCCAGATCTCGTTACGGATGGTTGTGAGCCACCATGTGGTTGCTGGGATTTGAACTTATCACCTTCAGAAGAGCAGTCCGGTGCTCTTACCTGCTGAGCCATCTCACCAGCCCCCATGTAACTCAGTTTTTTACAAGATTTATTTAGCCGAGCGGTGGTGGCACACTCCTTTAATCCCAGCACTTGGGAGGCAGAGGCAGGTGGATTTCTGAGTTCCAGGCCAGCCTGGTCTACAGAGAAACCCTGTCTCGAAAAAAAAAAAAAAGATTTATTTGTTTTTATTAATATGAGTACACTGTAGCTGTCCTCAGACACCAGAAGAATGCATCAGATGCTCCCATTACAGGTGGTTGTGAGGCACAGTGTGGTTGCAGGGAATTGAACTCAGGACCTCTGGTAGAGCAGTAAATGCTCTTTACCACTGAGCCATCTCTCCAGCCCTGTAACCCAGTTTGAGGGGACCCTATACCCTCTCCTCCAAAGACCCCAGGTGTGGCCTCATAATGTACAGGTAGAAGTGGGATTATATCTAATGCAATCAAGGGAAATTTAATCAGTCATGGGCTTAGATGTATATAGATTGTAGTAGTCAGGCGGGGTGGGACAAGCCTTTAATCTCAATACTCCAGAAATGGAGGCAGGCAGGTATCTGGGAGTTCAGAACCAGCCTGGTCTACCCAGAGTTCTAGGAAAGCCAAGGCGACATAGAGACACCCAAAAGAGAAAAAGACTGATCACTGGGTTGGGGATATAGCTTGGTGCTAGAGTAGATGGCTTATGTGAATTTTAGAATTTATCGTCAGCACTGACAAAAAGGAGGAAAAACTTTATGCAAAAGAAGTTGTCTGTTGTCATTTGGGGGACCAAGCAGGTAAGGACTGGGACAATGAAGCCAGAAAGAACCAGGCTGAAGGTCTGATTTTACCATCTAGAAGCTTTAAGATTTAGAGTTCTTACTCTCCTGTAAGGTGGGTTTCCTCATCAGGCCGACTTTATTCCATGTCTTAGAGGCAGAACATGGAGTTAGTTTGCACAAAGCTTTGGGCTCTGTCTGTATCACAGGTTGGAGGAAGAGTAATGACATAGTAACCACTCAGTATACCTTTACCATCTTACACCATCCTATGGAATCCAGAAGGAATGGAGGCAGGAGATACTCATGCCTGAGAGCAGCCTAGATGGTAGACTCCAAACTCTGAATACGAAATCAGTGAAAAGTTAAGGATTGTATATAAGTCAAAGGAGGCACTAGAGCCCCAGGGAGATGGCCCAGTGGGAACAGTGGTTGCCACACAAGCACGAGGCCCAAGCTTTGATCCCCATCAGCCATATTAAAATGAAACTTGCAAGAAAGGGACCCACGAGTCTGTAACACTAGCACTGAAGAGGACAAAGACCCAAAAGAAACCTCAGAGTTTGCTCGCTATGCAGCCAGACAGGTGAGCTCCAAGGTTAATGAGACCCTATGTCAAAAAACAAGGTGGCACGCAGAGAAACCTGATCTTTGAAAAGTCTAACAAAATAATAATGAGGTGCAGAGGTATAGGGGAAGACATCCAACATTGAACTCTGGCCTCTACGTGTATGTACACATGATCACATAACCATGCACGTGTGACACCAGCTACTGGAAGAGTAAAAAATGAAACAGTATGACCATGTAAACACTGAAACCTCAGCCGGGCATGGTGGCACACGCCTTTAATCCCAACACTTGGGAGGCAGAGGCAGGCAGATTTCTGAGTTCGAGGCCAGCCTGGTCTACAAAGTGAGTTCCAGGACAGCCAGGGCTACAGAAAAACCCTGTCTCGAAAAAACAAAACAAAAAAAAGACAGACAAACAAACAAAAACACTGAAACCTCCTCATGAACTTTCCCAAGTGCCCCATGATTGCCATAGATTCGAACCCTAGACAGAAGAGGGACACAATTTGCTCAGATGTAGTCACATCAGTTATATTTGGCCAGGATGTCGCCACATGATTCACAGGCATGGGGTCATATTTCATTTCTGACCAGACCTCCTGCCCTCTTTACTTTCTTTCCTTTTTCTTTTCTTTCTTTCTTTCTTTCTTTCTTTCTTTCTTTCTTTCTTCCTTCCTTCCTTCCTTCCTTCCTTCCTTCCTTTCTTTCTTTCTTTCTTTCTTTTTTCTTCCATTCTTTGTTTTTTCTTCATTCGTTCCTTCCTTCTTTCCTTTCTTATTTAGATTTATCGAGACTGAGTCTCTGAGTCTCTTCTCTCTGTAGCCCTGGCTATCTTGGAACTCAATGTGAAACCAGGCTGGCCTTGAACTCACAGAGACCAGCCTGCCTTTACTTTCTGAATGTTGGAATTAGAGATGTGTGACACCACCACCTGACTTTACTTCCATAGTCTTTTTTTTTTTTTTTGGTTTTTTTTTCTGAGACAGGGTTTCTCTGTGTAGCCCTCGCTATCCTGGAACTCACTTTGTAGACCAGGCTGGCCTGGAACTCAGAAATCCGCCTGCCTCTGCCTGGGATTAAAGGTGTGTGCCAGCACCGCCCGGCTACTTCCATAGTCTTAATAAACCTCCTCTGGAAGAAATTGGTCAATTCAGAGGAAATTGCTACTTAAGGATATCTGGATGAGTAAATTCTTGGGAGCACTAGAGAGAATGGCCCTTGATGGGGCTTAGGAAGAGAGATTATGGAGAGTTCGTATTAGACATGGGATGTCGTTTGGGGAAGATAAAATGTTGAGGCTGATACCAATCCACATAAGAGCACTGAAATATGAACTTAAAACCAAAGCTAAGGGGGTTGGTGAGATGGCTCAGCAGGTAAGAGCACCCGACTGCTCTTCCGAAGGTGATTAGGTTCGAATCCCAGCAACCACATGGTGGCTCACAACCATCCGTAACGAGATCTGGCTCCCTCTTCTGGAGTGTCTGAGGACAGCTACAGTGTACTTACATATAATAAAATAAAATAAAACTTAAAAAAAAAAACAAAAAAAAACCCACCAAAGCTAAGGATAGCAATGTAAACCTGTAAACCCTGGCGATAAGGAGGAAAAGGATTCGAAGTCTGAAAGGCCAAGGCCAGCCTAGAAAACACACTGGTGTCGTTAAAGCAGGGACTTTTAGCAGAGCAGTTGTGGCCCACGCTTTTAATGCCAGAGCCAGGTGGACCTCTGAGTTCAAGGCCAGCCTCGTCAATGTAGTAAGCCATGCCTGTTATGAGAGAAACCCTGTCTCAAAAAAAAAAAAAAAAAAAAAAAACACTGAATAACTATTAAAGTAAGGTGTGTTGGTGGCACACACTTTAATCCCAGCGCTTGGGAGGCAGAGGTAGTTGTATCTCTATGAGTTTGAAGCCAGCTTGATATACAAAGCAAGTTCCAGGACAGCCAGGACTACAAAGAGAAAAACCTATCTGGGGAAAAACAAAAACAAAAACCAGGAGAAAAGAGAGGAAAAGAGGCAAAAAAAAAAACCCACTTTTTTTGTATATAAACATACACACATATACAGTAGACATTCTGTATAATTAGGCTGAAAAGATGGCTCAGCACTCAAGAGCACTTGCTTCTTTTGGAGGACCTGGGCTTCATTTCCCTTACCCACCCCCACATGAGCCCTCACAACCCTCTGTAACTGCAGTTCTAAACCCAGCAGCGGTGGCGCAAGCCTTTCATCCCAGCACTCAGGAGGCAGATAAACCCTGTCTCGAAAAAAAAAAAAAAAAAAAAAAAAACCAAACAAACAAACAACAACAACAAAAAAAAACTGCAGTTGTAAAGAATTCAAAACCTTCTTCCAGCCTCCAGCCTCTGAGGGTATCAGGAACAAAATATGTGGTGGTACACAAACACACATGCCATCAGACTACCCATAAACTCAAAAATTAAAAAAAAAAAGAATGAGATAGCCAGGCATGGTGGCCCACGCCTTTAATCCCAGCACTCGGGAGGCAGAGGCAGGCAGAATTCTGAGTTCGAGGCCAGCCTGGTCTACAGAGTGAGTTCCAGGACAGCCAGGGCTACACAGAGAAACCCTGTCTCGAAAAACAAACAAACAAACAAACAAACAAAAAAAGAATGAGAGCCGGGCAATGGTGGTGTGTGCTATTCCCCCCCCCCCCCTTGGTTTTGCAAGACAGGGTTTCTCTATATAGTCCTGGCTATCCTGGAACTCACTCTGTAGACCAGGCTGGCCTTGAACTCAGAAATCCGCCTGCCTCTGCCTCCCAAGTGCTGGGATTAAAGGCGTGAGCCACCACTGCCCAGCTGGTGAGCCACCACTGCCCAGCTGGTGAGCCACCACTGCCCAGCTGGTATGTGCCTTTAATCCCAGCATTTAGCTAAGAGGCAGATATAGGGGGATTTTTGGGTTCAAGGACAGCCAGGGCTAAACAGAGAAACACTGTCAAAAAAGAAAGAAAGAAAGAAAGAAAGAAAGAAAGAAAGAAAGAAAGAAAGAAAGAAAGAAAGAAAGAAAGAAAGAAAGAGAGAAAGAAGCCTAGCTTGGTGGCACATGCCTTTAATCCCAGCACTCAGGAGGCAGAGGCAGGCAGATTTCTGAGTTTGAGGCCATCCTGGTATACAAAGTGAGTTCCTGGGAGGTAGAGACAGGCGGATTTCGGAATTCGAGGCCAGCCTGGTCTACAGAGTGAGTTCCAGGACAGCCAGGGCTATACAGAAAAACCCTGTGTTGAAAAAACCCAAAAAACAAACAAACAAAAACAAAAAGACATCCCAGAACTCACTATAAAATTTAAGGATAAAATGGAAATGGAAAGATAGGAACTGTA
>LR749736.1:586770-847150 GCA_902729485.2 Mus minutoides
CCATGAGCGGGTCCCGTTTCCCTGAGGCTGTGCTTCGGTGCAACTAGGAAGGCACATAACTCAAACGGAGATCCATCTCTAATTCCTGCACCCAGTGAATTAGGATCCTTAGTGACAGCAAACTCAAGGCCAGCCTGAACTGCATAAGACCCTGTCTCAAAACAAAATAATATGACGTGCCTTGTAGGGATTAACGAACGAACTTGAACACAATGTTTATTCAGCGTTTGGAGCTGTCCCTGGCACACACTCAACAAATGTTTGTCATAACTGCTGATCCCTTCCAAGAACTTGGTGAGACTGTGTGTTCCTTTCTGGAACTCAGAAGAATATGAACAGGGGTGGGGGTGGGGAATACTGCAGGAGGGGAGCAGCGCTTCCTTTTTTAACCTGAGAGGTGGGGGGCGGAGGGGGTGGGGAGAAACAGTAAACAATTCCCAGAAAAGGAAGAAGGCTTCGCAGACAGAAACAATCAGTGCCCACTCCTAGGGACGAGTGTCCACGTTACCAGCCAACCGCTCTGTACCAAGTGTCTGTTCTGCTCAAGGTACTGTGTGAAAGCTGGAAGGTGGGGGTTGGGAGGGAGGTACGGAGAAAGCAGCTTCTCTAACCACATCTTACAATGGAGAGACAGGGCAATAACTCACAAGGAAAACCCGAGACATACGGCACAGCAAGATTAATCATCAACTGATACAGCTAGGAAGTTTCACAAATGGATCCAGAGATGATGAATTCATCTGAGGTCAAGATCCTGGGAAGGGTTCCAGTGAGATTCCTCTGCAGGTAATAGCATTTCCTGACAACTTGAGTCCAGTTCCATGAACAAACATGGCGGAAGGAGAGAATCAGCTCTTGCAAATTATCTTCTGACTGCCCCAAGAGCGGCATGGGATTTGTGTGCCCGTACTTACCACACACATTCACATGCATGTGGGTGCACGTGTATGTACAGGTTGGGTACATGCGTGTGGAAGCCAGCAGCTGATGTGTCTTCTTCAATCCTTTTCCATGCTATATATTGAGCTATAGTCTCTCGTGCGACCCCAGAGCTTGCTGATTCCTAGTCTAAGCTCACAAGATTGCTCTGGGGATCCTGTTCCGGCTCCTTAGCACTGGAATTACGGACAGGCTGTCACATTCTTCTAGCATTTATATGGTGCTGGGGACCACATCCCCAGCCCTGCCATCTAGATAATTTTATTAACATTTATTTATTGGTGAGAGAAGGCATGCATTTGTAGCGCATGCCACAGCGCATGTGTCAAGGTTACAGGAAACTTTGTAGGATGCTAGTTCTCCGCTACCCTCTGTGTTCCTGGGATGGAACTAGGTTTGTCAAGCTAGGTAGCAAGTGCCTTTATACAGTGAGACTGGCCAGAAGCTTGGTTTCTAGGAGGCAACACGACTGGGAGGTACTTAAGCTTTAGGCATGGGACCTAATGAGAACTTGTATCACTAGGGCTTGGTCTTGACATGGTATTCCTGTATCTCTGTCTTTGCTTTCCCATCACCATGAGGTGAACAGTACACAACTATATTCTGTCTCCTTACAGTGACTGTGGCTGCAACCCTGAGCTAAAACAAACCTTTCCTTCAATTAAGTTGATTATTTTCCAGTGCTTTGTCACAGCAACAGAAGCCCAGCATTTTAAGTAGATCTATTGTCTTAGTCGGGGTTTCTATTCCTGCACAAAACACCATGACTAAGAAGCAAGTTGGGGAGGAAAAGGTTTATTCACCTTACACTTCCACACTGCTGTTATCACCAAAGGAAGTTAGGACTGGAACTCAAGCAGGTCAAGAAGGAGCTGATGCAGAGGCCATGGAGGGATGTTACTTACTGGCTTGCTTCTCCTGCCTTGCTCAGCTTGCTTTCTTATAGAACCCAGGACTACCAGCCCAGAGATGGCACCACCCACAAGGGGCCCTCCCACCTTGATCACTAATTGAGAAAATGCCTTACAGCTGGATCTCATGTGAGAACTCCATCTTGTGTCAAGTTGACACACAAAACCATCCAGTACATCTATAAAGGTGAATGAAAGTTGGCAACTAGTTTAGTAACTTTTCATATCTTATAAAACAGAAAGAAAACATGTCTGAGCAGGGCTCTAGCTCCGTGGCAGAGCACTTGCCTAACAAGCACGAGGCTCTGGGTTTGAGTCTCCAGTATTACAAAAAGAAGAAGGGTAACTATCCTGTACTGTGACTCTGAGTCAGCCCTTCAGCCACTGGATGTTGGCTTCTGCACTAAGAATCTTGGACAAAATAAATGTTAGGAGAGCATGCAGGGCAAGATGATGAAGCTTCTGGTCTCCTCTTCTCCGGTGTGACTTAAAAGAATACTTGGCGGGCTGGTGAGATGGCTCAGCGGGTAAGAGCACCCGACTGCTCTTCCGAAGGTGATAAGTTCAAATCCCAGCAACCACATGGTGGCTCACAACCATCCTTAATGAGATCTGGCACCCTCTTCTGGAGTGCCTGAAGACAGCTACAGTGTACTTACATATAATAAATAAATAAAAAGAAAAAATTTAAAAAAAAAAAAAAAAAAAAAAAAAAAAAAAAAAAAAAAAAAAAAAAAAAAAAAAAAAAAAAAAAAAAAAAGAATACTTGGCTCTGCACAGGAGCATAAGAGTGTCTCTTTGTATGAACAAATCTCCTGTTATGTTAAGTTGTGGCAACTCTCTAGGTTGACCAGAAGAGAGATTGAGAGGCCCTAGAACTAGACAGAAATGGGAAGAAAAAATAAATAAAAAGGACTCAGGTCCAGTGGTCAGAAGCAGGGCAGCCAGCTGGACCTGGGAGGTGATGGCAGGGAGAACATCCCCACTGCAGGCTTCAACTGGCCTGCAACTCAACTCAAGGCCTACCAGCTAGTCCCCATTCTTCCTAACGGGGGTCCCTCACTCCTCCTCCTCCTCCTCCTCCTCCTCCTCCTCTTCCTCCTCCTCTTCCTCTCAGGCTTAAACTAGTGCTGATGCCTGAGGTTATCTGTGCAGAAGCAGGAGCTTCTGGGAGAGTCAGTGACACCACAGAGGTCACTTGAACCAGGTGTAGGTGACACACAGGGACCTGGCCATGAACATCTAAGAGACTGACCTACTTGCAACCCTTCTCCCAAGCTGGAAGCTTAAGTTGGTTTAGTCAACCTAAATAACAGCCAGAGAAATCTTTAAACATTAGGTTATTGGTGGGCTGGATATGCTGGTATACATCTTTAGTCCCTCCTGCACCCAGGAGGCAGAGGCAGGAGGATTTCTGTGAGTTGGAGACCAGGCTAGTCTATATATTGAGTTTCAGCCTGGCTAGAGCTACATAATGAGACCCTGTCTCAAAGAACACCCCCCCTAAAAAAATTATACACTTTCTTTTTCAAAATGTGTTTTATCAAACTTCATCATTTGTGTTTGTGTGTCTGTCTGTCTGCCTCTCTCTGTCTCTGTCTCTCTCTCTGTCTCTCTCTCTTTCTGTGGTGTTTGTCAGTGAGTGCAGGTGCGCATATATAACACCATGCACATGTGGAAATCAGAGGACAACTTTTTGGGGTCATTTCTCTCCTTCTACTGTGGTGATTGAACTCAGGTTGTCAGACTTGTGTGACAAGCACTTTGGTCCACTTAGCCATCTGACCTGCCCTCTCTCATCCTTTAATAAGGACTCTTACTCTTCTTCATAGCTTGGGATGACCACTACCCATCTTCCCCTCTTAGGAGGCAGCATTGAAGAGGCTTACCCATCCCATCTCTGACCATTTGGAAGTTCTGCCCTCTCCTGGCCTTTGAGAGTGAGGGCTGGGTGGGCACTTAGGGAAGCCACCATCACCCTTGAGCTGTTTTGCTTTTCCTCATCTCCTCAACTCATTGGATCTATTGAACTTAACTGCTGATCACAAGCTTTGAAGGGTGTCCTAGTTGCTGACCCCACTCCTGATACCAACTTCTGTCTTAGTCACTGTTCTATTGCTGTGAAGTGATAGCACACACAACCAAGGCAACTCTTAAAAAAGAATGCATTTAATTGGGGGCTGGCTTACAGTTCCAGGGGTTTAGTCCATTATCATCATGGCAGGAAGTATGGCAGCAGGGAGCATAGCGGTATGCAATCATGGTGCTGAGGAAGTAGCTGAAAGCTACATCCTGATCAGTAGGCAGAGAGAGAGAGAGAGAGAGAGAGAGAGAGAGACTGGGCCTGATGTGGGCTTTTAAAATCTCAGATCCCACTCCCAGTAACATACTTCCTCCATTAAGGCCACACCTACTCCAACAAGGCTACACTCCTTAATCCTTCTCAAATAGCCATTCCCTGTTAACCAAGTATTCAAATATATGAGCCTATGGGGCTGTTCTTATTGAAACCACCATAGAGGAGGAAGAGGTTTGTGGGAAACCTTCGTTCTTCAGCCATATGCTCAACTTGTGTAAGGGTTGTATATGTGTACATATGTGTGCAATGTGTGAGTTGCATGTATGTATGTGTGAAGGCTGAAAGTCTCAGTTATCTTCGTCACGAACCATCCCCTTTGTTCTTTGAGACAATGTCTCCCACTGGGACCTGTGCTCCTCATTTAGGCTCAGCTGGCTGAGCAGCAAGCCCCAGGAATCTGTTTGCCCATGACTCCAGGATTATAAACACACATAGCCACACCCAGATTCTTACATGAGTGCTGGAGTTCAAACTCGGGTTTTTAATGCTAACTGAACTATCTCCCTATACTCTAAAATTAAAAAATTAAGTGTGTTTATCCATGTATGTGTGTGCATGTATCTCAGAGGCACTTGGATGCCATAGTACACATGTTAGGGTCAGGGGACAACTTGTAGGAATTGATTCTCTCTTTCCACCATGTGAATTGCCCAAGATTGAACTCAAGTCATCAAACTCAATGGGAAAGTGCCTTTACCCTTCTGAGTCATCTGGAAGACACTACTCAATTTTGTAAAAAAGGGCAAGAATTTCATTAAAGTGCAGAGGAGAAAACTTAGATTTTTTTTAATCTATTTTTTTCCTAGTAACAAAGCACCCAGAACCAATTATTACTAATTTGAGTTGAGTAAAATATCATCCTAACAATAACAAAAGAACAACCCAATTAAAAAAAAATGGACAAAAGGCTTGAAGACAATTCTCCAAAGAATCTACACAAATGAAGACTGAGCCAATGAAAATATGTTCCACCTCACTAATAATGAGGCAGCAAAGACCGATTCAAGCCTATTTGAACAGGTTTCATTTAAGAGAAGGAGAAGAGAAGGAAGAAGAGAAAAGACAAAGCAGGTGTAAGGGTGTAGAGAACCGGATCCCGAGCGTGCTGCTGATGAGAATGTAAGACGATGCAGATGCTGTGGGGAGCAGTTTGGCAGGTCTTCAAAACCTTAAACATAGAACGGCTATAAGATCCCTCCATTTCATCTCTGGCTGTCTACCTAAGGGAACTAAAAGCCCAGACTCCAACAGTTAACCCAGCCGCATTGTCAAATGATGATGACATCTGAGTGCCCATTAGTCGCTGTAGACAAGCACAGCGTGGTAAGGCCATACACAGCAATACCAATGGACTTTAAAGACACAGCTTGAAGAGAAATAAGCCAGTTGCAAGCCGTGGACAAATGATGTGTAGTTGCATTTGTAGAAGCTGCCTTGAAGAGTTAGATTCCTAGAGAATAGAATGGTGACGGCCAAGAGCTGGAGGCAGGGGAGAGTGTTGTGTTCGTATTCATTTTGTGTGAGTGCACGTGTGTGTATTTGGGTGCAAACAAAATTAGTGCTGCTCCTTAGGAGACATTTGTGTTTCTGTATCCTTATTGTTATGCTTTTACATTTACGCATCGTGTGTGTGTGTGTGTGTGTGTGTGTGTGTGTGTGTGTGTGTGTGTGTAAAAAGCACCTTTATCCAGTAAGCCTTCTAGACAGTTGCATCATGTTTTTGGAGACAGACTCTCTCACTGGCCTGGAGCTCACCAATTAGGCTAAATTAGCTGGACAGTGAGCTCCAGGGACCCTCCTGTCTCTGCCTCCCTAGCATTAGAATTACAGGTACACACCACTGCACCCAGCTTTTCTACCTGTATTTGAAGCTCAAACTCAGGTCTTCATGCTTGCACGGCAAGCATGTTACTGTCTGAGCCATCCTACCTGCCCGTGAGTTAGTATTTATTGCAGCTTTAGTTTCGATGATGAATAATCTGAACCTGGATGGCAGCAGCTGCACAGCAATGTGGATGCTGCCGATCTATACACTCACAATGGTCAAAGCAAGCTGGGTGGTATCCCAGTATTAGGGAGGCAGAGGCAGAGGCAGGTGGATCTCTGAGCAGTAATGTGAATGCTGCCGATCTATACACTTACAATGGTCAAAGCAAGCTGGGTGGTATCCCAGTATTAGGGAGGCAGAGGCAGGCAGGTGGATCTCTGAGTTGGAGGCTAGCCTGGTCTACAGAGTGAGTTCCGGGATAGCCAGGGCTACACAGAGACACCTTGTCAAGAAAAACCAAAAGCAAACAAACAAATGCATAAAAAACCCCAAAACAAAACAAAACAAAAAAACACCAACAACAAAAGGCCAAAGTAGCAAAGTATAGATTTTACCACAATTTATAAAAACAAAACCAAAGACAAAAATGAAAGAGGCAGCCGGGCGTGGTGGCGCACGCCTTTAATCCCAGCACTTGGGAGGCAGAGGCAGGCGGATTTCTGAGTTCGAGGCCAGCCTGGTCTACAGAGTGAGCTCCAGGACAGCCAGGGCTATACAGAGAAACCCTGTCTCGAAAAACCAAAAAAAAAAAAAAAAAAAAAAAAAAAAAAAAAAAAAATGAAAGAGGCAGGAAAGTTGGTCCATTGGGTAAAGGAGCTTGACACTCAAGCCTGATACCTGAAGTTAGAGTCCCAGAACCGACAGTAGAAAGAGAGAACCAACTACCGAACGTTGTCCTTGGATTTCAACACACGTACACACATGGACTCACACACATTCCCAAAATAATAAAATGAATGACAGATGATGCACGAAGCAGAGGATAACTGGTAGCCCTGTTGCATGGGGCTCTTGCCGCTGAAGGTCCCTGTGCAGAGGGCCTTCCGGGTGATCTTCTGTACCCGTGAGCTACTGTGAGATCTTAAGCTTGGCTGTGGTGTTTCTCTACCACAGAGAATTTTAGGAGGGCCATTCTCACAATGGAAAGATGTTTCCTGGGGAGAGTTACAGAAGCAATGTAGAAAGCTCCCTACATGCTGGAAGATTACTTGGTGAGGTCCCTGAGACAGACTAGCTGCGGGGTGTGAGGAGGGAAAAGAAACAAGATCAGCTGCACAGTCTTCACCCTTCTCCAACTGTCTGCATCTTTCAGTGCCCACCCCAACTGTGGCTTGCCAGGTCCTGAGATGAAAGAAGGTAGTAAAGTTGCACGTATCCATTTCATGAGCCTGCCCGACAGCCTTCCTCAGAATTCTCCATTCCTACTGACAATGTCAGCAAGCTGTCCTGTGGCCTAATCCTGACTTCAGCCCACAGCACAGGCTTTTCCCTCCTCCTCTTCCTCCTCCTCCCTCTGCCTCCCTCCTCCTCTTCCCTCCTCCTCTCTTCCTTTTCACCTTGTCTTTCTTTTCATACAAAGTCTTATTATTGTAGCCCAGGCTGACCTCAAACTCTTGATCTCCTGCCGCAGTCTCCTGAACGCTGGGATTCTAGGTGTATGCCACCACACCTGGCTGCCTGTGTTTACTCGTACCTGAAGACATCTCAGGATTTGCCCAGGCAACTGATGAGGTAGGAAGCTAAGGGCCGGTGGTAGTCACCGCACTCCCAATGAGAGAGTTTCCCATCCTTCTCAGCCTTCCTGACACCCTCCTCAGTGTTGTCCGCATCTCTGATCCCTCCCGCTCTCCTAACCGCTCCTGTTTACATCTCCACCCACTCACTCTCACAGCTCTGCACACTTTGTTTCCATTTCAGTCTCTTCCCTGGCCTATTAACAGAGAAAGGAAGACCCTTCCTAGGAGCCTCTGAGGTCGCTACCATTGTTAGCTATTGGCTTGGTCACATGTATTCCTAGGAGAGGCCATCTCATCTGGTTCCCAGTTTCAGTGGAGGGCTATGGGTGTGGAAATCATGGGAAACCTCTTCATAGACAGACTGGATAAAGGAAAGCCTCCTTCTACACTAGTGGTAGTAGCTGCTCCTCCTTAGCTTGCCTTAAGGCTCCTAAGACTCTTTATCCTTAGACAGGGTTCTTGTAGCCCAGGGTGGCCTGGTACTCCTTTTTTGTTGTTGTTGTTGTTGTTTGTTTTGTTTTTCTTTTTTTTGAGACAGGGTTTCTCTGTATAGCCCTGGCTGTCCTGGAACTCACTTTGTAGACCAGGCTGGCCTCGAACTCAGAAATCCGCCTGCCTCTGCCTCCCAAATGCTGGGATTAAAGGCATGTGCCACCATGCCCGGCTTTTTTTTTTTTAAATACTTTTCATTCTTTGACAATGTCATACATGTAAGCAATGCACCTTGATCATATGTACCCCCAACCCCCCTCACCCTCCCAGGGGCCCCAAGCAGCATGCCTCCCTCCCTTTTTCTGGTCCATTCCTTTTGTGTTGTAAATAACCCACTGAATCTGATTAATACTGCCTGTTGGAATGTTGCCACATCTTATGAACTTGATCTTATGCAGTTGTCACAGCTGTAGTGAGTTCATGGGTATGATGACTGAGTTACGCACCAAGGACAACATTTTCCTTGCTCCTCCCAGTGCTCCTCCTAGTGCTCCTCCGAATGCTCCTCCCAGTGCTCCTCCCTGTCCTCCAGCTCTTACTTTTCTTTCCACCCCCTCTTCACAGTCGAATGCCTTTATTCTCTAAACTTTATTATTATCATCGAGAGGGCTGCGTGGGTGTGGCGTGTGGAGGAGAGCTTTGTGGAGTCAGCTCTCTCCTCCCCTGTTTACCTGTGTGGGTTCTAGGCCCCTGGCCTTGTTCTCTCTCTCTCTCTCTCTCTCTCTCTCTCTCTCTCTCTCTCTCTCGCTCTCTCTCTCTCTCTCTGTCTTCCTGCTTCAGCCTCCCTGGTGCTGGGGTTACACGCACACCCCACCATATCCGCCCCCCCCCTTTTTTTCTTTCGCTGGGTTTGCACCTCATCTAGACTGGAAGCTTATCTATGGCAGCTAGAGAAGGAAGGAGAGCTAACCTCCTATCAAGAAACTTTAATACTAATGAGGAGGCTGACTACCCAGCACCCAAGGAGGCTGCCTGGAAGTATTCCAAAGCAGCTACTACTGCAACTCTGCAGTGAGAAGTGACCAGCAAAAGAGGAGCCATCCCTCAGGATGCCTCTGGACAACTTGTTTCAGCTCTCATTGACATCTGCTAGGCAGCACCCTGCCGACTCCAGCTTCCTGCACCCTCTTGACGACAGAGCTAATAAGCGGCAGGCACGACTGCCTCCCAGCGGCCTGAGTGGTCATCTGCTTTTAAGGTGCCCAGTAGATCTCAAGCTGCATCAAGCAGAGACTAGCTCAGGCTCCCCCCACCCCCCAAGAACCAGCCCTGCAGCTGGTGACTCAGCACGAAGCAGGGAGGGTCGGGTCTGGGGGAGTCACACTAGAACTTGGGAGGCCCGAAGGACCAGCACTGATGAGAACAGGAGTACAAGCCAGGATGCTGAGTCCCCAGAACAAGTCCAGCCACAGCCCTTCGATGGAATGAATTCACAGTCGTTCCATTAATACCACTAACCTTTTCCCTGTGGGTCCAGAAAACCAAATCCCTTAACCTCAGGCGCCCTAAAAATGCAGCCCCAAGCAAGATCCAAATACAATACTCAAGTGACCTCTCTTTCCTTGTATAGCACACACACACACACACACACACACACACACACACACACCACAAGCAATTACGCAGGAGCCTCCAGAATGACGTGGGTGGGGATTTGCCTTTATTTCATTCCCATTTGGGAGTGGAAGGCTCAAGCACAAAGATGATGCCAAGACATCAGGCATTAGAGTGACCCCTGCACATGCAGAATTCATGGATGCTCACTCTGGATCAGCCATAGACTGACAGCTGTGCCCTATGAAGAGAATGTCACTGTCACTGTGAAAGCCCCTTTTTATTAGTTTCAAGATCCACATCCACCCCAGGTCGCCTTGTCATTCTTGGTGATTGGATCTCTCGACACTCTGGGCTCTTTTGGGTTTTAAACTCCTGTGGTCTCAGAGCCCACACCCCAGTGTCAACATGCATCCCCTAAAGAGAAAGTGAAATCAGCAGGATGCTGGAGCCCAGGCAGGAGATCCACCAGCTTGGGAGAAAGGCTGCCTTCTATCACACCAATGAGAGATGGGAGGGAACACCCATTTTGCCTAGTCTCACAGTATAGCCCTAGCTGCTCAGATCCTAGCCCTGCCTAGTTTTAAAGGAACCCAGCTAGGCACCTCCACCCTCTTCCCTTGAGAGAAAGATATATATGAGCCAACAGATATAGACCCCGAGAACCAGTCAAACCACCGTTTCCTTCCTGCTCTGCTTCTATTCTGCCAAGGGGACTCCTGCAGTCTGAAGCTTCCCCCCAAACCTGGCCGCAAGCCTCCCTAGCAATCTGTGGGCCCCGTGGAATGTGGTTTGCTACAAAGCCCCCAGCCTCCAGCTTCTGCATCCTCCCAGGGAAGCCCTGGGTTTATCTCAGTATCTCTCCCCACGGTTTGATGTGGTGACCTGACTTGGAGGTGACTGGGGGATTGTCAGGTGCCTTTGCTTTCTGTCCTCTCCTCGTCAGCTGTTTGAGCATTGCTGACCGTGCGAAGCTGTCCCTGGGCCGCGGGCTTCACCGACAACACCAAGCGTTTCCGAAAGGTCTCACAGAGTACTATGTACACAAAAGGATTGAGGCAGCTGTTGGCATAGCCCAAGCTGATAGCCGCATTGTACAGGTAGACGAACGTGAGGGTCGGGCGGCTGATGGACAACTGGGTCAGCTGCAGCACGTAGTAGGGCGCCCAGCACACAAAGAAGACCAGACAGATGGCAATGGCTGTGCGGGTCACCCTCTTTGTCCGAAGCCGGATGCTGCGTTGAGAGGCTGGGGCCACCGAAGATGTCATGCGTTGTAGTATTTTCACATACGCAGCCGTGATGACCACGAACGGAAGGGCAAAGGCCAGGAAAAACTGATACAGAGTGAACCAGTAGAGGTCAGTATCTGGGTTTGGCAGGCGGATGCCACAGCCCACAGCACCCCCTGGGAAGGGGATGAGCCTGGCATAGAGCCACACAGGGGTGATGCTAATGAACGAGAGAGCCCACAGGAGGCAGATCACCAGGGTGGCCATGGAGGGCTTCCGGAACTTGGTGGAGGAGATGGGGTGGACGGTGGCCAAGTAGCGGTCAATGGCCATAGCAGTCAGGATGTAGGTGCTGGTGAACTGACTGTTGGCGTCCATGGCTGTGATGAGGGTGCACATGGTTTCCCCAAAGTGCCAGACACCGTTACCCATGAGCTGGTGGATCATGAAAGGCATGCCCAGCAGGAAGAGCAGGTCCACCACAGAGAGGTTGATGATGAAGATGTCAGGAACATTGCTGCACCAGTGCAGCTTGGATTTCTTCACCACGGCAAAGATGACTGTGGAGTTTCCCACAATGCCCAGGAGACAGATGGTACCAAACACCGAAGGCATGATGATGTTGATGTAGGAGACACTCCTTGTGCGAGGAGGTGACCCTGAGGATAGAAAGAGCAAGTGTGACCCGCCCTCCGATCTAGGATCTGACAACCTGCCACTCGACGGCCTTCCTGCTGGCCCCTCGTGCTTTCCCTTGCAGCTTGGGGTCACTATGTCGCTGGAAGCATCTCCCACTGTTTCCCCTCCTTGGGCTATTGTTAGTTCTGTACCTTGCCCTCCTCCACCGTGCCCTGGTGACTCCTACGGGATTTTCTAGAGCCACCTGTTACTCAGAGGACCCTATTCTTCTACGCTTCATCCATTTACTCAGAGGACCAGGAGTCAAGACTCCCAGATATCTGCTGAGAACAACTTCATATCCCTGAGATCCACCAGGAAACCTTGTCAAAAAGGCTTGAAGGACATTCGTGTGTGTGTGTGTGTGTGTGTGTGTGTGTGTGTGTGTGTGTGTGTATTTGCAGCCTCATCTTTTCAGAGAGAGAGATGGCCAAAGGTTTCAGATTGGTTCCTAAGCATATGTGAGAAGTGACTGTCACCATGGGTGTGGGGTGTGTTTCAGGCTCAACAGCCCTGCCCTCTCCAGGTTTTCTGTCAGGGATTTCCTTGGACCATGTCTCCTGAGTCTGGGCTTCCCTATTAGGGTAGGGACTGAAGCTGTGTTACACCCCAGAAGCTTGAGAATTTTCTCTACACCAACCTTTCCTCTTTCCCCTTCATTCCCTTCTCCTTCAGAGCTAGAATTTCAAGGCATTGCCGTTCTGCAAATGTCAAGAAGCTTAATTCACCAGAAAAGTTAATCCTCTCACACCCTGTGAAGTCTTTTGCTCCCAGCAGCCTTTGCCAGAAGACAGCAAGGACCACTCAGACCCCATTACCCCAGTGCGAGGCCAGAGGATTGAGCCCAGGATAGCGGTGAATCAAAGCGCTTCCGCTGGCTCCCACATACTACACGCCCAGCCGCTGTCTTGCTGTCTTGCTTGCTTCTCCAGCCTTGATTTTTTTTCCCCCTGCAAAGCGTATTTGGGACTCATCGGCAAGCTCACCCCTGCCTGCCTCACACCTTGTCACCAGCCCTTGTTATTTCTAAATGTGCCTCTGCCCCATCTCTATTCCTCCCTGCCCCTTCTGTCCTAGCTGGTGTCCCCTCCTCTCTTCTTCCCCTTCAGGCAAAGCAGACTGCAGATCTTATCACCAAGAACTGTAAAATAAAGTTTCCCAGGCAGTTTGGCTTGGGAGGTGAAACCTCCCCATTTTCCACACCCATCCCGGAGGAGGGAGGACTCTAACTCGACTCACCCGCCAATGTGAGATTATCCTGGCCATCGGAGACATTGCTGGCATTGGGGCCAGTGGACAGCAACGAGGTTTGCAGATCCATGCAGCCGGTGCAGGTCGCCTGCTCCCTGGAGTGGAGCGCCCGTCCACCCACGCAGGCTGCGGCAGCTTCCAGCGCCCGCCACCGCCTTGTCCGGAGCGTGAGCTCCGCAGTCCAGAAAAGGGTCTTCTTCTACCGCCTGGCAGCCTCTGCTGCCTCTGAGCCCAACTGCTCGCCCCACTCCCTCCTTCCCAGCTCCCACTGACATCACCTAGACACATTAACATTCGGAGGCAGATGCACGTTAACCTCTTCAGTCCCGGCTGCGGCTCCTACTCCTGACTGCCTGCAGAGCCAGCAGCTAGGCTCAAGCCATCCCATGAGGAGGAGACTTCCTTTGCGCTGTCTCCCAGCGCTGTCTTCTGAGCTCACAGGGGCTACCACTTATCTAGCATGGCCATCCAGGTCTTTGCAAAAGCAAAGGGGGTGGGTGGGTGAGCAATGGGCTGGCTGCTTTGAAGAAGCTGGACCACGTGGCAAGAGACAGGGGTACTGTTCCCAGTGCTGGGGACTCAAGCTTAGACTGACACATCCTTGGTCCCCAAGTACTCTGGAGGTCACCCTAAACCTTTCCTGTGTCCTAGTAACTTCCAAACATCTCCTTGGCTAGATGACAATTGCTAGCCCTTGACTGGTGTGCAAAGGTGGTGGTTCCAGGCTTTCTGTGGTGGCAGTGGTCAGGGGCTGGTATGCAGACAGAACAAACTTCCCTCTGCACAGATCAGTCGGGGCCAGCCATGGAGGGTTTATTTTCTACTGCTCTGAGGTTTTGTCTGGGATTCTGTGAAACAATTATCAGAGCATAAGAGAATAAATAAGTCCACTCAGAGATTAGAATGGACAGTAGCCTCAGAGGGCACAGGCATTAGAGAATTCTCTGTAGACTCCTGCTGACAGCTCTGAGAGATTCACAATCAAATGCTGTCGCTACACACCAGCGCCAGACACAGAGTCTAAGTCCTTGGCTGACATGGTTGCCTGTTAAGCCTTATCAATGGGCATAGAAGCACAGAGAGACATCCCTATAGCTCCCCCCAAGTTCCAGCCATACTCTTCCTTAGCGACGTTGGATATGAACATGCCTGGTTCTTCAGGCTGAGTTGTTGATTATCCCTAGTATACCTCTTCTTTCTAGGCCTCTTGATCCACCAGCATGAAGAACTTAAAGCCATATGGGGGCTGAGGATGGAGCTCAGTTGGTGGAGAGTTTGTCTCACAGGCACGAAGCTCAGGGTTTCATCCCTTATACTGATAAACTGGACATGGTGCATATCAGTAATCCCAGCACTTAGGAGATGGAGGCAGGAGGATGAGAATTTCAGGGCTTCTCTCTCTTTCTCTCTCTCTCTCTCTCTCTCTCTCTCAAACACACACACACACACACAGAGAAAAAGAAAGAAAACCAGATGGTAGTTTAACCATAAGCATGGTGGGATGGTTAGTGTATTTCTGGTGGACTCTGTGATGCCCCCAATTCCATGATACCCCCAGACCCAGGTGTCCCTTGTGGTATTAGTGGAGGGAATACTGTGGTGGTTTGAATGAAAATGTCCCGCATAGGCTCATACATGTGAATACTGGGTCTCCGGTTAGTGAGCCTTGTTTGGGAAGAATTAAGAAGTGTATTACTAGGGATGCTTCTGGGGTTTCAAAAACCCATCCCTCCGTTCCCAGTTAGCTCTCTTGGGTCCTGCTTGCAGGATGAAAGCACTTATTGGCTCCTGATAGCCCACCATTCGCTCCACCATCATAGACTCTAACCCTCTGAAATGCTTTCTTTTATAAGTAGCCTTGTTTGTAGAGTCTTCAGAGCAATAGAAAACCAAGACAGATGCTCTCTGGGTTTCTCTAGGGGACTAACCAGTGTGTTCTTTAGCCTCACACGGTAACTTCCCCTCAAGCATCACAGTTTCTCTGAGTCTTCTGACTCCTTTCTCAAAACTGCCAGGCCAGTCAGTGATGGCACTGTTTTTGTTTTGGTTTGGTTTTTGGTTTTTGGAGACAGGGTTTCTCTGTATAGCCCCGGCTTTCCTGGAACTCACTCTGTAGACCAGGCTGGCCTTGAACCCAGAAATCGGCCTGCCTCCCAAGTGCAGACCTCAGAAGGCAGAAACAGTCGGATGTTTAAGTTCGAGGCCAGTCTGGTCTACAGAGTGAGTTCCAGGAAAGCTAAGGCTACACAGAGAAACTCTGTCTCAAAAAAATGAAACAAGATAACAAAAACCCTCTGTCAAGTAGCTGAGGTCAGTAGGGGAAGGATCAGTGGGGAGTTATTGTTGAAAGGGTACTGAGTTTCTGTGTGCAGAAGTAGAGAGCTAGAAATAGACAGTACTGATGGTTGAGCAGCTCTGATCTTAATACATGCTTGAAAAAAAAAAGATTTATTATATAAATGAGTACACTGTCTCTGTCTCCAGACACACCACAAGAGGGCATCGGATCTCATTACAGATACTTGTGAGCTACCATGTGGTTACTGGGTATTGAACTCAGGACCTCCAGAAGAGCACCTCAGTGCTCCCACCCTCTGAGCCATCCCTCCAGCCCCTTAATGCATGTTCTGAATATGGCTGAATTTGACACAACTCATTAAGGGGACAGGAATCTATCTCAGTGGTAATTCTTGCCTGGCATGTACAGGGCCCTGGGTTCAGTCTTCAGCATCACATGTACAGAATTAAAATGGACAGTTTTGTATTATGTGCATTTTACTACAATGTTAAAAAAAAAGGTAGTGGTAAATTTATGTATACAATCTAACACTCACTAGAGGACAAGCAGACTCTGCTAAGGTAGCCGGAGCACCTTTGTCTTCTTACTGTAGGCCACTTCCCAGAGCCTTCCTAGACTGATTCCAGCACTGGCTCCAGGTATCCATCCCCCCAGGGTATTCTAGCCCATGAAGCAAGAGTGTCCCTGCCAAGACACCCTCTCCTTTCAGTTTGACATTTGTGCCACGCTCTAGTACCCTATAAATTTATTCCTATACACGTTCCCATTACTTTTATGTTTTTCCAGTCCATAATAAGAGAATGCCGGTAAAAGGGACCATATCTAAAAATGATAAATGTCCTCTTGAAAGGTATTTTCTCAGTTGAATCCTATTGTGATTTTCCAAACAAGGGCAGGACGTTCTCCTTCCTTTCAATAAGTGCCAGAGGGTTTGTTACATCTGCTGCTCTGGAGTGTTCAAGCGGGTAAAGAAGTCTGTTTTCCAATTCATTCAGATGTTATCTCCTGGGCTTGAAGGTGCTGCTCCTTATCATTAAAGAGCCTCTAAGGCTGTACCTACTCCATCTTTTATTGCACCTCAGCTACCCTTTCAATTAGATCCTGGGTCTTATTTTCAGCAAACTGCTCTATCTCTGCAGAAGATCACAGGTACCTTGAACTGTTGCTCTGGTGGGCTTCTGGCTTTCGCCATGTGTCCTGAATTGGTATCTGGGCATTTGACTATCCCATCTTCTTCCTCCTAGGCTTCCAAAGCAGGTCAGCCATCCTATGATCCACCGCCCCTTTACTATTCTTCCAGAGAGGCTGCATGTGTCAGCACCTCCTTTTCTTTTCTTTTTTTTTTTTTTCTCCAAGACAGGGTTTCTCTGTGTAGCCCTGGCTGTCCTGGAACTCACTTTGTAGACCAGGCTGGCCTTGAACTCAGAAATCTGCCTGTCTCTGCCTCCCAAATGCTGGGATTAAAGGCGTGCACCACCGCCGCCCGGCAGCACCTCCTTTTCTACTTGTATTCATCTCAGCTGACCACAGGCAGGACTCTGTCACTGTGATGGCACTTCCAGGACAGGGTTGGTTGTATCTTGTTCACCTTCAACAGCAGGACGATTATGAATGTCTGCCTGGTAACTGATGTCTCCCCGCATCTTACCCTGAAGATTCATTTTTAAGGCTATGACTCCCAGAATTCATCTTCTCAGTTTGGTTTCCTCTGAAAACAGAGTCTTAGACTCAGACTTATGCGTGGAAATGCATTCTTGGTGTGACTCTAAGGAAAAGTGAGGGAACAGGAGTGAGGAATCAGAATAAGAAAGTCAGCGGGGCGATGGCTGTGTTTGTTACTGTGGGAAGTCCATTTCAGAACTGCTCAGAGGGTTTAGTTCAGTGGTATAGCATAAGGCCCTGGTGTGCATAAGCCTCTGGGCTCAATCCTCAGCATCACACACACACACACACACACACACACACACACACACACACACACACACACAAACACATGCACAAATGTCCATTATAGCTTAAGTCAAAACTAGAGGTAGAGAATGTGGCAAGGATTCTAGAAGCATCTGACAGAGACTGTTTTAAGGCTGGTCCATGTCTACCGAATACCAACGTGCATCTCTTTAGATCTTCCCAGATGCTCCTAGCTCATATGCCTACCATTTCTGCAGCAGCCACTCTTCTCAATCCCTGCCGAGTACACATGACAGTTCAGCACGAAGCAGGGAGGGCCTGCTGGAGCTGTGGTGCATCTCAGACCTGCAGTGTGTCATCCCCCCTGCCCCTGTGTCCAGGGTGTTCTCCATTTCTGCTACAACTTAGAGCATGGGAACCTCAAAATGTCCAACCAGAGCCCATCTAGAAAGCAGGGCCGGCTAGTGCTCCTTGGGATGCATCTCTGCTCAATGTGGGATGAAGGTCACCGGTGGTTGCTTTCTCCTTGTTCATCAGAGGCGCTTCTTACAGCCTCTCAGCAGTTCATGGACACTTGCTATGATGTCAACAGGAAATCCTTAGGTTGTGTCTCCAGCGGTTCTGCTCGCTCCTTTATCATGCCTGATTCCTAGGATCACACTTCCCAGTAAAATACCCTCATGTCCCTTCCTTTGTCTCTGACTCTTTTTCTTTCCTTCTGGGAATCCGAGAGTGTATATGACTCACTACCACCAATGGCAGTAAAGGGGAGTGGTGGAGTACGAGACATTTGGCAGAAATTCCCTTCTTCTTTCAAAGACATGAAGGAATTATCTCCTTTGCTCCCCCCCCCCCCAACTTTGTTGTGGCTGGAGGTGCCACCTGGAAGGCCTGCAGCAGGCAAGATGATGCTTATTGATTGGATCAATCAGGATGTCTGGAGGAAACAGACAGAACAAGTGCAGAAGCAGAGAGACTTTAACAAATTTACCTAGATTTGGGTACCACGAAGTGGGATCCATGAAGGATGCTGCAGCAGTGTCTGGGGCTGGCAACAGCCGGACACTATTCCCATGCCTAGGCCTGAGCAGGCCAGCTAGCAGAACCCAGAAAGCACTGTCCAGAGCCCAGACGGAAAGAGACCTAAAGGAACAATAAGCTGATCTCACTAACCCCGCCCCCCGCCCCCGCCGTCTCAAATATAAACAAAAAGTAAGAAAGTTAGTGCACAGATACAGGAAGAGAGCTGCAAGTTTTATTAATCCTTGAAGCAACCGAATGCTACTATCCTTGCGTAACAGATGAAGAAGTGGGGCTGCCACGTGAGCTTGGGTTTGCTCAGAATAGAGGCTGAGATGGGGAGCAGAGTATATAGTATATGTGGGAGCAGAGGAAGGGGAGTGATGGGGAAAGGGCCAGAGACAGTGATGCAGGCTTGACAAGAATGCTGTCAGTCAAGTAGAAAGCTCCTGCTGTTGTTTAGTACAACCAGGGCCGGCAGCCTGTGTTCTGCTTTGTTCATTGGCACAAAGGTCTGGTGATGGATTTTCTGGGTTTGGGTAGATGTGGAAAGGTAACAGGGTGTTCCTGGCTTTGCAGTGTGTCATTTTAAGGGGCAGCTTGAAGGATCTTGCTGACAGATGTCCCTAGATTTGAGTTCTCCTCGCTGCCTGCTCACCAAGCATGCTGCAGGCCAGAGAGTCTAAACCGCTTGCTTCCTCAGACAAGGTACTTGGAGTTTGAACTTTATAATTGGCATCTTCCAAATGTCCGCATAAAGCTACCTTTCCTCCAGTCTCCAAAGAACAGAATTTTGACCTCCCCGAGTCATCCTAGCTCTTAGCCTGTCTGTTCTTCAGCCCCAGTAAAATCATTAAAAAGTTGGAGTCTGGCGGCTGGAGAGAGAGATGGCTCAGCACTTGGGAACACTGACTGCTCTTCCAGAGGGTCAGAGATCACTTCCCAGGACCCACAAGGCAGCTCACCGCTGTCTAGAACTGCAGTTCCAAGGGACCCAACACCCTCACACCGACATACATGTAGGCAAAACACCAATGCAGGGGAAAAAGGGGGAAGTCTGGCTAGTTATGATGATGTATACCTTTAATCCCAGCACCAGGTGTGAGAGTCAGGTAGATCTCTGTGACTGTGTTTGAGGTCAAAGTGGTCTATAGAGCAAGTTCCAGGTTAGCCAAATCTACATGGTAAGATCCTATCTTTAAAAAAAACAACAAAAGGGGCTGGTGAGATGGCTCAGCGGGTAAGAGCACCCGACTGCTCTTCCAAAGGTGATAAGTTCAAATCCCAGCATCCACATGGTGGCTCACAACCATCCGTAATGAGATCTGGCACCCTCTTCTGGAGCGTCTGAAGACAGCTACAGTGTACTTACATATAATAATAAATAAAATAAAATCTTAAAAAACAACAACAACAACAACAAAAAGGCCGGGTGTGGTGGTGCACGCCTTTAATCCCAGCACTCGAGAGACAGAGGCAGGCAGATTTCTGAGTTCAAAGCCAGCCTGGTCTATAAAGTGAGTTCCAGGACAGCCAGGGCTACACAGAGAAACCCTGTCTCAAAAAACCAAAAAAAAAAAAAAAAAAAACAAAAACAAAAAACCCAAAACAACAAAAAACAAACAAACAACAACAACAACAACAACAAAAAGCCTATTTATAGCAATACTTTTTTCCTGATATCCTTGTATCATCTACTTATATGGCCTGCCTCAGGCACCCTAAGGTGTTTCTGCTTATAGGTATCAACCACTGTATTTCCCATGACCCAGCTGCTGTCCCCATGTTCCTAAGGCTCATTTGAATCACCGTATCTGAAAATCATTTATCCTCCCTCCCTATTACCTGGCCCTTTCCAATGTGTTCTCTACCAAACAGCAGCGACAGTCCTGTGAAAACCGTAAACCTCTCCTATCTACTCTACTGTGGAAAACAGCTTAGCGGCATCCAGTTGCTTTCAAAATAAATTAACTCCCCAACATAGACATGGCTCCCTCTCACATTCAAAGTTGACCTCCTGGGAAACTAAGGTCTTGAGAAGTCCCTTGTGAGAGAAGGAAATGCTAGCACCCGTGATAACCCCTGAGCGGGAGGTGCTGGTGCTGGCGGGAGTTGGACTGGCTTCCCCCATTTAATAAGGAGTGTAGATTCTGGGGTGGTAGGAACTAAGCTCAGCACTCTTGGGGAGGGAGATAAGTGGGTTATTATTACTAGGGCAGTTTTAGCTGTAGAGAATGATGTGCCCAGTTCATCTCAGGGTCCCCAGATGAGCAGCATCTGGCCAGCTGTGCTTGTTTGTGCTTGATTCACAAACATGAAAAACGGCAGGGGCTGGGGGTACAGTTCAGTGTTACAGCAATTGCCCAGTGTGCACAAAATTCTGGGTTCCATCTCTAGCACTGAAAAAAAAAAAAAAAAAAAGATATAAAACCCTGCAGGTCTGGTACTCGGAGGCTGATGGTCGTTAGGACAGTCTGTCTCCCATTTTCCAAGCATGAATCAGTCACGACTCCAGAGCCCTGGAAGAAATGGAGCCAGACACTCCCAGGAGAGGACAATGAGGTTGGGAATATAGCTTAATGGGACACTCGTCTGGCATGCATCAAGGACTGGGGTTTGGTATCTAGCACATGCTTGCACACACAAAAGATGCTACAATGACACAGGTATGAACTGTGAGTTGGACTCAGTTCTTCTACTGTAGGGAGGGGGTCTATGATCACCCGCCAGACTGGCTACATGCCACAGACACTTAGTGTTGTAGGCATTGACTCTCGAGCGAGCAATAGGAATTTATGTTGACCAGAACGCTACTGGGATCTACTGTCAGAACAGGGTCAAAATAGATCAACTAATCAATGGACCTGACTGGAATGGCTTTACATCAGGTCCTGTGGCTCTCCAAACCAACCTACCTTCCTCTCAGTCTTTCTCTCCTTCCTTCCTTCCTTCCTTCCTTCCTTCCTTCCTTCCTTCCTTCCTTTGGTTTTTCAAGACAGGGTTTCTCTGTACAGCCTTGGCTGTCCCGAAACTCACTCTGTAGACCAGGCTGGCCTCAAACTCACAGAGATCCATCTACCTCTGCTTCCCAAGTGCTGGGATTTGGGATTAAAAGCATGTGACACCCCCACCCTGCAGCATTATTTCAAAGCCTCCAGTTACATGCCTGGAATAGATGTCCCAGCCACTGGCACAATTACTACGTTGGCTCTCAGTTTGGCAGAATAAGAGATCTGATGATAAGAAATGTCAAATGGAAACTCCTGATTGGTAAGCAAAAGAGATCCAGCTTCCTCCACAGAACTAAAAAGACTGATAATATCATGAAGCTGCTGTGGAATCTCATGCTTATAATCCTAGCATCAAAGGGAGGAGGCTTAGGCAGGAGGATCGCCTTGAATTCAAAGCCAGTCTGGGCTACATAGTGAGCTCTGGGCCAGTTTGGGATATAAAGTAAGACCCTGACTCCAGCGATAACAAGAAAAACAACAAAACCCACAAGGAGCTGAGGCTGTAGCTCAGTTGGCAGAGTGCTTGCCCTGCACGCACAAAGTCCTGAGTTCAAGCCCCAGAACCCCATAAAAGAGCCATTGACGGTATACATCTCTCATCCCAGCACTGTGGAGGTTAAGGCAGGAGAATCAGAAATGCAAGGTCATTAACAGTGACTTCAAGATCAGCCACAGTAGCATGAGACCCAGTCTCAAAAGAGGTAAAGGGACTGAAGAAATGGGTCAGTGGCTAAGGGTACTGATTGTTCTTCCAGAGGTCCCTGGTTCAATTCTCAGCACCCACATAGCAGTCTAACTACTGTCTATAACTTCAGTTCTAAGGAATCGAACAACCTTTCCTGGCCTCCTTGGGCATTACCCACAAACAGTGTATAGGCAAAACACCCATACCCATAAAATAAAAACAAATCCCTTTAAAAAAAAAGAAAAATACTCACCACTGTGTGATGATTTGACTAAATTCCTAGATTATTCGTCACCCTGGCTAGCGAAGATGGCATCTGGGTCTTGGAGAATGGCAGTGGATTTCCATAAACCTAATTATGCGGTGACTCCAGTTGCAGCTGCTATTTCTGATGTGGTCCCATTGATAGAGAAAATAAATTCCATCCCTGACACCTGATATGCAGTCCCTGAGCTGGCAAATGCCTTTTTCTCTATTCTAGGAAGTCAAAAAGATCAGAGACTGCTCTCACCCCTCGGGGTCATCAGATCACCTGCCCCTTCTCGTCATGACTTGCTCTTAGCTCTTTTGACAGCTCTACACGTCTCAGACTTCTAATACTTCATTGTTTCCCAAGATACCACACTACCTACTTTCTACGGATGACATCATGCCGCTGGAGGCCAGAGAATAGAAATGAAAAGTACCCTAAATATGACAGAATTGCCATGAAAATACCAAGGCCTGACATCTCAATAAGGAAGGCTTCCAGGAGCTGGCATTATGAACATGCGGCTTTTCTCTCCAAAGTGCATGACAATACAGCTTCCATCTCCCGTCACCAAAAAGACACAGTGCTTTTCGAGTCTCCAGGGATTGGAGGGTTACATCCATTTTAAGTATGTTGTCCCAACTCATTTTCAAGATGATCTAAAAGCTCCCAATTCTGGGGCTGGGGGGTATCTCGGGTGGCAATGTATTTCCCTAGCATGCCAGTAGTCCCTAGCACTATATAAACCAGGCAAGGTGGTACATGCCTGTGGCAGCGTCGCTCGTGAGGTCGTAGCAGGAGGATCAGAAGTTCAAGGTCACCCTTCATTGCACAATTAGTGTGAGGCTATCATGGGACACATAAGACCCTGCCCCCCGCCCCAAATGCTCCCAGCTCCATTCCCTGAGCAAGAGGAAATTGCACCTGGTTCATGCCGCAGGGTAAGCTCTGTCCCCTGACCCTAGAGACCTTTCGGGTCCCCTGAAATGCTGTCCTTCTACAGTGGATACCAAGGATGCCAATGCCAAGTATAGCTTGCTGTTTGAGACTAGGTCTCTCTATGTAACCTTGGCTATCCAGAAACTCACAGAGATTCCTCCCGCTTCCTGCCTTCTGAGTGCTGGGGTTAAAGGCATGCACCACCACACCCAGCATGGGTCCTGGCATTTGTTTGGAGCTAAATCTTGATGTCTTCAAACCGCTTCTTACCCTCCTTTGTGGAAACAATTCATGCTTTATGTCTAGGTTCTGGTAGACACCAAATGCCTAAGCGTTGGCTAGCAGATACCCCAAGCATCTCAGCCAGTTGTCGAGAACTTGCCACAGCTGTTTCCTAGTTCTTCCTTGTCATTTGAAAGGTTTATGCCCTGGGGAGAAGGAGCAGGCTCTGAGTAGATCAGCACTGCAGTTGGCAGCCTGGACATCTGTCACTGCCTATGTCCTCTCTGTTCCTCCACACACAGGGGACACTCTGTGCCTGGCTGCAGGTGACTCTTCACTGTGACACCCGATAGCGCAGGCGGTCAATTTTGTAAGCGTTGTTAGGTCTGCAGTGCTGGGGTGGAATCCAGGGCCTTCTGCATTTTAGCCAAGCCCTCTACCACCAAGTTTCATCTGCAGCAGCCAGCGTTGGCTTTTGATGGCTGCTCGGTAGAGACCGGGGCCTTCCACTTGGCCAGGCTCCACTCCCTTATGGGAAGAAAAGCTGAAGGGAAGACACAGGGTCAGCTGTGGTGACTGGTCTCAACAACAGAGGAGATGAGTCATTCGCCTGTTCCCTTAGGTGATAGAAAGAAGCAAGAATGGGTTCCAAGGGATCTCCTGGGTGCTCACTTCTTACTATCTCATCCAGATGCAGGGACAATAAAGGGACAAGAGCATAGTCCTTTATAGTCAGCACTATCAAGAGCTCAGTCCACAGCATTAAGGTTAGGCTACTTTATTAGGGGAAAATACAGCCCAGAAGCCAGCATAGTGTGCTCAGGGGGCAGAGGGAGGAAGGTCAGGAATTCAAGGCCAGCTTGGACTACAAACCAAAACCTGTCTCAAACAAACAAATGAAAAAAACAAATTAAACAAACATAAAACTCTCTAAGGTCTGGAGAGATGGCTTAATGACTTAGTGGGCTTGCTGCTCTTGCAGAGGACTAAAGTTCAGTTCCCAGAACCCACACTGCATGGCTCACAAATGCCTGTAACTCCATTCCAGGGGAATCGAATACTTCTGCGCTCTCTGGGCATCTGCACACACTTATTGTTTGCATACCCATATACTTACACACACACACAGATGCACTTCAGAATAAAATAAATCTTTAAAAACAAAACCTCAAAACAAAAATCCCGAAGAGGGACCGTGGAGAAATGGCTCTGCAGTTTAGAGCAGTGATTGCTTTGCCAGAAGCTTGATTCTCAGTACCCACATGACAGCCAACTACCAACTATAACTCAAGATCTAAGGGATACAAGATATGGTATGAAGACATACATGTAAGCAAAACACCCATACATATAAAATTAATAATAATAATAAATGTTTAAAACATCACAAAGATATAAAAATCTACAGATTTTCAAGTCCTATATGTAAAATAGTACATTTACTTTGAACCTGCAAACATCTTCCCCAAATACTTGTGTGTGAGCATATGTTTATATGCGCATATGTGTATATGTGTGTGTGTACATATGTGTGTGTACACCCAAATGTGCTGTTAGATATTGAGCCCAAGCCTTAATCTTTCCCATATACTTTAGATTTTTAAATTTAATTTAGTTAACTTGTTGATATTTTGAGACCAAGGTCTCACTCTGTAGCCCAGCCTGGCCTTGAACTCCCGTCCTCCTTCATCAGCATCCATACCTTATGCACACTGTAAATTATCTCAGTAACTGTGACATCAAATACAATGTAAATGTGATGGAAAAAGCTGCTGTGCTGTACAGTTTAGGAGTAACAAGGAGGAATGGCCTCCACCAATTCAGGACAGAGGCAGCTCCCCAGCCCCCCACATGTACACCTACATTGACTGAACCCTAAAATGCACAGAACTGACTGCACACCCAAGAGAAGATTTTTGGAAAGTAGTGCCACAAAAATTCACACATAAATGTTTATAGCAGCCAGAAGGTATGCTGAAAAGTCCTTCTACCAAATGGACACAAAAATGTAGTACTTCCATTCAATGAAAAAGAAATCCAAATGAAGGCCACCGCGTGGATGGACCTTGAAGTCATTATGCTGAGTTTAAAACTCAGCCACAAAGACTGTGATTGTACAGTTCTATCTAATGAAGTGTCTAGAAGAGGAGAATCTATAGAGAAAATAGATTCCTGTTTTCCCAAGTCTGGGGCTTACGTGAGAAATGAGAGAGAAAATGGCTGCTAATGGGATAAAGGACATGTTATGTTTATCGTGAATTAGTATCACTGCAAATATGCGCAAAAGCCATTAACTTCCACATGTTAGATTCATTTTATTTTTTGAGTCTCGTGAAACATAGGCTGGCCTCAGAACAGCTACGTAGGTGAAGATAGCCTTGAACCCTTGATCTTCCTGCCTTTAACTCCTGAATTATAGGTATGGGCACCACACACAGTTTACTGTATACTTTATATAGTATCCTTTAAAAGGATGTATTTTATATGTGAATTCTAGCATAGCAAATCTGACTTCAAATTTTATTTTATTTTTTAAGATTTATTTTATTTTTTTAACGTATGTGAGTACACCATCACTTCAGACACACCAGAAGAGGGCATCGGATCCCATTAAAGATGGTTGTGAGCCACCATGTGGTTGCTGGGAACTGGGACCTCTGGAAGAGCAGTCAGTGCTCTTAACCCCTGAGCTATCTTTCCAGCCCCTCTTATTATTATTATTATTATTATTATTATTATTATTATTATTGTTATTTTGGTAAGGTTTCACATAGCTTTTGCTGACCTCAAACTTACTGTGTAGCTGAAGTGTGGTTCTATGTCTGAGTCCTCTCTTAGCATGTTCAGATATCACTGCACACCAAGCAGGAAAGGATGGAGAGGGGTCTGGATAGGGTGGGTAAGCAGGATCCCTGCCAAGGGGTGAGACGGGGGGTTATGGGGGACAGTGAGTGTTCTCTGAGGATTTTAGTGCTACAGCACTTTTTGGCAGTATTCAGTGAAACAGCTCCTTAGATGATGGTCAGTGAAAGAACTTGTGTGCACACACTTTATTGGGGTGAGCAAGGATCTATGAACCTTGGAGAGTGGGAAGGGGTTTTCAGGGTGTACCTAATCATTAGCTGCAGTTTAAAATACTGGGAATGCCGGGCAGTGGTGGCACATGCCTTTAATCCCAACACTTGGGAGGCAGAGGCAGGCGGATTTCTGAGTTCGAGGCCAGCCTGGTCTACAGAGTGAGTTCCAGGACAGCCAGGGCTATACAGAGAAACCCTGTCTCGAAAAACAAAAACAAAAACAAAAAAAAAAAACAAAAAAAAAGTGCTGGGAGTGCCTCATTCCAGGAAGTTGAACCCGTAACTTTGCTAAGGAATATGTGACACCTTCTTCCTTGGGTAGAAGATGTGTGGTCCAGCTCCCCAGCTCAGGCAGAGAAGAGGAAGCCCTGTTGAAAAAGGGAGTCCTCCATTTTACAATGAGTTCATGGGAGCTGCCCAGGCATGGTAGACCAACACCAAAGCCTGATTCTCCTGCCTCTGCCTCTCAAGTGCAGGACTACAGGTCGGGTCACCACCTCCTGGCTACAAATCAACTTTTATAAGGTGAAGGAACTTGAAAAATGGCAGCATTCGGAGAATGGGGAGTTCAAAGTCTGAGGTGATTCTTAGCCATGTAGTCTAGCCTACTCTACTTGAGAACTCAGCTCCATTGGTAGTCTGAGGCCCTGGATTAGATCCTCATAGACACTACATAGACCAGGCTTGGTGTTGTACATTATAGTCTGAGCACTTATTCAGAAGATAGGGGCAGGAGGACCAGAAGTTCAAGGTCACTTTGGGCTTTATAGTGAATAGAAAGCCAGCCAGGGTTACCCTGTCTCTCGAGACCAGCAAGATGACTTTTGGGTAGGGGATTGAAGCTAAGGCTGACAACAAGAATTCCATTCTATGACTCACATGATGTTAGGAAAGAATTGACTCCTGAAGGTTTCTCTGACCTTCTGAAGCATACATGTGCCCGGACACACCCAATAAACAGGTACATAAATAGGTAAATAAAATGTAATTTTTAAAAAAGACAAAAATA
This sequence comes from Mus minutoides, assembly GCA_902729485.2. NCBI lineage: Eukaryota > Metazoa > Chordata > Mammalia > Rodentia > Muridae > Mus > Mus minutoides. The sequence continues at coordinate 614,174 of LR749736.1, forward strand.
AAAGAAGAAATCCCATCTGCTCTCTAATCCTCAGACAGATGGCTCACTGGCACATTTGTCTCCTACTTCTAGTGTCCTTTGTCACTCTGCCTCCCAGGTATCTCATCCAGCTACCTCTTAGTAACCAGCTCTGGCTGCCTGTGGCACCCTTAAGCACACATCTACATTAGACTCCATGGGAGCACCCTAAGCTTCACCCTGCAGTGTGAAGTCAGGCTCTGGCTGGCTCTGCTAACAGTACCAGCATCCATCACTTAGATGGCTTCACGCCTTGGCTCCCCTGCTGACCTGCTGTGTCATCCAGTGAGTCTCCAGCCACTAGTGCCAAATGGCAAGCCAAATGACATGAACCCGTCTCCAGAGTCCCCTTGCTGCGGGTTTATTTTCGGACAAGGTTATGGTAACTAAAGTTTGCATAGCCGTTTTAAACACAGGTCTTATTTCAGCTGATCCATTGGGGGCTGATAGGATCCCTTGTGACAGATGTAGGGACAGAGAAGTTCAGAACTGGGTAACTTTTCCCAGCTCCATCCAGCTGACACTGGAGAGCACATCTTTGACTTTCCCAACTTTAGGTTATGTTTATTCCTTCCTTGGGCTTCTGTGAAGACACAGTATTCCTAATTTTATTTATTTATTTATTTATATTTCTTTTAAAGATTTATTTTATTTATTTATTATATGTAAGTACACTGTATCTGTCTTCAGACACTCCAGAAGAGGGCGCCAGATCTCATTACGGATGGTTGTGAGCCACCATGTGGATGCTAGGATTTGAACTTATCACCTTTGGAAGAGCAGTCGGGTGCTCTTACCCGCTGAGCCATCTCACCAGCCCCCTAATTTTATTTTTTAATTTTTTAAAGATTTATTTATTTACTTATTTATTTATTATATGTAAGTACACTGTAGCTGATTTCAGACACACCAGAAAAAGGCCTCTGATCTCATTATAGATGGTTGTGAGCCACCATGTGGTTGCTGGGAATTGAACTCAGAACCTCTGGAAGAGCAGTCAGTGCTCTTAACCGCTGAGCCATCTCTCCAGCCCTCTTCTTAATTTTACATGGGGGAAATGGGTTTGGCTTTCAGCTGGTCTCTGTATCTGTGTTCCCATCACTTGGAGACAGTCCCTGTGGCCATTTGTTGCTGGTGGCTCCTTATCCCCTTCAATTCACTTCTGTAGCAGCTGAGTACTGATTTTGTGTGTCTGAGCAGAGCTGGTCTGGCTGGCTCTGCCATGACATTGGATAAATGCTTGCAAAAGAGACCGGAGTGGCCGTGCATGGTGGTACTTGTCATAATACTAGCACTCAGAAGTCTGGGGTAGGGGGAATTGAGAGTTCCAGGACAGACAGGGCTACATAATAAAACCTGCTATCAGAAAATAAATAGGGCTGAAGAGAGCACAGGAACTGAGTTCCCAGCATCTGCTTCAGCCCCCTCATAATAGTCTTTACCTCCAGTTCCAGAGTGTGAAAGGCCATTAGCCTCACAGGCACTGAATGTACATAGGCACACATGCAGATATATATACATAATAAAAAGTAAATCTTAAAATAATAAGTAAGTAAGTAAGTAAATAAATAAATAAAGGGTGACTCTCTGTTTCTGTCTCTCTCACTCTTTCCTTCCCCCCATCTCTCTTTCTCACACACACAAGTAAATAAAATGTAAATTTGGGGGGGAGGATCAGATGCTTCAAAGCAGGGTTTCTCTGTGTAGCCCTGGCCCTGGCTGGCCTGGACTCACCTTGTAGACCAGGCTGGCCTCGAACTCACAAAGATCTACCTGCCTCTGCCTCCCAAGAGCTGGGATTAAAGGCTAGCACCACTACACCCAGCTAAAGTGTAAATGTTTTAATTAAATAACTTAAAAACATAAAAATGGAGCCCGGCGGTGGTGATGCACACCTTTAATCCCAGCACTCGGGAGGCAGAGGCAGGCAGATTTCTGGGTTCGAGGCCAGCTTGGTCTATAAAGTGAGTTCCAGGACAGCCAGGGCTACACAGAGAAACCTTGTCAAAAAAAAAAAAAAAAAAATGGCCGGGCGTGGTGGCGCACGCCTTTAATCCCAGCACTCGGGAGGCAGAGGCAGGTGGATTTTTGAGTTCGAGGCCAGCCTGGTCTACTAAGTGAGTTCCAGGACAGCCAGGGCTATACAGAGAAACCCTGTCTCGAAAAGCCAAAAAAAAAAAAAAAGGGGGGGGGGCTAGTGAGATGGCTTAGGGGTTAAGAGCACTCACCTCTTTTCCAGAGGACCTAGGTTCGATTCCCAGCACCCACTTAGTGGGTAATGACTGTCTATCTCCAGTTTCTGGTGATTAGATGCCCTGTTCTGGCCTCCATACATACATGTAGGCACATACATACATACATATAGGCACATACATACATGTAGTCACAACACCCATATACATAAAATAAAACTTAATAAATCTAAAAACCAACATAAAAACAGGGCTCAGGAAATATGCGTGCTAATGTAGTGATGATCCAATATGTGTGAAGTCCTGGGTTCAGTCTCCAGCATTTCATCAAACAGTCTAGTGATACATGCCTTGGTCCAAACACTTGGGAGGTTGAGGGAAGAGAACCAGAATCTCAAGGTCACCCTCAGCCACAGCCACTTAGCAAGGTCATAGCCAGGCTCGGAAGCATGAGACCTTTGCCAAAACAAAAACACGCACGCAAACTGTTCAGAACTGCCGGCCTGTCTAACCTCTTCCATCCCGCAAATCCATCTGATTCCTGGGGCGACTCTGAAGTATCCATCCCGCAAATCCATCTGATTCCTGGGGCGACTCTGAAGGATCTCGGTCCATCTGATTCCTGGGGCGACTCTGAAGGATCTCGGTCTATTTACTTGTTCCTCTTTCTTTGCACATGCTCACCTCTTGATCCTTCTCTTGCTTAAAATGAGATTGTCCTCCTAGACTCCTGCTACCTCCCTGTCCCCATCAGACAGCTGGCCATTGATGGATGCCTGTGACGCCTTTGCTAGGCTGGTCACCTGACTTCCAGCTGCTATGGTTGGCTTGCCTCCTGATTGATGCAGGTTAGTTCTTGCAAGGAAGGCTACCAGCTTGATCAGTTGGCATGCTTTCTATTGCTGTGGTGAAACACCATGACCAAAGCAACTTGGGGAGGAAAGGATTTATTCAGCTTACACTTCACAGTTCATCATCAAAGGAAGTCAGGACAGGAACTCGAGCAGGGCAGGATCCTGGAGGCAGGAGCTGATACAGAGGCCAATGCGGGGCGTTGCTCACTGGCTTCTGCCCCATGGCTTGCTCAGCCTGCTTTCTTATAGAACTCAGGACCACCAGCCCAGGGATGGCCCCACCCACACTGGACTGGGCTCGTTATTAAGAAAAACCATTAGTTAAGACAATGCTGTTCAGGCTTGTCTACAGCCCAATCTTATGGAGACTTTTTTTTTTTTTTGGTTTTCAAGACAGGGTTTCTCTGTATAGCCCTGGCTGTCCTAGAACTCACTTTGTAGACCAGGCTGGCCTCGAACTCAGAAATCCGCCTGCCTCTGCCTCCCGAGTGCTGGGATTAAAGACGTGTGCCACCACACCCGGGTAGAGGCATTTTCTTAACTGAGGTTCTCTCCTCTCAAATAGCTTTAGCTTATGTCAAGTTGCAGAAAACTAGCTAGCACACATGCAAAATCCAGAAAGACAAACTCCCTGCCCAAGAGACCGCTCTAATATACATGCTTCAGACCCATCCACCCAGCCTCCTGGACCGTGGAGGGCTAGACAGGACTTGAGATCTGGCTCAGAGATTTCCCCTCCTTTCTCTGTCAGTGGGATTTTTCCTTCTACATACCTCTGCTCCCCAAGCTGTTCTCAGGCTGGGGCACTAGCACACTTTAATTAACCTGTTGTTGTTGTTGTTGTTGTTGTTGTAACAACAGGATCTCTGTATACAGCTCTGGCTGGCCTGGAACTTTCTGTATAGTGGCCTGCAATTTCTCTTTCCAGCTCTGCCTCCTGAGTTGCTGGGATTACAGGTATGCCCCCCCCCAAAAAAAACAGCTCTTTTTCTCATGTCCCTCAAGGCAGATTTTGAGGTCCCAGAGGACAATGATGACATCCTATTTATTTCTATGTCACGTTCCCTAGATGGAGGCCTAACACAGAGCAAGGACTCAGTATTGAAGTCAGCATAGCTTCAGAAGATCCCTAAGTCACGTTCCCCTGGCCTTCCTTTCTCCATCTCTATTTCCCTCCCTCTCCTGGGGTTCACTGCTAATTGTGGATTCTTCCGTGCTTCCCCTCCCCAGCAAGTGACACAGACATGAGTTATTATGACTAAGTTTGGGCTGTGGAAAAGGAGGAGACAGAGCCTACCAGTGAGCTATACTCCCACTCTCACCGCCTCCTGCCTCTTAAAACTGAGAGTGGATGGAAGAAGACTTAGGGGGAGGGCCTGGAAGGAAGGGCCCCATCTGGCTCCAAGGCAGAGATATTAGCAGAAGGGGCCAGAGGCTTGTGTAGGTGGTGGGGTACAGCAGCTGGTCACACACCAGGGCTGGGCTGCGCTATTGAGACCCCGAGTGCAAAGCTGGGGTCTGCCTCAGCAGCCTTTGCAGTGACTTCCCTTGACGGTCCCCTCCTGATCCCAGTACATCTTAGCTTCACAAATGCTCCAGGGACATTTCCACTCCGACTCATTCGTCCCCACCCACTCACGGCATCAACCCACGTCACAGGAGGGATGGCTTGCCTCAGAAGCTTATTAACTTTCCAGACAGCATGCCGCTCAGTCAGTCACTGAGTCAGGAAGGGCCAATCTCAGCATCCCATGCGCCCCGGCACAGGCTGACTCAATGGCCCCGGGTCTCAACTGGGGTCTCCCGGAACCACGGGATACATTAAGACATCTTAGTAGGGAGGGGGACCTGGGATGGGGGAAGCAAACACAGTAATAACCCAGTTGCAATTTCCTCGATTGATAACCTAATCCTCTCTGTTATTGTTTTTTTTAAAAAAAAAAAACTAAGACCGGGTAAATTATGGAATGAAAGCTTATTTGGCTCAGGCTTCTGGAGCCTGGGAAGTCCCACAGCATGGTCTAGCGGGCTCAGGGACTGAAGCAAACTTTTGTTTTAAGGAGAGAGACTGCTCTTTCCTTTCAAAGCAAACTGGCCTGCGCTCTATGAACTCTAAGATGGGAAGATGCCCATGAAAAGAAGTTGCGTTTCATTTTGTACCCAAAAGACAAAAAAAAAAAAAAGCTGTGCATTGGTGTTGTGTGCCTTTAATCCCAGCACTCTGGAGACAGAGGCAGATGGATCTCTAGGAGTTTGAGGCCAGCCTGGTCTACAGAGTGAGTTCCAAGACAGCCAGGGCTACATAGAGAAACCCTGTCTTGAAAAAAAAATTTTTTTGAAAGATCAACTATATCATCTGGGGAGGGGCTCAGTGGATAAGAGTGATTGCTGCACACACAGGAGGCTCTAAGCAGTGCCTGGCTTGTCAGCACTGTGGGGGAGGACACTAGAGCCGACTGGCTGGCAGCTTACCTCAAGGTTAAGTAAAAGGCCCTTCCTGGGGCTTGGGGGGGGGGAGTGGGGGGGAGTAAAGTAGAGAGAGAGCAGGAAACCCAGTGTCCCCCTTTAGCCTCTATGATGCCTACCACACATCACGCATTGTAACTGAAGGCAAGAAGGAGGAACAGGGCAGACTCTCACAGAGGAGTGAAGGATTCCAAAGCAAGCCAAGTGCTGAGTGAGAGCCACGCACCATCTTGATACTATTGCTTTCTTCTCCAGGATGCAACAGAACGCTTTTGCCTTTGTACAAAGGCTCCCCAAAGTCACTTGCTCAAGGTCCCAGTGGACCATTATGGCTCTCCTACTCCCAACACCTGTCTGGTCGGGTTGGGGGTAGGCAGAGATGGGGTTGGGCAGTCTGTGGTCTGTCAGCTATACTCACTCTCCTGCAGGATGTTTTATGGGACAAATGGCTGAGGGGCCTGTTAACACATCAAAGCAGACCTGTTCTCCAGGTTCTCCCATAATCCTTCAGTTACAGGGTATGGCTAGCATACTGCCTTCTACCCTGAACTCTCCAGCCCCATGGCTGGGCTGCCCTTCCTCAAGAGACTCTTTCCTGAAGGTTTGGTTACCCACCCATTTTGTACCTTTGACCTCTTGGGGGCTGCACCTTGCTCCCCACCCCACCCCCACCCCCATCCCTTCCCCTCTCCCACTTCCCACAGGGCACACAGCTCAGTCCGGCCAAGTCTACTCTGGACACTCCCAGATGTCTCTGACTCTGGCTATGCACTACCATATATCCACAATCAACCTCCTCTACCACACCTAGGAGTAGCCATGTCCTTTCCTTTCCTCTCCTTATTTATATTTATTTTTTTCTGATCAGTCACCTTGAACTGTATTATACCTCTCCTACCACCTGGCCGGGAGTGGAGATGGGGTAAGGAGTCTACCCTGGCCTCTCCGGCTATCTGAGTATAGGAAGGACCCAGCACGCACAATGGTCTGGAAATCACTGATAGTTCTGCTTTCTGTGGCAGCTCGCTAGGCCCCAGCTGTGGGCTCTGCCGCTGTCAGCCTTCACACCTCCTGACCATAGTAAGCCTCTTGGTTGTGCCTTGCTTTGGCAGCCAGAGACAACTCTTGGGAGTCGCTTCACTCTTTCCACCATTCCAGACACTGCAGGCTAACTGGCCCTCCAGCTTCCAAATGACTATGGTCCTCTCTCTTCACTGGAGTACTAGAATACAGATGTATATCACCCCACCAAGCTTTATTACATGGGTTCCTTGTTGTTTGGGGGTTTAGTTGTTTTGTTTGTTTGTTTGTTGCTTTGGTTTGGTTTGGTTTTTTTTGAAACAGGGTTTCTCTGTATAGCTCTGGCTGTCCTGGAACTCACTCTGTAGACCAGGCTGGCCTCGAACTCAGAAATCCGCCTGCCTCTGCCTCCCAAGTGCTGGGATTAAAGGTATGTGCCACCACACCCAGCTTTGCTTTGTTTAAGACAGGGTTTTACTATGTATCCCTGGCTGTCCTGGACCTCACTAGGTAGACCGACCAGGCTGGCCTTGAACTCACAGAACTCACTGTCTATGCCACCTGAGTGCTAGGATTACCATTATGCACTTACTTCCTGAGCTATTCCCAGCTACTCTCTGTCTGCGGTTTCTCTGCCTCTAAACTAGCCCCATGCTGTGGTCTTCCCAGCTCTGGTCCCTGCCACCAGCCTCAGTGCTACCTTCTCAGCCATCTACCCCCTGTGGCTAGTTGTCACAAATCCCCTTAACCCAGTAAATCAAAACTCCAGAAGCTTATAATTAGTCAGATTTATATATCAATAAATTCTCAATTCACAAGATACCCACATAATAACTTCAGAGCCAATTGATAATGATACAAGCTGTCCTCCTGGATTAGACAAGTTATCCCAATTATTCTATCCTTTTATGATATTCATAGCTACCTGTGGCTATTTAAATCTGGATCATTATCCTTTTCACCCATCTTCCTTCTCAACTTGTCCCTGTCTGTCTCTGAAACTCCTAGCTCTGCCTCCTTTTTCCCTGTCCAATCACAGGCTTCTTGTATTAATATTTAAATTAGCTTGGGGGGAAATTCTGCTACAAGTAATTTGCATAAAAGCAGACGTTCAGTAGGGATTAGCGAGTAATTCATTCAGTAACCAGGTAACAATAACCTTCCCACGGGGTGGTCTTTCCCTTTGCTTCCTTTTAGAAAAGCTTTCATGAAGTCCATGCTGGCTTCAAACTGGCTCTGTGGCCAGGATGAATTTCAACTCTTCATCTTCCTTCCTCTACCTTCCAAGTGCTGGAGTGACAGGCATGTGCCACCATATCTGGGGTTTTTTGTTGTTGTTGTTTGTTTGTTTTTTGGTTTTTGTTTTTTGTTTGTTTGTTTGTGGTGCCTGTTAGGAATCAAAGAAATCTGAGACAAGTCCTCGCTCAGTACCTGTGACCACCACACACTTCTCACCCTGTCCTAAGGCCACCCAGGGCCTTCTATCTCCCTTCTTCCAGCTTCTCCTCCCTTCCCCCAGCTTCTCTCTTCTGTATAAGTCAGCCATTTGGCTATGCACGCTTGTTTCCCGGTGTATCTTGCTTCTTCTCCCTCTCGTGGTCTGCAGCTCCTTCTTGGTCTATTTTCCTCCTGTACCTTTTCTTCCTTTCTCACTTCCTTCTCACGCCCCATGGCTGGGATCAGTCTGGATTCTTTCAGATGGCCTCTGGCTGTTTTCTTCCTCATATCTACTTAAAATTTCTCTACTCCACCATACCTAGGAGTGGCCATGTCCTCATTTTCATTCCAAGCCCAGGGCTTCACACGTGCTAAGCAAGCATCCCACCAATCCAGCTCCATTCCCAGCTTCAGCTTCAGTTCTCTGCAAACATTGTGGCACAGAGAATCGGATCTCTGTGGGGAAGAACAAAGAAGCTAAGAGGATCCAGGTTGAGCCAGGGATCTAGGCATCATGCCTACCACAGCATGGGCACCAAGAGACCAGGGGTGAGGGACCCAATAGACCAAAGGTTCTCAACTTTCCTAATGCTGAGACCCTTTAATACAGTTCCTCAGGTTGTGGTGATCCCAATCATAAAATTATTTCATTGCTACTAGTGATATGAGTTGTAATGTAAACACTCTATATGCAGGATATCTGATATGTGACCCCCCTGCCAAGGGGTCTCAACCCGAAAATTGAGAATCACAGCCATAGACAGTGGAAATCCTGGAGAAACCTGGGAAGGAATCTTCGTTTTCTCACTGTGTACCAGAGAAAGCTGAGCACAGAGCCAGCAGGGCGGGTGTTGAGTTACAATCGGTGCGTGTGCTAGACAAGACTGAAACTCAAGGACTCGGAGTAAATTGTCTAAGGTCACCTGGCTTGCCCTGTAGAGCCAGGCTTTGAAACCGCAGCCATCTTTACTGCAAGCCTTTTCTTCCCGCTGTCACTGGGCTGCTCCTGCTCAGCTTCTTGGACCTGGCGCCTTTGCTTTACCACCATCCTTTAGCTCTACTTCGTCAATACCGCGTTTTCAATTTTCTGCATTCTGGTTCCCTAAGACTCAAGTACAAAGGGACATTGGGTACCACTGACCAATCAGGCAAGAACAATCTCACCTCAGAATGAGTGTATAAAGGCAAAACAGTGTGAGTGTAGATAAAACAGCCACATCAACAATCACTCAGAACTCTGGTCCAGTCGGGTGTGCCTTTGCAAGGAGGGGAAGCCAGCATGACCCGTTTGGAGGACTCAGAACACAGCAGACGCCCACCAAGTGCTAGGATCCTTGTATCCCTGACCTTGTATGTCTACGGCTTGGTTGTACACAGAGACTTGAATCACATCAGGGAGATCTTGCCCCTTGTTCTCTTTGCCTTTATGATGGGGCTGTTTGTCCTTTTTGGGCTTCTTCAGTCCAAGCAAGTTGGCTATGGCAGCTCAGAACCTACATGGTTTTTATCTTTATATGTCTTTGGGTTGTTCCATTCTACACAGTGAGACTCTTTCTCAAAAATAAAATAAAATAAAATAAAATAAAATAAAATAAAAACCTATGGAGTAAGGGGGGAAATAAAGCATCCTTTCAACAGACCCTGGCAAAGTCCCAGGGAACGCTCTGATTGGCCTGGATTGGTTGTATCTCCACCCTAGGGAGACAGATGACTTTAAACAGAATGTTAATAGTCTGGCTGGATGTAATGGTACAGGCCTATAGTCTCATCTGCCCGGAGCTCAGGCAGGTGGATCCTGTGTCACAATGAAGGAAAAAGAAAAGGCTGTCAGAGTGGTCGAAAGGTAGACGCTCGGCAGGTTCAAGTCGAGTGGTATGAAAGAAAGGAGTGTGGGACCACACTGTCTATATCTCAGATTTCAGTGATAAAGACATTCAAGGAAGTGAGTTTGCTAGAAGGAAGGTTGGGGCCAAGCATGGCGGCGTGTACCTCAGCACTGCAGAGGTGAAGGCGGATGGTCAAGAGTTCAAGCGAGGGAGATGGCTCAATGGATGCAATGCCTGAGGAGCAACCACTAGGACTCTAGTGCAGGTCCCCAGTACCCCCATAAAGCCAGGCAGCTATGTGGCTCTCCCCCGGCACATGGGAGGGGTGGATGGAATCGCTGAGGCAAGATGGCTAATGAGAATCACAGCAAGTGAATAAAGCAGAGAGGGGCTGAGGAAGACACCCAGTATCAACTGCAGGATTCCACACGCATGGACACATACACAGGGACATATACCATTCACCATACACATGTGCACACACTATACATATACACACCACATATGTCAATACATATACCATATACACATACCACATACATATACACATACATATATAGCACACACATACACATAGCTCATACACACACCACACACATATACCACATACATACCACATCAGCACCGCCTATACAACACACATTACAAACACATGCTCACCCCTCATACACACACCACACACATACACACACACCAAATACATAACAAACACATGTGCTCACACATAAACACACCACATACACCACAAATACACATACCATATACCCTATACCACACACACACACACACACACACACACACACCACACATATACACCACATACATATGTGCATACCACACACAAACACCACATATATACACATACCACACACACACACACGCTACATCATACATATACACATACAACACACAGACATTACATACACACACCACAAATACACACCACATGTGCTCATAAGCACAGGCAGACACACACAGACATACTCAGGGTTCAAGGCCACACATTAAGGTTAGCATTATCAACATTACCTGGGAGAAAGGACTCTAGGCCTGCCTGTGGGGAATTATCTTGATTATGCTAATAATGTGTGGGATGATGCATGTTAATTGTGGGTGGGATGGTCCTCTAGGCTGGGGATCCTCCACGCTATAAAATATAGGAAGGTAGCTAAGTGGCAGGAAGCCAGTTTCCTTCTTGTCTACATTGTATAATGCCTCGAGCTTGTAAGTCAGAATAAAGCCTTTCTCCCTTACACCGCCCTTGTCAGGAACACACAACACAGAACACAGCAACAGGAACATAGCTAAGACACCATCTCTTGCTATATAGGGAGTCTGATCCCGGCCTGGGCTACCTGAGATCCTGTCTCAAAAAAAAGCAGAACTGAAAGCAAGCAAAACAAAGCACAAGTGAGAGCTTCCTCTGGGGAGGCAGGAAGGCTGCTGGGAGACTGGCCGAGCTCCATCTCTTGACCTGGAAGCTTTCAAGGTAATTACAAGGGGATTTGCTTCATGAGAACTCATTATGTGTGACATTTGTTTCATGTGGTTTTTACTCTTATTAAAATAAAAAATGGTTTTCTGAAAGAGTGAAAAGCAGCACATCTGCTCAAGTTACTCACTTAAAGGCTCCGTGTGTCCCCGTTGTTCACAGGTTGTGGGCTGGCGAGGCTGGGTCTGACCTACTTTACCATCACTGAGGGACCCTGTTTGAAAAAGGAAGAGAAAGGGAAAGGCAAGGGGGTGGAGACCAGGGAATGGAAATGATCAAGATACATTGTTCCATGTATGGAAATTTCAAAAGAGAAATCTGGGGGGGCTCCCCCGTCCCCTGTCCCTCCTCCGTCCAACCCCTTGTCCTTCCTTCCTCATCTGATCTCTTCGAACCTACGGTCATCTTCCGAATAGGCACGGTCCTTGGTAGTAGGACTCCTGGTCTCTGTACTTTCAACAAGACGAGACGTTTGACCACGGATTCTCAGTCCTTCTCGTGATCCCTATAACTGATCTCATGGTGTTGCTAACACGCGGGATCCCAGCATCCCAGCATCCCAGCATCCCAGCATCCCAGCATCCCAGCATCCCAGCATCCCAGCTGTCCTTCATCTTGCTGGACCTCTAGGTTTCATCTTCTTCTTTCTCTGTATTTTCCCTGGTCTTTATGTTTGTAATCTCTCTGTGCCTTCTACTTTATTGCACTATTTAATGGCACTCATAAACTCAGGGAACAATAGTAAGTAAAAAAAAAGTCCCTCCAAATGAAGTGTAAAATAATGGCCTTCTTCTCATGTAAAGTGATTCTTACAAAGCATATGTATACTTTTGAACTCTAATATACTTCAGTAGGAAACCTTAAAAGCCAGATGTGGTGGCTCACGCTTGTATTCTTAGGGCCTGGGAGACTGAGAAAGGATTGTCATAAGCCAGAAGTCAGGTGGGTCTACACATGAAAGTCCAGGCAAGCCAGCAATCCCTGGTGAGACCCTATCTCAAAACACCAGAACAGGGGCTGGAGAGACGACTCAGTGGTTAAGAGCACTGGCTGCTCTTCCAGAGGTCCTGAGTTCAATTCCCAGTAACCATATGGTGGCTCACAACCATCTGTAATGAGGTCCAGTGCCCTCTTCTGGCCTGCAAGCATACGTGCAGCAATAAAGCTGTATAAATAAGTATCTTAAAACAAACAAGCAAACAACAGTCTGGCAGTGGCAACATACTCCTTTGATCTCAGGAGGCAGAGGCAGGCAAATTTCTAAGTTTTAGGCTGGCTTGGTCTACAGAGAGAGTTCCAGGACAGCCAGGGCTACACAGAAAAACCCTGTCTCAAAAAAAGAAAGAAAGAAAGAAAGAAAGAAAGAAAGAAAGAAAGAAAGAAAGAAAGAAAGAAGAAAGAAAGGAAGAGAAAAAAGAAAAAAGAAAAGAGAAAAGAGAAAAGAGAAAAGAGAAAAAAAACCAAACCAACAAAAGATAAAAACCAGATATATTAAAAGATTAAACATACCTGGATGTGTCAGTATATGCCTGCAACAGTAGCATTTAAGAAGCAGGCTCTTGCCTTTAATCCCAGCACTCAGTCCATTGTCATCGTGGTGGGAAGCATGGTGGTGTCTAGGCAGGCATGGTGCAGGAGGAGCTGAGAGTTCTACATCTTCATCCAAAGGAAGCCAGGAGTAGGCTCTTTAGGCAGCTAGGACGAGGGTCCCAAAGCCCACTCCCACAGTGACATACTTCCTCTATCAAGGCCACACCCACTCCAACAAGGCCACATCTCCTAATAGTGCCACTCCCTGGGTCAAGCATAGTCATACACATGAATATGTCATACACCACAGTCATAAACATAAAATAAGATAAAAAGAAAAGCAAAGAGAGAAGAAGGAGCAGGTAAATGGTGTCGTGGGTAAAGGAAAAGCCATGAGAGCCTGGTGGCCAGAGTTTGAGTCCCAGAACCCACATGGTGGAAGGTAAGGATGATTTTGCAAGTTATCTTCTTATGATCACACAAAGGCTATGGTATGTGTGCACACACATATATACAACATGAATAAGTAATTTTTGTTTAAAAAAGAAGAAAATCTAGGTAGGCCAGGCATAGTAACACATTCATGTAATCTCAAAAACCATACCGGGGCATGGTAGTACATACCTATGATTCTAGTACCCCTAAGGCAGAGATGTAGGGAGATGTAGGACCCTGACTTTAAAAATCAAGGATAGGAGCCAGCTGGTGGTGGCACACTCTACACTACCTGCAGAGGCAGGGAAATCTCTGAGTTCGAGGCCAGCCTGGTCTACACAGTAAGTTCCAGGACAGCCAGAGCTACACAGAGAAACCCTGTCTTTTTTTTTTTTTTTTTTTTTTTTTTTTTTAGATTTATTTATTATGTATACAGCATTCTGCCTGCATGTATGCCTGCAGGCCAGAAGAGGGCATCCGATCCCTTTACAGGTGGTTGTCAGCCACCACTTGGTTGCTGGGAATTGAACTCGGGGTCTCTGGAAGAGCAGCCAGTGCTCTTAACCGCAGAGCCATCTCTCCAGCCCCAAGAAATTCTGTCTTAACAAACAAATAAACAAACATCAAGGATAGCCGCAACTATAAAAAAAGAAAGTGAAAAGAACAAAAAGGGTGTGTAGGGGAGGGGACAAAACCAAAACCTAAACTAAAAAACTTCTAGAAGAAAATATGTGTGACCTTTGTTAGGATTTCTATAATTTAATTTTTTTTTCCTCGTTCCGGTCAACCCTGCTCGCTTCGGTCGGCCCCTGCTGGCTCTGGCTGGCCCTGCTCCCTCCGGCTGGCCCTCTTGCTCCGGCTGTCATTAGGATTTCTTATAGGTTATGTCAAAAGCAGGTCTGGAGACCACGCTTGGTACCACAACAATTGTCCAGCATGCTTTGACACCTTGGGATCCATCTCTGCACTGGAGAGAAAAGACAGGCCACAGACTGGGAGAGCACATCTGTAAATCAACCATCCAGTAAAGGACTCAAAAAGAGTTTAATTAACTTATTAATTAGTTAATGTGTGTGTGTGTGTGTGTGTGTGTGTGTGTGTGCCCATGTGCACGTGCTCCATGGCACACAAGTAGAGGTCAAAGACAACTAGCAGGGGTCAGCTCTCTCTTTCTACCTCGTGAATCCCAGGGATTGAACTCAGGTAACTAGACTCTGCATAAGAAAGCCATCCAGATGGCTGCACCACCACCTCCAATTTTTTTTTTAAATTCATTAAACACTCCAACTTTTCTTAAATGGATAGAACTTTCGAACACATTACCAAAAAAAAGATAGCTAGGTCACTATGGTGGTTTGAAAAAAAAAATAGCCCCCATTGGCTCACAGGGCCTATTGGGAGGTGGGGCCTTGCGGGAGTGGGTATGGCCTTATTGAAGGGGGTGGGCTTTGAGTTCTCAGAAGCTCAAGGGTAGCTAGTGTCTCAGTTTTACCTTTGTTGTCTTTGCACCAAGATATAGAACTCTCGCCGGGCAGTGGTAGCTCATGCCTTTAATCCCAACACTTGGGAGGCAGAGGCAGGTGGATTTCTGAGTTTGAGGCCAGCCTGGTCTACAGAGTGAGTACCAGGACAGCCAGGGTTACATAGAGAAACCTTGTCTCCAAAAAAAACCAAAATATATATAATATATATATAATATATATATAATATATATTATATATATATTATATATATATATATCAGCCCCTCCTCCAGCACCGTGTCTGCCTGCACACTGCCATAATTCCCGCCAGGACAATAATGGACTAAGCCTCTGAAATTGTAACCAAGCCCCAATTAAATGTTTTCCTTTACAAGAGTTGCCATGGTCATGGTGTCTCTTCACAACAATAGAAACCCCAACTAAGACAGCCACTAAAAACACATGTAAAAGTACTTCAGCTCCAGGGCCATCAGAAAAATGCAAATTTACAGTCAGACTGAGTATAGCCCCCAGTATTTGAAGGTGGAGGCAGAAGGATCAGGAGGCTAAAGCCTGTTGTCAGACATGTTGCAAGTTCAAAGCTATAAAGCTTCCTGGGAGACTGCCTCAAAAACAAACAAACAAACAAACAAACAGAAACAAATAAACTCAAACATTAGAAAAACTGATAGTGGGATCACAGCAGAGGTGAGCGTGACCTATTTAAAGCTTTTGTTCTCACTAGAGTGGCCGTCACTGTGAAAGACAGCGCCCAGGAGTGTAGTTTCATGAAAGACAGCGCCCAGGAGTGTAGTTTCATGGTCAAACATTTACTCAGAGTACACGAGTGCGCTATGTTCAACCCCTAGCACCAAACTAAACAACCCAAACTCAAACTCAACACTATTCAAAACCAAACCTACGAAAAGAAAATTCAAATTAAATGGCAACAGGACCCCCTCAATACTTCTTGACTAGATGAGAGAGAGAGAGAGAGAGAGAGAGAGAGAGAGAATATGAGAAGGCTAGAGAGGTGGATGGTAAAATGTCAAAGCTGGAAATCTACCTTCCTTGTGACCCAGCCAGCAGATCCTTGACAGAGATGCACGTGTACCCAAGAATGTCCCTATGGGCTCTGGGTCGGCCTTACATGGAAATTGTCGTTAGTATGCCATGGTTGGGTGAAGGATTTATCTCCTGTGATGTCTTCATGCAGGCAGTAAAAATGAACAAATTGTAACCACACAAGTGAGGCCAGGCAGCTGTGGCAGTAACATCTGTAATCTACTTGATGCCGAGTTACAAGGTCTACCGTCTTAGTAAGGGTCTATCGCTGTGATAAACATCACAAACAAATGTAGCTTGCAGAGGGAAGGATTTGTTTCATCTTACAGCCTCTGTAGTCCATCATACAGGGAAGTCAGGGCAGGAAATCAAGGCAGGAACCTGGAGGCAGGAGCTGATGCAGAGGCCTTGGAGGAGTGCTGCTTACTGGCTTGCTCAGCCTGCTTTCTTATAGAACTAAAGACCAACTGCGGAGGGGTAGTCACTGAGGACAGTGAGCTGGGCTCTCCCACATTAATCAGCAAGAAAAATGACCCCCTCCACTTGCCTACAGGCTAGTTGGATTGAACATTTTCTCAACTGAAGTTCCCTCTTTCTAGATGACCCAGGCTTGTGTCAAGTGGACAAAACAAGCAAAAGCAAACAAACAAACAACACACAGACACAAAACCAAACACAATCACTTAAGCCAGGGGTTCAAGGCCAGCCTGAGCAACGTAACAAGACAGTGTCATTAAATTGTTATTTGTTGGGCTGGCGAGATGGCTCAATGGGTAAGGGCACTGACTGCTCTTCCAGTTCAAATCCCAGCAACCACATGGTGGCTCACACCACCTGTAATGAGATCTGACGCCCTCTTCTGGTGTGTCTGAAGACAGCTACAGTGTACTTACATATAATAAACAAATCTTTATAAAATTGTTATTTGTTTAATGTATGTGTATTGTCATGTGTGCTACAGTACATTTTTGGAATGTGAGATCAGAGGACAACTTTGTGGAGTTGATTCTGTCTACTCTTTTTTGTTTTGTTTTCTTTGAGGTGTGTGTGTGTGTGTGTGTGTGTGTGTGTGTGTGTGTGTCTGTGTTTATGTAGCCTAGCTGCCTTAGAACTTGTTATGTAGCCCAGGTTGGCCTTTAACTTGCAGGATCCTCCTGTTCTGCCTCTTAACACTGGGATTAAGGCGAGCACTATCACACCTGGCTCTCTCCATCCACCTTTATGTGGATCCATTTTAAGCCAGTAGCCTTGCAAGGCAGGTGTGTTTACCTACAGAGCCACCTATGGGCTCCAAGGCTGAGGGAAGAAGGAAGACTGGAGGTACAGAGAGAGGGAGAAAGGAAGGGAGAAAGGCAAGAGAACAAAGAGAGAGACATGGTGTGGCAGTACCCACCCATGGTCCTAGCGATCGGGAGGCAGAGGCAGGACAATAAGGAGTTCAAGGTCACCCTTTGCAATAAATTGAGAACTCATATAAAAAGAATAACAGATACGTGGGGCTGGAGGGCTGGATCAAGGTAAGAGCACTGGCTACTTTGCAGAGAGCCTGCGTTTAGTTCCCAGCACCAACTTGTGATCTACAACCACCTCTAACTCCAGGGATCCAGTGCCCTCTTCTGGTCTCCACATATACTGCACTTATGTGCATATAACCAACTCCCTCAAAAACGAACAAACAAACACAGAAACACACATATAGTTAAAATAATAATAAGAAATCTTTCTTCCTTATGGAAGACCTTTTAACTACTCCTGGCAAGATATGAAAATCTCCTCATTTCTGTGAACTGTTTGGTTGGTGTCTTAGTTACTTTTCTCTTGCTGTGATAATCCACCATGACCAAGGCACCTTACAGAAGGAAGAGTATGATTAAGGCTTATAATTTCAGGCAGATAGGAGCCCATGATTATCATGGGAGGAGCAGGGCAGCAGGCAGGCAAACAGTGCACTGTTAGCGGCATCTGTAGCTCACATCTGACACACACACAGGAAGCAGAGAGAGCCACTGGAGATGGCAGGAGGCTTTTGAAACCTCTAATCCACCCCCAGTAACACATGACACACTTCCTTCAACAAGGCTACACCTCCTCATCCTTCCCAAATAGCCACCAGCTGGGGACCAAGTGTTCAAATCTATGAGGCTGTGGGGCCATTCAAGTTCAAATCACCACAGTGGTTAAGTCTGCACAGTACCTTCCATTTTCCTACAGTGAAGTTTTGAGGTGCAAGGGTCCCCGAGCTGCACACTTGGGAATAGAGCTAGCTTTCCTTCCAATGCTCGCTGGACTCAGGTCAGCAGTGACAAGACAGGGTCAGGCAAGCACAGTGCTAGGCCCTGCTCGTCCATGTTTCAAACTTGCTATTGGGCTGGAGAGTTCAGTGGCAATGTTCTTGCCTAGTGTGCCTGAGGCCCTGTGTTCTATCCCAACCCCAAAGGGACAGGGGAACAAGAATGTCTTAGGAGAACATTTAATTAGGGCTGGCTTACAGTTTCAGAGGTTTAATCCATTATTATCATGGTAGGAAGCATGGTAGGTATACAAGCAAATATAGAGCTATAGAAGGAGCTGATAGTTCTACATCTCGATTTACAGTTATCAGGAGATTGGGTGCCACACAGGTGTAGAGTGAGCATAGGAGACCTCAGAGCCCACCCCCACAGTGACACACTTCCTCCAGCAAGGCCACACTTCCTAATAGTGCCACTCTCTATGGGCCAAGCATCTACACACATAAGTCTATGGATTCCACACGTATGCAAACCACCACAAAAAACTCAGCTCCCGGGGCTGGAGAGATAGCTCAGTGGTTAAGAGCGCCGACTGCTCTTCCGAAGGTCCCGAGTTCAAATCCCAGCAACCACATGGTGGCTCACAACCATCCTTAACGAAATCTGATGCCTTCTTCTGCAGTATCTGAGGACAGCTACAGTATACTTACATAATAAATAAATAAATCTTTAAAAAAAAAAAAAAAAACTCAGCTCCCTACAGAGACTCATACCCACAATCCCAGAACTTGGGAGACAGAATAGGAGATGTGCAAATGCAAGACCAGCCTTGACTACATAGTGAGTTCAAAGCCTGTCTGGGCTACATGAGACCTTGTCCCCCCAAAAAAGTAAAAATCAGAAAAAGTCCTTGTTGGGGTTAGAGAGATGGCTCAGTGGTTAAAGAGCACTGACTGCCCTTCCAGAGGTCCTGAGTTCAATTCCCAGCAACCACATGGTGGCTCACAACCATCTGTAATGGGATCTGATGCTCTCTTCTGAAGACAGCAACAGTGTACTCACATTAAATAAATAAATGAATAAATCTTTTTTTTTNTCCAGCAAAGTCTCCTCCAGTTTGGATTCCTTCAGTTTTCAGACGAAAACTCATCCATTTTGTGACTCTCTGACTTTCTAGAGGCTTGGTTCAAATTACACAGATCAATGTAAAAATATGTTTTAGGACAGAAGGCTTGTCTACCTTGCATGATCTCTATCCTGATTAAACAAGCAAAAAGGAAACAGAAACAAAAATATCAGCATAGAAAACAAAACCCAAAACACTCTACATCTGTGTTCTTTCCTGAAGTCCCTGAAGAGAGCCAAGCAAGGGACTGGTGACAGAGTTCTAATTCCTAGAACCAGGGTTTAAAAACACTGTGTGTCTTTGGGAGATGGAGATACTGCTTGTGATGATAAAATAAATGCCAACATGTGTGTGTTTGCCTGGTTCATGTAATTAAAGTGCTCAAAGTATCTTGTAGATGATACTTTGAAATTTGTCCTGTCTTTTTTTTTTTTGGTTTTTTGATACAGGGTTTCTCTGTATAGCCCTGCTGTCCTGGAACTCACTCTGTAGACCAGGCTGTCCTCGAACTCAGAAATCTGCCTGCTTCTGCCTCCCAAGTGCTGGGATTAAAGGCATGTGCCACCACACCCAGCATTTGTTCTGTCTTGAATCTTTATTTTGTCCCTGCAAACTGGGACACTTGGCCACCTTATTTGTTTGACCCTCTGCTTTTTCTTATCTGTGAGATGGAGTTGAGACTGAAAAATGGCATTGGGGACACAGAGAGACTCATGGGTGCTGAGTAAGATATAGATCCCAGGCTGGGCATGGTGGCATACACCGTTAACCCTAGCACTCAGGAGGCAGATGCATGTGGATCTCTATGAGTTCAAGTCAGCCTGGTCTACATGGTGAGCTCCCAGACAGCCAAGGCTACACAGAGAAACTCTGTCTTGAAAATGAAAGTAAAATAAAATAATAGAAGTGTTTGAAACCTACAGTATTTCTTGATGACAACAGGAATCTAGTTGTGTGTTTTTGTTTGTTTGCTGTTTTGTCATTGTTGTTTGGAATTTCCGTGTAGCCCTGGCCGTCCTGGAACTTACTTTGTAGACCAGGCTGGCCTCGTACTCGGAGATCTGCCTCCTGAGTGCTGGGATTAAAGTGTGCACCACCATTCCTGACTCCAAAAACATTATAAACAGAGACTTGTTTATTGTTATTGTTCGTTTGGTTAAAGGATTTTTTTTCTTAAGTATGCGTAAATGTGTATGTGCACTGGATGCAATGCCTGTGGAGTCCAGAAGAGGGCATCAGGAGGTTGTGGGCTGCCTGACAGTGTGGCTGAGGCCCTAATTCAGCTCTGCAAAAGTCATGTGTTCTCCAGTCCCTGTTGTTTGTTTTGAGACAGGGTATTGGTTTTTTTTGTTTGTTTGTTTGTTTGTTTGTTTTTTAGGGTATTGTTATATAGTCCTGGCTGGCCTGAAATTCACCATGCAGACCAGGCTGCTCTCAAACTTGCAGCAATCCTCCAGCCTCAGTCTTCCAAGTGCTGAGACTCTAGGTGTGTGCCACTATGGTCACAAGGCTCTGTGCTTTCATCACAGTGCTTTTGTATTTAACTTAATTAAAATAAATTTGCTGAGGGCTTATTACACATTAAAAATTATTAGTATTTATATATTATGTGGGATTTGAATATATTTACATATATATGTTCACTTAAGTGTGGGTTTTTTTTGTTTGTTTGTTTGTTTGTTTTGGTTTTTTGAGACAGGGTTTTTCTGTGTTCCCCTGGCTGTCCTGGAACTCACTTTGTAGACCAGGCTGGCCTCGAACTCAGAAATCCGCCTGCCTCTGCCTCCAGAGTGCTGGAATGAAAGGTGTGCGCCACCATGCCCGGCCAAGTGTGGGTTTTTTGAAACATGATCTCATGCAGCCTAATCTAATGATTAGCTCTTGTGTCTACCTCCCACGGGCCACATAACAGGCAAAACTCTTTTTAATTGATACATTATAATTGTATATATTTATGGTATACAGTGTGATATGCCATTTCAGATATACAATGTGCAATGCTTAAACCCAGCCAACTGGGTTATATATTCATCTGTCCATCCATCCATCCATCCATCCATCCCATCACTTTGTGTTAAGAACATTAAAACCAGGCTGGTGAGATGGCTCAGCGGGTTAGAGTACCCGACTGCTCTTCCGAAGGTGATAAGTTCAAATCCCAGCAACCACATGGTGGTTTACAACCACCCGTAACAAGATCTGATGCCCTCCTCTGGTGCATCTGAAGTCAGCTACAGCGTATTTATGAAGAATAATAAGAAATGAATCCTTGGACCGGAGAGACCAACCGGAGCAAGCCAGGCTTTCCGGAGCGAGCAGAGCCGAACGGGGATGGCCGGAGCAAGCGGGGATGCCGGAGCTAGCAGGGCCAGAGCGAGTGGGGCCGAACGGGGATGGCTGGAACAAGGGGGGGCCGTATGGGGGCGGCCGGGAGCAAGTGGGGCTGGCTGGAGCGAGCGGGGTCGAGCAGAGCGAGCGGGGTTGACCGGGAACAAGGGGGAAAAAAAAACCATTAAAACCCCTTTCTATAAGCTACTCTGTAACATTCGATTCGTTGATGCCAGCTACAGTTTCCCTACTGTGCTATTATAGGAATACTAAAAAGTGATTGCCACTTCTCAAGGATGATTTCAGAACAAGAGAAAGGGTTTGTAGATTATAGGGAGAAAATATGTCTTGGAATATAAATCAGTGGTAGAGCTCCTACTTGCTTAGCAATGTTTGGGTTTGATCCCACACAAGTGGAAAAAAAAAAACAATAAAAATGCCGTTAAGCTATACCCAGCCCCAAATCCATTTTACAGTCTTTCCAATCCAACCATCAAACTATTGCCTAGGTGTGGTGGCTGTGATAGCACCCACGATCCCAGGACTCAGGACACAGAGGCAGGCTGAGTGCTGTGAGTTCAAATTTGACCTGGGCTGCAGAATGATACCCTGTCTAAAAAAGCAGAAACACAATCATCAACAACACATTTTACACACACACACACACACACACACACACACACACAGAGAGCAAAGCTTTACCAGGTAACTCTTCACATTACACACACACACACACACACACACACACACAGCAAAGCTTTACCAGGTAACTCTTCACATTACACACACACACACACACACACACACACACACACACACACACACACAGCAAAGCTTTACCAGGTACCTCTTATCTTAGTTTGGCTCCTGCTCTCAGGATCACACAACGTCCCTTTAGCATTTTTTTTTTTTTTTCTTTTTGGTTTTTCGAGACAAGGTTTCTCTGTATAGCCCTGGCTGTCCTGGAACTCACTTTGTAGACCAGGCTGGCCTCGAACTCAGAAATCCGCCTGCCTCTGCCTCCTGAGTGCTGGGATTAAAGGCGTGCACTACCACGCCCGGCTACATTCTTTACTTTTGACAACAGGACCTCAAACAAGCACTGGAACTTATCTCCCAAAGCAACACAGATATCTCCCTCACTCAGACATGCCCAGTGTTTACAGAGTGCTCTGAGCTAAAATGTCCCACCTCACTGCTGTCTATCAAACAAACCTGCCACCGATTCAAGCTCTCATCCCCGACATCTTCACAGCATGACCGCTGCGCATTGTCTGTAGAGCCTGTTTGTAACCATGGCAAAAAGGACCGCCTCCTTTTTTTTTTTTTTTTTTTTTTTGGTTTTTTGAGACAGGGTTTCTCTGTGTAGCTCTGGCTGTCCTGGAACTCACTTTGTAGACCAGGCTGGCCTCGAACTCAAAGATTCGCCTGCCTCTGCCTCCCGAGTGCTGGGATTAAAGGCGTGCGCCACCATGCCTGGATTTTTTTTTTTTTTTTTTAAATGCAGGATCTCATGATGTACCCCTGGTCAGCCTGGGACTCACTATGTAGACCAGGTTCACCTGGAACCCAGAGCGATAGATCCTCCTGCCTCTGCCTCCTGAGTGCTAGAATTAAAGGCATACATTATCTACCTTGCCTGGCCTATTTTATCCTTAAATATTTCCTTTATCTCTCTCTACACAGCTAATAAATACTTGCCAAATTTGTATGCAGGATTCTAATCTTAAGATCTGGACTCTGTTTTTGCTAGTGTTTAGCTTTGTGATATTGAGCAAGGTATGTATGAACCTTCACTCAGCCTCAGTTTCCTTTTCTGGAGTATGGGGATCATAACAGCAGAGGACTACCACCAGGGTAGCCTTAAGGGCTTAGTTATCACTGTGCACTGCCGAGTGAGAGCTACACGGTGTCAGAGAAAACCAAGATCCATGTGGGTTAGAGAAATATCTGAGGGCTTCCTGGAGGCAGTGGGATGAGCGTTGGGATTTGAACCCAAGGGGAGGAGGGGATTTTGCAGGCATCAGGACCTACCTGAATGAGAGGGAAACCACAGAAAGGCAAAGTGTGTGTGGAGGACAGCTTAGTCAAGACCTAGAGAATACCTTTGGGGGAATTACCCAGGAAGAGAGACAGAGAAGAAAGGAGAATTGGGTGTGTTTTCTAGGCATATGGAGCCCAGGTTGGATGTGTGGGATCCGTGTCCAGCAGTCTGCTAAGATGTTCTGTCACTGGCTTTGTCTTTCAAAAGTCAGAAGTGGTAAGATGATCGTGTGGAAAAAGCAGGTTGCTGCACACCCTGCGTCCCAGGACTCAGGAGGCAGAGGCTGGTGGATCTCTGTAAGGTTCAGGTCAGCCTGGTCTACAGAGGGAGTTCCAGACCAGCCAGGGTTAGACAGTGTCTTAGAAAGAAAGATAGAAAAATGATACTTGTATGCTGGTTATTAATAGGTTAAATTTGTAGTGAAGAATTAATCACAGGGACCATGAATGAAGGCCCAAAATTGGATGGCTTGTCTATTAAGCCACGTAGTTCTGAGATAGCACACCCCCTGCCCCCCCCCCCCACCTTCAAAGAGTTGAGAAAAATGTAAGAGAAAACCAGGCATGGTGGTGTGTGCCTATAATTTCAGTACTCAAGATGGACCTGGAGGATCAGTATAGTCACCCGGTTTGTTGACAGATATGTAAAGGTGTAGCTTGCAATAATAGTTCAAGGTCATCCTTGGTTACACAGTGACATTGAGATTAGCCTGGGCTACATGAGACCACATCTCAGTCTCCTCTCCCAAAAAGAAAGAATGAATTTAGATTAGTTTGTGGAGAAAGAAATAGAAGGAGGTGGAGTGGAAAGAACTGCTTATCAGGTTAGTTTGAGCCAAAGGATCAGTATAGTCACCCAGTTTGTTGACAGATATGTAATAATAGTTGAGACCAGTCATCCAGGAGGGCCACGTCCTCACTGTCTCCTGGCCACACCCCGTTATTTCACTCATTACATTTGTCAACGGTAGAAAGTCCAGCTCTGGAGGGGCGGACGGCATCGTCAGCGTCTCTCACATCACCTCAGCCCAGCATCACCTCAGCCCAGCGTATTCATTCCCCACTCAGCTGCCAGAGATACTTCGCTGCTAAGGGGTTTCCCCCACCCCCCAACGCCCCCCACCTCCCACTGCCCCCAAATTCCCAACTCTTCCCAAATTCCTCAGTTTAAAGAGAGCTGCCTCAGGGACCATCGCTTCCTCAAGGCCCTCCCTCAGCCAGTGACTGAGACACAAGAAGCTTCCTGTGCTGCAGACCGTGGCAGTCTCCCCCTGAGGATCGGGCCAAGACGAGCTCAAGCTAGGGCTTGCTGGGTTCCTTCCCTTCCCCCGCGTTTTTCAACTTCCTCTTCAACCTTTTTGTTCTCCCTCCATCAATTCTGTTTACAAGCTCTCTCTTCCATGGTCTGACTGTCTGTCTGTCTTTGTCTGTCTGTCTCTCTCTGTCTGTCTCTGTCTCTGTCTGTCTGTGTCTGTCTGTCTGTCTGTCTGTCTCTCTCTCTCTCTCTCTCTCGTGTGTGTGTGTGTGTGTGTGTGTGTGTGTGTGTATGTGTGTGTGTATGTGTGTGTGTTAACATGGGGCTGTGAGTATACAAGGCAAATGCTCTACCAATGAGTTCCATCCCTGTCCCTCTTTCTGCTTTGATGTTGCTTTATGTTGCGCGGGGTTCTTGCTGATAATTCCCTCTACAGGACAGCTCAGGAGGCCTGGGCAGTAGCAAAGAGAACATTTCTGTTCCATTTGGTGAACAGGACTCATTCTGATTGGACTCTCTTGGGTCATATGACTTTTCTAAATGAGTGGCTGGTGGTGCTGGTGGTGGTGCTGCTGGTGGTGGTGGTGGTGGTGGTGGTGGTAGTCGTGTGGTGGTTGGTGGTTACAGGAGTGGTGGTGGTGGTTGTAGCAATCAACACCGCAGTGGTTGGTCATTTTTGCAATGTGAGTGATGGAGCCGTGCCTATGACAGCAGAGGGACAGAGGGTAAGGAAGAGAGTTTGAGAGAGAGAAACACACACACACACACACACACACACACACACACACACACACACAGAATGCTTGCTAGAAGAACAAAAATGATATGTCTCCCAAAGATCCTGACAAAATGATGAATGCCCACTTCACGTCATATAGAAACTGCCGTCTGACGGACAATAACAAGAAAAGGGATGGCACCCCCATCGCTTTGGGGATGGAACTGGGAAGGAGGAAAGCAGAAGCAGACATATTCTGTGTAGTTTCTAAAATATATATATATATATATATTTTTTTTTAAAGACTTCTTTTATTTAATTTATTATATGTAAGTACACTGTAGCTGTCTTCAAACCCTCCAGAAGAGGGCGCCAGATCTCGTTACAGATGGTTGTGAGCCACCATGTGGATGCTGGGATTTGAACTTATCACCTTCGGAAGAGCAGTCGGGTGCTCTTACCCGCTGAGCCATCTCACCAGCCCCAAAAATATATTTTTTAATGTGTGGAGAGATGGTTCAGAGGTTAAGAGCACTGACTGCTCTTCAGAGGACCCAGGTTCAACTCCTAGTCCCTACACAGCTGCTCACCACCATCTGTAACTCCAGTTCTAGGGAATCCAATGTCGTCTTCTGGCTTCTGTGAATATAAGGCTCATACTTGGTGCCAAGAAATACAGGCATGTAAAACATCATACACATAAACAAAACTTTAAAAACCTTAAAATTATATTCAATTACGTGTGCTTGTCTGTGTTGGGGTAGATGTGTACATTGTGTGCAGATGCCTGTAGAGGCCAGAGGCACTGGAACCCCTGGAGTTGGAAATACAGACCTGTATGCATGCTAGAACCCAAATCAGAACCTGCTCTTAACCACTGCGCCAACTCTCCAGCGTCCTATCCTGAGTAGTTTAAAAGAATAGCATTAGGTAGGGTCTAGGTCAGAGATTAGAGGGAAGCAGAACATGTGTAAGCAGTGTGTTGGAGAGATGGCTCCGGGGTTAAGAGCACTGACTGGTCATCCAGAGATCCCGAGCTTAGTTTCCAGCACTGACATAGTGGCTCACAACATCTGTAATTTTCGTTTCAGGGGCTCTGACACCCTCTTCTGGCCTCTGAGAGCACCAGGCACAATCATGGTGCAGAGACAAACATATAGGCAAAACACCCATGTGCATTAAATCATATAAATTAAAAAAATACAGCACTTTGAATATATATACATATATATGTACACACATATATAAACAATGTATATACACACAAAATGTATACAATAAAAAAATTTAAGTTGTTTATGGAGGAATAGGTTTATTTGTGAGGTGGTGGGCTTTTCAGGTCTGAGGAACGTGCCTTGCAGAGGGCCGTGGATGAGCACACTGTTCTTCGAATAACCAATAGCTAGAGTACACTTGCGGTCCCCTTTGCACCTTGGCTCTTACACCAGGGTTGTGTCTTTGTGGACAATATCCAGAATGTCCTGCCCTGGGCTTATCTTGGAGAAATCTTCACCACACCAGTAATTCCAGGCTGGAGAACTTTCTCCTCTGAGGGTGCCTCTGCCTGCGTCATCTGTTAGTCAGGACTCAGTCTAGTGTGCAAGTCTCTCAAGCATTATCCTAGCTTCTCCCAACTTAGCGCAGGTCCCCCAAGGCTAGGGTTTACCGAATTGCCTCTGTCTCACCCCTCAGTGAGACACGTACCTCAAGAAGGTACGTGTTGTATGAATCGCCTCTGTCTCACCCCTCAGTGAGACACGTACCTCAAGAAGGTACGTGTTGTACAAGGTGTGGTGGTGAGTGCTTAGAATCCCAGGACCCAGGATGTGAAAGCAGGAGGGTCATGAGTTCAAGGTCATCCTTGACCATATAGCAAGCTAGAGGACTTATATACACAAAATCTTATTTCATTTTAAGTTTTTATTTATATAGCATATATAGTTATTGAACATTTAATTTTATTAGGACTTTTGTGGAATTTTTTTTCCTTTATTTTAATCTTGGGAGGGAAGGTGTGACTAAGAGGCCACAGGATCTGGGCTACTTCCAAGGTTCTGTGATGAGACACGTGGTACGGAACTTGAAGCTGACTTACAGATGAATAACTGGGACTTACTCAGGGCCGGGCTGGCTTACTGCAGTAGATAGAGAGAGTTGCAGCTCTTTCTTGCTGTCCAACGGAGCCACACACCAGTGAGCAGTCTGGGAGATTTCCGGGGGAGAACAGAAATCTTACAGAATAACTCACTCAGAGTTGTAACATGCATTACCTCCTTCCAGTCACTGTGCCTTTCCACGTTTGTAAGGATGCCCCTGAGGGTTCTGCTTCTACAGTATTAACCCTTGCTCCTACACTGGGGACTCTGTTCTCCAGAACCTTTAGAGAGAACACTTTCTTTTTCCTGTGTCCAGCAGCACTGTCCTTGCAAGAGTACAGCTATCTTGCAAGAGACCTTCAAGATTGGGCTTGTTGACTGATGATGTTCCTGCATTGAAGAAAGGACTTGGGGAGCCTCTCTGAACTTTTGCTGGATCCCAGTTACCTCCTCCAGCATCTCCCAGCTCATCATTCTCAATTTTGCCCTAGCTGCTTGAGGTCCTGTGACTTGGCTAGAGTGTGTAGATTATGGAAATTTAACTGAACTGTGTATGCCATCTGCGCAACTTTTTGGTGGTCTTGCTGCTTTGGGGGCTAGCCGTGATTTCTTAGTAAGCCCAATAAACTCACTGGTTTTCTAGGTTGGACTCTGGGGCCATCATACTTCGGTTTATGCAGTCGACGGTGCCCTAAAAGGAGGAGATAGACGGTTGTTTATATCTCCCAAGGGAAAGTGTTTCGGAAACACCAAGGCACCAAGTCCGAATTATTTCTCCTTTTCAGCGCGCTCTTTCCCTTTGCTGGGGGAAGAGGTGGTGTTCCAGAAAAGGGGCCGCCATAGTGGCTCTTAGCAACTTGACAGGGTGGGATTTGCTTAACTAGTCTCTCCTATTTAGTAGGTAGTCTCTTTAAATGTTGGAGTTTCTCTCTCTCTCTCTCTCTCTCTCTCTCTCTCTCTCTCTCTCTCTCACACACACACACACACACACACACACGTGCACACACACAGAGACATACACACACTTTTAGGCTACACATCAGCAGTTCCGAATTTTAAAGTTGGAAGAGCCGCCCAGATTCATTTAGTGCAATGAGGCCCCGGATAAAATCTGGGTTCATTCAACCCTTTCCCAGCGGCAAGCACTTCCTCTGTTGATAAATAATCTCAACAGTCTAGGCAGGTAAGTGTCAGTCCTTTTACCAGAGGAGAACCGACTCAGAGAAAGAAAGCGCTTGGCCACGGAAGGGCAGGGGCATGACAGAGTTCAGGGCTCCAGGCCAGAGCGGAATTTATTGTGTCCTTTCGGGAAATGCGAATGTGAAATAATCGACTTGGGGGTCCCCGCGGAGCAAAGACAGGCGGAAGGACCGAGATGAAGACTGCAGGATTTTTGCTGTAAACCTCCAGGCTGGGTACCGAACCCTAGGTAACTCCGCGGTCACCCTTCTTTTGACAGGGTGATCAGATGGGTTACGCTCCCTTTAAGACCCAGACTCCGCCCCGCGGCTCATCGCCGACCTCCTCCCACCTCTTGGCGGCCGCTCCGCCAGTTCCAGACTTCCCTCAGCGATGAAGTCATCTTTCAGTTACCGATTGGCTGCGCTATGCTGTCAGTCACAGGAAGTTGCGCCGCCGTACTAGCCTTCCTCGTCCCTCTTCCTTAGGCGAACGCCCCTTAAGTCGGGCCAGCCCAGACGGCACTAGGTTTCTGATTGGTTGAAATGGCTGTCGCTCCCAGGCGGGGGGGAGGGTACGGAGGCGGGACTCGGTGTGGTGGGAGGGCCCGCAGCTTCCGTGGCTGAGTGGAGCCGGCGGCGGTCGTGTCTGCGGTGTCCCCGGCGGCGAGAACGACCGTCCCACCCTCCCCACCCCCTCGTTCCCGCTCGCCACGCTCCCTCGGCTTGCGCGAACCTCTCCCTATCTTGGTGTAGCCTGACTGGTCCTAGAGGCTCCGGAGGATACGTGAGCGGCTGGCACCGGAGTGGGGCGAGCCGCGGAACCCGGGCCAGGAGGCGAACGAAGCGGTGAGTGAGAGTTCGGGCAGGGTCCCCCTCCCCCACCGGCCCCGCCCCGCTCGAGCATCCTTTCTCCCCGCGACCCTTCCCTGTGTGCCCAGGACCGGCCGAGCGCTGTGAGCTCCAAGCCCGGGATTGCCTCCCCGCAGTCCTCCACTCCAGTCCCGCCCTTTCCCAAGGGGCTGGGGTCTCAAAGCCCTGGTCACTCGACCGGACAGTCGGGTGCGACCGTGCACCTGTGCACCGCCTTGCAGGGCTGTGCTTGCTTAGGGAGCAGCTAGGTTCCCGCCCTGGCTGCTCCCCGAGTGTGTGTAATTTGCTTGGGACCGGTCGAGCGCTCTCTCCCAGCCCTTGTGCAAACCTGGAGGATTCAGGTGCAATCCGCAGGCTTCTCGTGGCAAGGAGGTTCACATGGACCTGACGACCATAGAGCAGCATGGGTGCCTCCAGGTCTGCAGGGCTCCGCAGATTTGAAACTTGACCGCCAAAGAAGTGTCTGTCTCGTGTGTGTGTGTGTGTGTGTGTGTGTGTGTGTGTGTGTGTGTTTTGACTGTTTGTCTGTCTACGTACCTTTGATGACTTCCACCCTCCTTGACCCATAAGAAAACACTAATACTCTAGAGTGATTAGTGCTGGAGCTTTTCCTGTTAGATGATCAAACCTACGTTTAGATTGCTTATCTGGAAAATGGAACTAGCAATACCTATTACACTGGAATGTAGATAGTAAATGAAAGAATTTGTATAAAACGCTTGGAACGGTGTTCAATACATACAAGGAAGGGATCCAAGAAAAGACGAATATCCTGATGTTGAGAACTGCTGGATAGGTGTGTGAGTACAGTATAGCTTGTCTTTGTCAGGATTTTTCTTTGTTAAATGACAGAACCAAAGGACAGACTGGTGGTCAGTTTACTGCTTGCCTGAATACTTGGCATAAAATGTGTGAAGACTAAGAATGTGAACCCCATTACTTAAATATGATGAAATTACACCTATGCTTCATGGGTTTACATAGTTTTAAAATCCATAAAGTGCCCAGAATGTCCCTAAATTGTAAGTTTTTGAGGTCTGAAGCTAAAGCCTGCAGCCTGATCTTTATGTTCAAGAAGTCAACTTAAGGGCTTTACTGTAGAAGCCCCTTCCACCAAAAAAGTCCACTTATGAAGTTTTATTGTTGAAAATGAACCGCCTTCCAGGGGTAAAATGGTACAGCCAACTGGCCCACTGCCCCATCCCTGTAGGGAGGGGAACCCTTGGCTGAAAGTTAAACTGAGTTTCATCTACTGGTGTTTGTTTCTTTCATAGCAAATCAGAGGGCTTTGTGATAGTTGGCTGTTTTTTTGTTTTGGTTTTTTTTTAAGTGGGGTCTCACTGTGTAGCTGTGGCTGGCCTGGTACTTACTAAGTAGACCAGGCTGGCCTTGAATCCAGAGTTCTGCCTGCCTCTGGTTTCTGAGTGCTGGGATTAAAGGCCTGAGCCTTGGAAAGACAAGACGAAGGCTGCTGCTGCTTTCTTCAGAGAGAGATCCAAAGAAAAATGTCTATAGTCCAGGGCTCAAATTTTGTTCAGTTCTTTGCCCGAATTTTTTGAGAAGTGTTCTTTTTAACAAGGCCTTCCAGAGTCACATTCACTAGGGGAAGTTTTTAAATCATGAGAGAGAGAAGTGTAATGTGTCTCCCATCATCCAAAAGTATTTATTGCAGACTTTCCATGTCCTTAATACTCTGCCAAATGCTGCGAGGGAGGGATTCAGAAAAGTATAAAACAGGATCTTAGCCCATAAAGGGCAAAACCATAAGGTTTGGGTCACCTAGTAGTAATTATGGATACTTCTAAAGTAACGACTTCATATATTCATTCAGCAGACCTTGTTCCAAGGCATGTAATGTGCCAGGTGTTTTTCTGAGCTGAGATCAAGATGAGTCAGATATGGTCCTTGGTCTCGAGGGGCAGAAAGAGTGACAGGTGGTTAGAGTAAGGTGAGATGAAGTCTGGTGCAAACCCAGAATTGTAGGAGAATGTCAAGACAGCTTTTAGAAGAAATGATTGAGTTGATGGGAAAGCTTAAAGAGAAGATGGTGTTTGAGGTGCATCTTAATTCCACCGATCAAGATAAAGACCATCCCAGAAGGAAGAAACTGAGCTTGGCTTCCTGGCATTCCAAAAACAGTTATGAGCACTCAGGCCAGACAAAAGGAAGGAAACCGAACTGCCTATAACAGTGGTTCTCAACCTGTGGGTCATGACCCCTTTAGCAAACCACCTCCAAAAATATTTACATTGCAATTCATAACAGTAGCAAAATCATATTTATGAAGTAGCAACAAAAACAGTTTTATGGTTGGGGGTCACCTCAACGTGAAGAGCTAAAGGCCCTGTACTGGCTAGTTTTTTGTGTCAACTTGACACAGCTGGGTTATCACAGAGAAAGGAGCTTCAGTTGGAGAAGTGCCTCCATGAGATCCAGCTGTGGGGCATTTTCTCAATTAGTGATGAAGGGCCCCTTGTGGGTGGGACCATCTCTGGGCTGGTAGTCTTGGGTTCTATAAGAGAGCAGGCTGAGCAAGCCAGGGGAAGCAAGCCAGTAAGGAACATCCCTCCATGGATTCTGCATCAGCTCCTGCTTCCTGACCTGCTTGAGTTCCAGTTCTGACTTCCTTTGGTGATGAAGAGCAGTATGGAAGTGTAAGCCAAATAAACCCTTTCCTCCCCAACTTCCTTCTTGGTCATGATGTTTGTGCAGGAATAGAAACCCTGACTAAGACAGGCCCCAAACACTAGGAAGGTAAGAACCACTGTTTTATAGCATTCCTTGATGCCCACTATGTAAAAGGCATTAGTTCAGACTCTTTTGCCCCCTTTCAGGGCTGGTGTTTGAACACATGGCCTCATGCTTGCAACAACACTACCAGCCCTGTGGTTTTTGAGACAGATTTCCTTCTTGTAACATGGCTGACTTGGAACTGACCATGGAGCCTAGAACTCAGGGCAATCTCCCCCTGCCCCAGACTCCTAAGTGCAGGAATTATAGGTATGAACCACTGTATCCAGCTTCATCTTCTCTCCCTTCCACTCCCTGTCTTGAGGAAAGTTCTTGTTATATGCCCAGGCTGGGCCTTGAACTAGGCTACCGCTATCCGTTATCCTTCTGTATTAGATTCCTGACTGACTGGGGCTACAGGACCCACATGCTCAGCTTGCTTTCTTTTGTTCCTAGCTTCAAAGGCTCTTCTTGGAACATAGTAGATGCTCTGCAAAACCTGTTGAGTATAAAATAAACATGAATTAAGTATTTACTCTGTATAAAATGTGTGTGCTTGGGAGGAGAGTTGGAGCTGATTGACACATGGGACATTTGTCTTTTGCCTGTGAAAATAATAAAGTTGAGTTATTATTTTTCAAGACAAAGTTTCACTGTGTAGCTCTGGCTATCTTGGAACTCACTGTGTAGACCAGGCTGGCCTCAAACTCAGAGATTCACTTGCCAGAGCCATTCCAGAATGCTGGGGTTAAAGCTGTGTGGCCGTGCCATGCTTTCTGTTGGCTTTTGATTAGGAACTCTTTACAAAAAGGGAAGGGAGGGCATTGATGGCCGCAGACGTGGGGTGAGCATAAGGTGTGACTTACAGATGGACACAGAGGAAGGGAGGTGGTCTTAATGCAGTCTGGAAATCAAGGAAACTTACCGGGCATGGTGACTTACCTCTATAGCTCTATAATTCAGGAAACCAAGACAGGAAGATGAGAGTTCAAGGGCAGCTTTTCTCAAGGAAATAAATCAGAGCTGGAAAGGTGGTTCAGGTGGTTCAGCAGTAAAGAGCCTTTGACTTGAAAGAAAACAAGAGGAGACCTGGTTTGGATTTCAGCACCTATGAAACAAGCTGGGCATGGTCCCACCGATGCCAGTAACCCCAGAACTGAGGCAGAGGCAGACAGGAGGATCACTGGGGCTTCCAGTCTGGGGTGGGAGGCGGGAAGCAAGCTTCACGCTCAGGGAGAGACCCTGCCTCAAAGGAATAAGGCAGAGTGCAGCAGCAGATCTCAGACAGCAGTCTCTGGCCTCTGCATTCTTGTACACCTACATATTTATGCACACACCACATTCACAGACACATACATATTAAAAAAAGAAAAAACCCCACAAAACAACTCACCAACCCCCTAAACAAGAAAATCAGTGAACTAGTCACTATTTTGGGGGGAGGCAGGAGGGGGGGAGGTGTTTCAAGATAGGGTAGCTCTGGCTGTCCTGGGACTCACCCTGTAGACCAGGCTGGCCTTGAACTCGTGAAATCTGCCTGCCTTTGCCTCCTGTGAGTTGGGCACTTGGGGGCAGCTTGGCTGAGTGGGTCAGGGACTTGAAAAAGACTGCAGCTTGTTAGGTGGTAGGGTAGTTATCTGAAAGCTCAACTGAGGCTGGCGGATCCTCCTCCATGTGACTGCCCATGGAGCTGACAGTTTGGTGCTTTCTAGAGGGTTGACCCAATTTCTCCTCACAGTGCCTTTTCCAGAGTTTACCGAATGCTCTCCTGGGTTTGTGCTCTAGGTTTAGAGGTCACATACTATCATTTCTCCAGTATCCTGTTTCTTATATATTGGGGGAAGGGATGATATAAGAAATGAATGCCAGGAGGTAAGGATTCTGAGATGCTGGATTTAGGACCCAGGGCTTCATGCATGATAGATGATTACTGTCCCACCCTAAGTATATATGGAACATTTTAAGCAGTCTGTCACCATTAACATTAAGGGTAAATATTTGGTCTTCTCTGTAAAGTAAGGTGGAGTTGTTTGGTACTTGAGAAAATGATAAGTTATCAGAATGATAGACAAGCAGCTGAAGAGTATTAATAGTGTAAATACTAGAGTCAGGGTGGCTGGGCTGGAGCGGTGGCCCCACTCCTGGTTTCGTGGCTGATGTCTTGTTTTGTGATTCACTAGCTGTAAAATGGGGATGAAGATACTATACGCTTTATATTGTTAAAATGGGGTTTAAAAAGTGTAAACTTCGGCTGGGCGTGGTGGCGCACGCCTTTAATCCCAGCACTAGGGAGGCAGAGGCAGGCGGATTTCTGAGTTCGAGGCCAGCCTGGTCTACAAAGTGAGTTCCAGGATAGCCAGGGCTATACAGAGAAACCCTGTCTCGAAAAACAAAAAAAAAAAAAAAAAAAAAAAGTGTAAACTTCTCAGAATAACTTTCCATCCCATTGTCATGATTTATGGTTCTTGGCAGTGGCGTATATGTTGATGTGAGCGCATGAGGCTGGGGTCTGAAAGATGAATGAGTGACTGTCGATTTTTCTATTCAGAAGGATGCATTTAAATGTCAGCTATTGGTAGGTAGGTTTGTTTTTCTAGTTCAACTAGTCTAGATAATTCATATTCTCTCTCTCTCTTTCTGTATGTGTGTGTGTGTGTGTGTGTGTGTGTGTGTGTGTGGTGTGTAGCCAGGGGATAACTTGCAGGTTTTTTTTTCCCCTTCCACCTGTGGATCCTGGAGCTCGAACCTGGGTTGTCAAGACTTGGTGGTAGATGCCTTTATGCCCAGACCCATCTCGCTGCCTCCCACAGGATAGATAATGTTGATTTTGCAAAGTCCAGTGCAGTGCTAGTTTGTTTGCTTTGTTTGAAACGGGGTCTTGTCCTGGAACCCAGTGAGTAGTCAGGTTGACTTTGAACTCTCAAGAGCCCATTGCTTCTGTCTCCTGGTGTTGGGATTAGAGGCACACACCACCACACCCACCTCACCTCCTGGCAGCTTTATTGAGTTTAACTGCACAGTTAAGGCAAGAGCACGGTTGCTTGCTAAGGGTGTGTGTTTCCCTTAGACTGCCCTTTGAATGGCTGAGTCATCCTTCTGCAGAGTGGGTTCGGATGCAGTACCTAGAGGTGCTAGAAGAGAACTGAGAGGCGAAAGGAAGGACACAGGATAAGAAAAGGTGTGGCTAAGGCTTCAGGAGAGGTAAGCTTAAAGGCACAGAAAGCAAAAGGAGCTTCCAGTGTGGAGTGTAGAAGTTTAGGAATTGAAAGAACAGATAGTGTGACAATCCTCCCTCCAGGAAGGGACAAACCCCTCACAGACATTAGTCCTTTACTATGGATTGCCTCAGGATGAAACTAACTTGTGGAAATAGAAATGAATTAAATGATCTGGGTCTTTGAAATCACCAAGTCATGATTTTTGTCTAACAGGAAAATATGGGTCAGATTTTTATTTTTGTGTGTGACAAGGACACCTGGATATTTTTATGTGACACAATCTAGGTACCTCATACATAGACCTGCTGTCATTTCTCCTGTATCCCGTTTCCTGATCCTCTTGCTTCCACCTTCCAACTGCTAAGATTATAGGCCTAAGCCACCACACCTTAATTAATTCTGTCCTGTCTGAAGAGGGAAGACATTGGACTCCTTGTCTGCAGGGGCCACAGGGCCAGAAGGGGAGCTCCTGAAGTGGTCTCAGTTCTGTAGTTCAGTTGTTGACGTTCAACTTTTTCATGGTGTAGTTTCTCAGGTGAAGTGATTTGAGGGTTCAGTAGCTGAGTCTGGGCTACTCCCCCTCTGTGGTCAAGCTATGTGGACCCAGTAATGAGGACACAGTACAGTCCTTGGAAGAAGTGCTCTGAAAAGTCTCTCTCTCTTTTTTTTTTTTCAAATATCTTATTTTTATTTTTGTGTTTGGTTTGTTACGCCTCACTCTTTGGGGGTGTGGTGTGGTGGTTAAGGCAGGGTTTCTTTGTGTAGTCCTGGAACTGCCTCTGTAGATTAGGCTGGTCTGGAACTCAGAGATCCGCCTGCCTCTGCCTCTCAAGTTCTGGGATTAAAGGAATGCTCCACCATGCTTGGCCCTCACTCTTAATATTATACATTTAGGAATCTCTTTTGCAAATGAGACCTGATGAGCGGACCATGAATCTTTTATTTTTTAACTCCATATTGGCCTTGAAGTTAAAATATAGCTGAGTTTAGCCTTGAACTCGTGACTCTCCTCCCTGTGCTTTCCCAGTGCTGGGGTTACTGCTCTAGATAGTTCATTTTGAAACCTAGAGTGTTCTTCAGTTTTTTAATTGAATTTGAATATAGATGTGCTGTTTACAGGTCTCTGTCACCTTGGTGGCTTTGATTCTTTGACATTTTTGCTCAAATATTAAAAAAATTGAACCTTAATGGATATAATATGAAAAATGTCTGACTCTCCAAGTCCAGTAGCTAATAAAGTTACATCAAAAGTTTAAGGGCTGAGGGGCTAGGGACATGGCTTAGCAGTTAAGAGCACTGTCTGCTCTTCCAGGGGACCCAGGTTTAATTCCCAGCACCTGCATGGCAGCTCATAATGGTAACTCTTAAGACCTGACAGCCTCACACTGACATACATGCAAGCAAAACACCAATGCACATAAAATAAAAATAAATTATTAAGGGAAGCTTAAGGGCAGCACTCTTCCTTATTGGGGTGTTGTGTGGCCATCATCAGTTCTCAACAGCAGGTCTGTGACCACAGTGGTAAGCAGTGTGGAGAGAGGAGCAAACTCAAGAAGGCCACAGCCAGTGTTTGGACCTTAGTGTCTGAATTGATGAGCTATATTGGCCACACAACAGCCTTGTCTCTAGCTGTTCCTGTGCGGTCTCTGCATGGCTAGTGGGTAATGTCAGAGTGAGAGTTCTTTGTGACAATAGTCAAGGTGTCCTAGCTTCAGAGACACCCCTGGTCCCATTCCTTATATGTGTTTAGTTGTCATTCCTGCAGTGGAGACTTCTCATCTTAAACCACTTAATAAATACTTAATAAATACTTAACCAAATATGGGCGTACTATAGTGTCCAAATGTTTAGAATTTTTTTTGTTAATGTTTCAGTGTCTTTTTAATTGTGAATTGTGTAAGTGATGCCAGGGTCTCTCTGTCATGGTTAGTTTGTACATATTGTCACTACCACAAAAACTTACAGGGACTTGGAAGGTTTTCCTCTCTTCATACTCTAGGATATGCCATGTTGCCTTTGGTGTTAATGATGCTTGACACTTTCGTCTTTTTCCCATTGTAGTATTGGGGATTGAACCCAAGGTACAAGCTAGGCAAATATCCTACCACTGAGCTACACCTGAAGTCTGAATCTTAACCTCTTTAACTTTTTGAGATAGGGTCTATCATAATAGGCCAGGCTGGCCTGAAGCTTGTATTGGGTAGCGTAGGCTGGTTTAGAACACTCAGCAGTTGTTATCTCAGCCTCCCAAGTTCTGAGAATACAGACATGAACTACCGTACCTGGCTCTTGATTTTATATGTAGAGATTTAGTGGCTAATTTTAGTTTGTCATATGTGTGCTGTCTTTCCTTTACAGAGTAGAAGTAAGGAGCTAGGGATATAGTTCAGTTAGTGGAGTGTTTTCCTGGCATGCACAGATTCTTGGGGCCAATCCCCAGTATCACATAGATCGGGTCTGGTGTCACATACTTATAATTTTAGACTGGGGAGGAGAGGCCAACTTGAGCAACATGAGATTTCAGAAGGAAAACGCTGAGGTGAGGCAGGAATTTAGACATTAAAAATGTGTTATTTTGTTTGGAGGCTGTGATGCAGGCCTTTAATCCAGCACTTGGGAGGTAGAGGCAAGTGGATCTCTGAGTTCACTGAATTGAGGACAGCATGAGTTCTAGGATAGCCAAAGCTACACAGAGAAACCCTGACAAAAAACAAAAACAAACAAAACTCCCAAAACAGCAAACGAACAAAAGTTATTTTTAAGCCCTTGCTGTAGGTGATGATCACTGTCTTAGATCAGCCTTCCGTTGCCTCCCGAATGCTGGGATTGAAGTAGTATGTCACCACAGCAGCTGTATTGTAGTTTTATCTTGATTGATTGATTGATTGATTGGGACAGGATTTTCTGACCTTGAGCTTGCTAGGCCAGCCTGGCCTTCAGGTCAGTTTCCTGCCTCAGCCTCTGAGGGGAGTCCCAGTTAGGGCTTCCCTCTGCAGAAGCATCCCAGGATAATGGCATTCGTGGGGCAGTGCTGCTGTGGTTTGTAGATCAGTGGCCTGCTTCACACTGCTGCTGTGTCTCTTTCTGCCTAGACTTTTTTTTCCACCTCTGTTTTTAAAGTGAGAAAGAATGGCCTGGAATGGGGGCACAGCAAATGAAAACATGTTATTAATATTTTGAGATGAAATACATTTAGTAGTGACTCATAGGAGGGTATGGTTCATTTTGTGTTGGTATTGATCTCTGTACATTGAGTCAGGTGATTATTCTAAATCAGAAATGCCATGGCACAATTACAATGCTTTCTTTTGTAACATTTATCTAAAAGCTGATTCTGAAGATAAACCTGAAAAAAAAATCAAAATGCTTGAAACTGGACATAACATAATGTTGGCAATTTGGACAAGCCGTCCATGGCATTTTATATTCAACATGTCTAGTAACCTGTTGGGTGCCTAAACAAAACTGAGTTAACTCCAGTGAACCTTTGTTCTGTTTGGAGAGTGGTAAGGGACCTTTGAATGCTCTGCAACACTCACCTTCATGAAGTAAACATAGAAAACTCAAAGGCTCTTGCTGGAGCCGAAGCCCTCGGAAGTTAGCATTCTCATTGCTCGCCCGTCCGCCTGCCCTCCCGCACGCCTGCCTTTCCCGTGTGGCAGGTCTCCCCAGCCATCAGTCTGGATCACATGCACCCGTTTTCTGTCCTGCCTCTGCTGTTTACCAGTTCTGGGATCTTGGGCAAGAGTACTAAATGTTTAGAATCCCCATTTCCTCATAGG
The DNA here is from genome assembly GCA_902729485.2 of Mus minutoides. Taxonomy (NCBI): domain Eukaryota; kingdom Metazoa; phylum Chordata; class Mammalia; order Rodentia; family Muridae; genus Mus; species Mus minutoides. Next base: position 653,552 of record LR749736.1, read on the forward strand.
ATAGTTGTGAGAACTAAATGGTTCCATGTAAGCGTTGAGCGCACGATAGTCATTTAATGTGGGTTTATTTCTCTCTCTCTTTTTTTTTTTTTTTTTTTGGTTTTTTCGAGACAGGGTTTCTCTGTGTAGCCCTGGCTGTCCTGGAACTCACTTTGTAGACCAGGCTGGCCTCGAACTCAGAAATCCGCCTGCCTCTGCCTCCCGAGTGCTGGGATTAAAGGCGTGCGCCACCACGCCCGGCTTTATTTCTCTTTATTTATATCTCTCCCCTACCCTATTTATATTTATATCTCTTCTCTAGTAGCACTAGCAACAGTCACTTTTTTAAAAGTCTATTTTGCATGTGTATGTGTGTTTGTTTGTATGCTGTACATGTGCACATTTGTATGGAGGTCAGAGAATAATGTTGGTCTCATTCCTTAGGTACTGAATGTGTCAGGGTTCTCTAGAGGAACAGAACTCATAAAATGAATCTTTCTGTGTATATCTACACATATAATGTATGTACATAGTCACATATATGTACATATACATGTATGTATATGTATACTTATGTACATATACATATGTGTGTAAATGGGTATATACATCTATACTTACATATGTATACACACACACACACACACACACACACACACACACGAAGGGTATTTATTAGAATGGCTCACAGGTTGTGTTCCAGTCAGTCCAAAAATGACTTTTTTCCAATGGAAGGTCCAAGGATCCAGTAGTTTTTCAGTCCACAAGGCTAAGTATCTCAGCTGGCCTTGAGTATTTGCTGGAGTCCTGAGATGTAGGTCTGAAGCCAGTGAAGGATTACATTTGCCAGCAAGAGCCAGAACAAGCAGGCAAAGAGCAAAGGACTCCTTCCCTTCCTTTATGTTGGCTGCCAGCAGGTGTGTCCAGATTAAGGGTGGATCTTTCTGCCTCAAAAGATCTGGGTTAAAGGTGGGTTTTCCTACTTGAAGTGATATAAGAAAAAGCCCTCACAGGTGTGCCCAGCCACTTAGGTTTGAGTTAATACCAGATGTAGTCAAGTTGCCAGCCAGGAGTGGCCCACAGGTGACTTCCTGCTCTTGTTTCCCAGGGTCTCATTGGTCTGGAACTTTGCCAAGTAGGCTACACTAGCTGGTGTGAGCTTTCAGTGGTGTGCCTCTCTCTGCACCTCATCTCCATACTGCTAGGCTTATAGGCATATGTCACTGTGCCCAGTGTTTGTTTGTTGTTTGTTTTTAACATGGGTTTTGTAGTGTGAGCTCAGGTCCTCACACCTCGGAAGCAAGTACTTTACTAACTGTGTAACCCCTTGCCTAGTTACTTATGCCTGTCTTTCCGTGATGTTAGGGACCAAAGCTATCTCTTTCCTGCTGCTCAGCATCAGCGTAATGACTGTCGTGCTGCGTAGTAGGTGCTCAGTAAACACTCAACAGATGACTGGAACTCCAGTTTCTGATCCTGTCTCTTTAGGCTTAAAGGACAGAGTTCTAAATATATTTCCTTTGGCTCACATGCCCTTCAGCATGCTTTCTTGCGGATCTGTCATGTTCTTATTTGAATTTTCATGTATAGATTAGAGCTAAACACGGTAAGGACAGCATACAGCCAGTAAGAAAACCAGAAAAAGCAGAGCAGTGATCAGAGTCAGTGATGAGAATCCTTTCTCTGTGTCCAGCCTCAGTCAGCTGAACAGTTTTCACGGTGGTTGCCCTGACATGGGTGTTGCGGAGTCAGCACGTTCTTCCTAGTTTCCTGAGGTGGCTGACTTCAGGCTAGAGCTTTGTCCTCTCCTCAGTGTCGCCTGCTTCACAGAAGCCAGTCCTCAGCAGTGTTATTCATTCTGTCTTCAGCACATACATCTGTCATCATATCGCTTCTTTCCCTCCCCCGCAGTCCCCACCCAGGTCTAAGCAGGCTCTGTTAGGTTACTGTGCTACAGTATTGTGACAGGTCTCTGCATTTGCCCTTCTTTACAGTCTAGGAGGTCAGGTGTGGGAAGTCAGATTCTCTGGCCAAAATCAAAGCGTCACGAGGGCCATATTCTTTCAGAAGCTTTAGGTGAGGGACTTCTTGTGGTCACTGGTATTCCTTGGTTTGTAGAAGTGTCCAGTATATATTAGCCTTGAAATGTTTACTGCTTTTTTTTTTTTTTCTATTTTTGTCAAAGTTCTTTCTTCCTCCTCTTTTACAGGACCTGTGACTCTGTTAGACTCATGAGCCTACCTGACAATCCAGGCTGATCTCTCCCATTACAAACGCCTTAATTCAATTATAAAGATTCACCTTCTCTTTTCTTTGCCCCCCCTCCTGTTGATAAAGTCCCAGGCACTGGTTATAAGAATTCGGATGAGGTATATTTGGAAGTCATTTTTAGCCTCTTGTAGTCTGTTCTCTGTCCTCTAGAAGTTCCTTACTGTCCCACATTAAAATACATTAATCTATTCCAGTGGCCCTGAAAATCTCTGCCCAGTACAGCTTCAGTCTGAGCTGATGTCTCTGCAGTCTCACTGTGCATCAGCAGCTCCGAGATACCAGTTCTTTAAAATTATTAAAAATTACCTTTTTAGCATCCACGCACGTGCTGCTCAGAGGCAGTTCGCAGCTCTTGGCTCTCTCCTTTCACCATGCGGTTCCCAAGAATTGAACTCAGATTGTCAGGCTCTGGAGCAGGTGCTTTTTGAGTCATGTTGCTGGACCCCAAAATAAAACATGATATCATCAAAAGGGGGAAGCTGTCTGTTCTCCTGGGACAAGTACAGGAGGCACAGTATAGCAGTTATGAACGTTTTCATAATGAGGGATGGAGGATGGGAGTGGAGTGGAGCGGGAGAGAATATGCAAGGGCCTCAGGCATTTCCAGAACCTGACTCTGCAGGTTCCCAAGCCTGGGAGGACTTCTCTGTGGCTTGAGACTGCCCTTGTTGCCTATGGCTTTGGTATGCACTCTTCCTCCTCTTTACCTGAAGAGTAGTGTATCTTTGCAACTGAATTGGTTTTCCCCTCTGTTAAGTGGTCATAAATTTGGTATTATTAATACCAAATTATAATTGCTGAGAAGCAGTTAAAATACAGCTAACATTTCCCACCCTAGCTATTTTCTAGTGTATTGTTAGTGGTATTGGGCACATTCTTGTCATTATACAACTGTCCATTATCACCCTCCATCCTGAGCCCCCTTATCTTGCAGAATTGCAGCTCTATGCCCACTAACAGTAAAACTCCCCTTTCTCCTCTGCCTCCAGCACTGGCAATTGGTCTTATACTTTTGTTATGATGTGTGTGTATGTGTTGTGTACACATTAGTGTGTACAAGTGCTCATGCCTGTGCAAATGTGGAGGTCAGAGGAAGACATTATGTGCCCTGTTCTATCACTTTTCATTCATTCTCTTGGGATCTCTCAGTGTCTCTGGAGTGATGCTGCCTGCCTCAGGCCCTAGCAGTTCTCTTGTCTATACCCACAGCAGTACTAGGATTGCAGTCATGCACACATCCAGCTTTTTCTGTGGGTGTTGGGGTCTGAAGTTGCATCCTTCTGCTTGTGTAGCAGGTGCTTGTGCGCACTGATGCACTTCTCTAGCCTCTGTTGCCGTGGTAATAGCCTCTGTGCCGTGGTTTTACTGCTGTAAGTACCTCATATTTATGGGAGCAAGTAATATTTGTCTCTTGAGGTTGGTTTAGTTCACTTAGCATAATGTATTCAAGATTTACCCATGTCACACTTTCCTCCCCACTGTGCTGACAAGATGGCTCAGCAAATAAAGGCACTTACTTTCAAGCCTGATGGCTTGGGCTTCATTTCCAGAACTCACATGGTAAAAGAGAACCCAGTCCCTCAGGATATCCTGACATACTCACGCTGTGTCATGAATGGATTCACCCACACACATGGTGTGTCATGAATGCATTCACACACACACACACACACACACATGGGTGTGCTGGTTAGTTTTCTGTCAGCTTGAGCCAAGCTATGGTCATCTGAGAGTAGGGAACCTAGATTGAGAAAATGCCTCCATAAGATCATGATGTAGGCCAGCCTGGAGGGCATTTTCTTTCTTAGTGATTGATGGGGAAGGGCCCAGCCCATTGTGGGTGGGGCTATCCCTGGGCTGGTGGTCCTTGGGTCTGTAAGTGAGCAAACCATAAGGAAGGAGCCAGTAAGCAGCACCCTCCCATTGCCTGGGCATCAGCTCCTGCCCTGCTTGAGTTCCTGTCCTGACTTCCTTTGATGATGAACTGTGATCACAGCAAGAGTAATCCTGACTATTAAACTCTGGACCACAGAGATGGCTGGGTAATATGGGTAAAGGTGCTTCCATGCCCGATGACCTGAGTTTGATCTCTGAGGACCCACATGGTAGAAAGAGAGAATGGATTCCTGAAAGTTGTCCTCTGACCTCCATATGTGTGCTGTGGTATGTGTGTGCCCACATACAGCCCTGTACCACACATGTATAAATATAAATAAGTACTCTTTAGCTGGGCAGTAGTGTTGCACACCTTTAAGCACTTGGGAGGTAGGCAGGTGAATCTCCTTGAGTTTGAGGCCAGCTTGGTCTACAGAGTTTGTTTGGTCTAAAGATACAAAGAACCCCTGTCTTGGAAAAAGAAAACAAAGGTAATCTTTACATAAACTAAGCCCTCCCTGTCAGTGTTCTGTAGTTCCATTGGTCTGGTTCTTCCATGTAGAATTCTGATGGCCACCAGTGCTGGGGTGCAACCATGGAGTCCTGATGTGATTGATCTCTATTTCACGTCGTCCTTTAAGCCAAAGTGCGCAGTATTTCTGCTCATAAAGCATTCTTAGAAACTTTGTGGGTCTCTTGTGTATGTCTCAGGAATTCTTATTAGTCAAGTCAATATTAGTCCTCCATAGAGCCTTGCTGGATAACCTCATCTCTATTCATAGCTTCTGCTTAGGGTTGGATGAGTCACAGTCTTTAACCCTAGTGAAAGGTTGTCCAGTCACACCCGTAGCTTTTCCTCCATCAAATGCTTTCTTAATAGTGAATCTCTGATTTTAGCATCTTTTGTGATCAAGATAAACTGAGAATTTTCTATATCATCAAGTCAGATTTTCTCTCTCTCTTTTTTTTTTTGACACAGGGTTTCTCTGTGTAGCCCTGGCTGTCCTGGAACTCAGAAATCCACTTGCCTCTGCCTCCCAAGTGCTGGGATTAAAGGAATGTGCCACCACTGCCTGGCCGATTTTCTCTTTTTTAAAGAGAAATTTAAAAGTTTGAATATGTTTTTGTGTGTCTATCTGTATGCCATGTCTGTGCAGGTGCCCTTGGCTGCTAGAAGACACCATACATCTCACTTGGAGCTGGCGTTCTAGGCAGTTGTGAGCTGACCAGCATAGCTGGGAACCGAGTGTGGGTCTTCTACACGAGTACCAATAACAAGCACTGAGCCTTGTCTCCAGCCGTTAGACCCGTTTTCATTGAATATTTCTACATGATATTGTAAACAGTAAGAAGAAACTAGGCTACAGATTTAGGATATTGCTCAGAAATCTCACTAAGTCCGTGTTTGAAAGTTCCACTTCTTACAGGTCAGCTCTATTTTCCTTTTCTACAGATTGTTTCTCCTTACTTCCTTCTTAGTCTCCTGGAGGTTCCTGTAACCCTCATAGTCTCTCCCTGGTTTCTCCTGGTGGAGGTGTTTATATCCTCTAGTGTTTTACCTTTTGTGAGACATGGTCTCACCATGGAACTCTGGCTGGTCTGGAACTCATAAGAGGCCTGCCAGTCTCTGCCTGTGGAGCCCTGAGATTAAAGGCATGTGCTACCATCCCCAGCTGGATGTTTATATGACCTAAAACAGTGTATGCCTTCTCTGCTGTGCGTCTGCTGTCTTGCTTCTGAGCCCTCACAGATTCATCTCTCACGTGTGCACTTCTGTCAGCAGCCTGTTCAGGGCAATCTGGACTCTTCCCGTCCTGCTTCTGAACGTTTTCCCAGCCTCTTCATTTCCAGGTCAAAGACACTAAACAGTTTTAACACAACATCTGACTTGCAGGCACCAAAATATAGTAGTTAGCCTTGGAGAAACAACCAGTACGAGAGGCCTCCTGAAAGACTATGATGGGGGTTGGATCATGTGGTTATGAGGGCTGGCTTAACAAGTTTGTTACAAACTTGACTGTCAGAAGGACAGGGCGGAGCTCTTGTCAGGAGGCAAGGTAGCGGAGGCTGCTGCTGCTGCTGCTGCTGCTGTTGCTGCTGCTGCTGTCCAAAGGTGGAATTTCTTCTAGGAATCTGAAGTTCAGCCTTTTAAAACATTTATTTATTTTTTGGATAGGGTCTTGGTGTGTAGCACAGGCTGGACTAAGATTTCTGCCTTCCTACAGAAGCCCCTAAGTGTTGGTATACATGTCTCAGTGTTGTCTGTCACAGCTGCACTACCACATCCAGCAGCCTGCTCTCAGGCTTTTCAGTGAATTGAATCCAGCACATCCACATTATGTAAACTGGCTTTCTCTGCCAGGGTGGACTCATGGACATTAGATGTCAACAAAATATCTTCATGAGAGCCTGAATGTATGCTTGAGTAACTGGGAGCTTAAGCTTATGAGTTCAAGGCCAGGCTGGTCTACAAAGTAAGTTCCAGGACAGCCAGGGCTACACAGAGAAACCCTGTCTCGAAAAACAAAACACAAAAAACAACAACAACAAAAGAGTTCCCTATCGAGTTATCTGTCATCCCAGCACTTGGGTAGATCTTAAGTTCAGGGACAGCCTGAGCTACATAGCAAGATCTGTCTCTGCTATGTAAAACCAAAGGCTGGGGATTTATTTCACTGGTAGAATGTTGGCTTAGTTCAAGGCCTTCGCTGAAATCCCTCATGCTGCATAAATCAAACCCTAAACCCCAGCCACATCCATATAAACACCTCACTGTTATTATAATAACTTCCTTTGAACTGGATTATCCATTTTTTCTTATTGATCTATGTACATATGTATGCATGCATACCTGAATGAATATTACGGAGTCTCATTATGTATCCCTGCAAACTGGAAAACCCAAGTTTAATCCCCAGAACCTGAGTAAAAGTGTAAGAAGAGACCTGACTGTACAGAGGCTGTCCTCTGACTTCTCTATGCCCATGCACGCATGCACGCATGCACACATACACTTGTTTAAAAGAAAAGTGATGGTCACACAAGAGTGTAAGCTGATCAAAACTTGCTACATTAAGATTTTTTTCAATGTATGTAAGCTATACCTTATGCTTTGTGCCAATGTACATGTTGGTTTATGTATATGTGCACATGTTTACAGGTGCTCACATAGGCCAGAAGGGAGTGTCGGCTCTCGTGGAGTTGGACTTACAGGTGTTTGTAAGCCCCCTGATGTGGGTGCTGAGATCTGAACTCCACACTACTGAAAAAGCAGTAAGCATTCTTAACTTCTGAGCCATCTAGTTAGCCCTATGAAATATACTTCAAAGTTGGTTTAAAAAATAGTCTGCAGGTCAGCACTTTGAACTTTAAAAAAAGATGCATTTTAAAAGTATCTATGGACTGGAGAGATGGCTTAGCAATTAAGAGCACCAACTGCTCTTCCAAAGGTCCTGAGTTCAAATCCCAGTAACCACATGGTGACTCACAACCATTCTAACAAGATCTGACTCCCTCTTCGGAGTGTCTGAAGACAGCTACAGTGTACTTTACATATAATAAATAAATAAATTTTAAAAAAGTATCTGTGTATCTGAGTGCAGGCACGTATGTATTACAGCACACATGAGGTTAGAGGACACCACTGCATGCTGGTCTCCACCTTCTGACTTGTCTAAAGCAGCTCTGTGTTGTTTGCTGTTGTGTACATCATGTGTCCCACAAGCACCCTGGAATCCTCCTGTCTCTGCCTCCCATCTTGGCATAGAATTATAGATATGTTCAACCACCTGGCTTTATCTGGATTCTGAGGTTTGAACTCAGGTCTTTACACTTGTCAGGCAAGAGATTTACCCATTGAGCCATCTTCCTAGCGTCCTAACAGATGTTTGTGTGGCATGCTTGGTTTGGTCCTGTAGTCTCTAAGTGCTGATTTCCACTTTTCCTACATATGGCAATGCTTTGTGTGGTTTTCTCTGGCATACACAGATACACACATAAGACACCCATACACATAAAATGAAAATGAATAAAACCAAGGTGGGTGTATCTGTGTGTGGAGCTACATAACATGTTCAGAGTCCGTAGTGGACACAGAGTGTGTTAAGTAACTGTGGACCTGGCTTTTTCTCCTCCACCTTTACTTGGCACACTCTCCTGAAAAGGGAGCCAGGGAGATTAAGAATGGCTCCTATCTGATAATAGCTTAGTAACCTAAGAAGAGGCATTTCCCACGGCTGCAATTGGAGTCCAGTAAAAACCTAGTAAGCTGCCTTTACCTCTGCAGTAGTCTGTTTGCCTCTGCTGACATGTGTCAGAGGGACTGAGCAAGAGCAACATAACAGGAATATGGAAATGAGGAAAAGAGAGATTGGTGTTGGAATTTGGAATGTATATAGTTTAGGTACTTCTAATTTGCAAAAAGTGATTTGTCCTTGAGACTGTGTCTGCTCGAGCCTAGGCTTAATATCATGCTAAAGGAGAAGGAAATGAGGTCTGTGTTCTCGATCTGATCGGCTCCGCTCATTCCGGCCGTTCCCGCTCAGCCCCACTCGCTCTGGCCCCGCTAGCTCCGGCCGTCCTTGCTTGCTTCGGCCATCCCCGTTCGGCTCCGCTCGGTCTCTCCAGTCCAAGGATTCATTTCTTATTGTTCTTTATAAGTATGCTGTAGCTGACTTCAGACGCACCAGAGGAGGGCGTCAGATCTTGTTACGGGTGGTTGTAAGCCACCATGTGGTTGCTGGGATTTGAACTCATCACCTTTGGAAGAGCAGTCGGGTGCTCTAACCGGCTGAGCCATCTCACCAGTCCCCGAGGTCTGTGTTTTAAGTTACCAAGAGTGTCATGTCAAGAAATGGCAGAGATTTATGTCATTTAGAATGTGTTACATCTAATGCATGTTTGATAGTTTCAACTATCAAAGAGTTAAATATAGGTGAAGTTTGTATTCCCACCATTGGTGTGCTTGGAGTCCAGTTCTCCATATCCTTACCATGTGAGGTGGTAGTCTTTGTGTGTTTAATGTTCTCCCATGTAATTGGCAGCACAGTGCCAGTTCCAGCTGTTACACTACTGACTTTCCCACAACATTGACTGTAAGGTATCAGTACTTCCGTTTTGACTCATTACCATAAATTCTGTAAAGGCCGGGAAGGACCTTGTCTGTGCTCAGTACTAACAGCGAGTACTCCCTGGCTGAAGAACAGCATTTGGTAGCAAGCAGCGAGTGAGTGGATAATGAGGAGAAGTAGCCTCGTCGTCAAGACTTGGGCCGGACCCTGGCTTACCGGTTAGTAATGCGTGAGACAAGAGGAGCACGTGTGTAAAACCCATTCTTTGAGATGCGGGAGCAGGTACTAGAGAGCTGAGCTGGCCACTGGATGATTTGTGCCCTTGGGGTCAAATCCTCATTCTGAGGCTGGACCACTTTTCCAGAGAACCAGGGTTCAGTTTCCAACACCAGCATATGGTAGGTAGCTCACAACCATCTGTAACTGCAGTTCCAGGGGATCTGGTATCCTTCTCTGGTCTCTGAAGGCAACAGGCATGCATATGCTACACAGACATACACGCGGCAGAACACCCATATGTATAAAGTAATAAAACAACAACAAAAAGAGACAATCCCATTCTGTGAGTAATAAGCTTTGGAACATTGGTATTGTTTTTAGCTTGCTTTTTTTTTTTTTTTTTTTTTTTCCGAGACAGGGTTTCTCTGTGTAGCCCCGGCTGTCCTGGAACTCACTTTGTAGACCAGGCTGGCCTCAAACTCAGAAATCCGCCTGCCTCTGCCTCCCGAGTGCTGAGATTAAAGGCGTGCGCCACCACGCCCGGCGGAACATTGGTATTGTTAAGCATGCTGCCTGAGCTCTGTCTGGTGTTTCCTCTGTTAAATTGGACTGTTGAGTTAGATGTCTGCTAAGGTCCTTCTGTGGTTTATGTCTGATCTTTAGAGTTGTTATTGGACTTGTTCCAGTCACGACCATGTCATGCTATCTCAGCATTACTTACATAAGAATTGTCAATCTTGCTGGGCTGTGGTGGCGCACGCCTTTAATCCCTGCACTTGGGAGGCAGAGGCAGGCGGATTTCTGAGTTCCAGGACAGCCAGGGCTACCCAGAGAACCCTATCTCAAACAAACAAACAAACAAACAAACAAGAATTGTTAATCTCAGAATCAATTTCAGTAGTATCTAAGTGGTAGAGTTGACTTAAAATAGCTTTATAAAATAATTTTTACTTGATAATTTAAAATTGATTTAAATTTTTTTTATAGATTTTATGTGTATGTTTTGCCTGCTTGTATAAATGTGCACAGCTTATATGTCTGGCGCCCAGAGATACATGAGGGCATCTGATCCCCTGAAATTAGAGTTATGTATGGTTGTGAACTACCGTATATATGTGGATACTTGAAACAGAACCTGGGTCCTCTGTAAGAGCAACAGGTGCCTTTATTAGCTGAACTCTCTCTCCACCCCCTATTTGACATCTCATATACATACATACATATATATATATATATATATATATATATATATACCTACACACACAATACATATATACACACACACACACAATCATTATTTTACTCCTCCCACTCCCTCTATCCTCTCCTCCCAATACATGTCCCGCTTATTTTCATCTCCCCCCCAAGTAAACCACTGATTGAGGTTTGTTTGTTTGTTTGTTTTTCCAAGACAGGGTTTCTCTAAAATAGCCCTGGCTGTCCTGGAACTCACTCTGTAGACCAGGCTGGCCTCGAACTCAGAAATCCGCCTGCCTCTGCCTCCCAAGTGCTAGGATTAAAGGCGTGTGCCACCACTGCCCGGTACCACTGAGTTTTATTAAGCTTTCTTTCTTTCTTTCTTTCTTTCTTTCTTTCTTTCTTTCTTTCTTTCTTTCTTTCTTTCTTATTTATTTATTTTTTATATGTAAGTACATTGTAGCTGTCTTCAGACACCCCAGAAGAGAGCATCAGATCTCATCATGGATGGTTGTGAGCCATCATGTGGTTGCTGGGATTTGAACTCACAACCTTCAGAAGAGCAGTCAGTAGGCTGGCTCTCTTAACCGCTGAGCCATCTCTCCAGCCCTAAGGCTACTTTCTTGTGGGGTTATTACTGGGTCGTGGACAGTTAACCAGTGTATATACTACTGAAGAAAAATAAGTTTTTAAAAAGAATAAAACATTTATTTGTGAGTATATGTGTGTATGTATGCTACCTGAGTGTTCGCGTGTGCGTGCGTGCGTGCGTGTGTGAGTGTGGGAGAGAACTTAACAGTCTAGAAGAAACCGGGCGTGGTGGTGCACGCCTTTAATCCCAGCACTCGGGAGGCAGAGGCAGGCGGATTTCTGAGTTTGAGGCCAGCGTCTACAAAGTGAGTTCCAGGACAGCCAGAGGTATTCAGAGAAACCCTGTCTCAAAAAAAAAAAAAAAAAAAAAACCAACCAAAAAAAGAGTTTCAGATGGTAATGATCTGCCTGATGTGAGTGCTGGGAACTGGAAGAGCAGCAAGGACTCGTACCTGCTGAACCAACTCTCTAGACCTGTGATTTGTTTTGTTTTGTTTTGTTTTTGAGACAGTCTCATATAACCCAGGCTGGATTTCAATTCCTACCCTCATTTCCCAAGTGTTGGGATTAAAAGTGTTCATTACTGTCACTAACTTTTAAAACTATTTTTGTTGGGAGAGTCTAACTCTGTAGCCTTTGCTGACCTAGAACTCACTATGTATGTTGGGCAGGCATCGAACTCTTAGAGATACACCTGTCTTTCCCTCTATCTCTTAGATTCTAGGATTAATGGCCTGTCCTGCAATGCCAACTTAAAAAAAAAAAAAAAGACTGCATTCATTCATTTTTTTCATTCAAGGCAGGGTTTCTCTGTGTAGCCGTGGCTGTCCTGGAACTTGCTTTATAGACCAGGCTGGCCTTGAACTCAGAGATTTGCTTGCCCCTCCCTCTTGAGCGCTGGGATTAAAGGACTGCACCACTACCACCACCAGGCACAATATTATCATTTTAAAAGTTAAACTGTTGACATAAATGAAACATAATGATTTAGAAGCCAGGTTGTGAATGACCACTCAGTGATCAGTGAATTGGAGGAAGCAGGTTGCCATGGTGATAGCATTGGTGGCTTGGTGAGTTTTCTAAGGGGTGAGGGATGCACACAATTGAGCAGCAGGCCTGTCACGCGTGCCGTGCACGCGGTGTCACTGACTCTTCCTCCACCCCTGTTGGATGGTTTTGTAGAGTTATGTTGGGCTTAGTTGTTAAGGAGACTTGCTTTAGAATTTCTGTCCTTCTGCTGTTCTGCTGATTGGTGGGAGAAACAAAATAAGCCGTAAGTGCAAGTCTCTGAGTTTTAAGATGTGGCTAGTTATGCCCCTCATATTCTTTGTAAATGTGGGATGAGTTTGCAAATTGTGTGACTAGGTTTGAAAGAAAGTATTGGACCAGTGTGCCCATTATATAGAGGCTTGATTTCAGCTGGAATTTCTGAAGTTAAGATCTTTGTTTAAATGTTTGTTTAATGAGAGGAGTGAAGTAATGTGCTGAGGTAATGTAAGCTGGGTCTCTTCATCCGTGTTCCGGGAGACACTGTAGGCTGCTGCCAGGAAAGTGGGCTGTAATGTGTGCTCAGCACACTGAGGTGGCTTTGGTTCTTCTCTGCTGAAGCTTTGGTGCTTGCACACCGATGGCTTAAGAAGCAAAACAATTGGGTGACAAGGTGCCACTGGGAAGGGATTGATGTCATGCTTAGGAGATCAGTTAGCTCTTTCAGTAGCGGATTGTTAGATAGGCTACCCCATATGCTTAGCCTTCTTATGCCACTCACTGTATTTTGATGCATCCCCAAAGCTTCTCATCAGAGGCCACCACTTATCTTGGACATTTTCTCCAAAATTGGGAACTAAATACATGATTTTTCTTTATAAACAGTAATTTTATTATACCAACAGAAATATTTTCCTTACATGCTATTTTTTAAGTAATTTGAGTAAAATCTCTCTGACTATGACTTTGTTGGGCCCTTTCTTAAGCTTATTGAACTTTATGCCCTGAGACTGGCAGTGGAGTTTATTTTTCTTATCATTTGCAAATGCTGTTAGAAATTTATTCTTGTACAGACTTTGGAATGTGAAATAAATTTTACACAGAATTAGTAAGTTTGCTTTAGGCAGCTTCCTGAGATTTTGCAAATTCAGACAAGAAAATGAGAATTGCTTTCATAGTGGAGTTCCCACCTGGAACATAGTTGGCAGAAGGAAGGGGACCTTGCTCAACCGCATTCCTTATCAACTGCTCATTGACACTGTCTGCAAGTGCTCTGAAGGAAGTCCTGCAATCCTTTCCTGTCTGTCAAAAGCTGATCGTGGGAGGGGTGTGGGTGTGTGTATGTGTGTGTGCATGCGTGTGTCCAACACTAAGAAAACCTGCCATTTTGCATAGTGATAAAAAAAGTGATGATGATCTATGTCCTGATGAGTAGATGAAAACCTATTCTGGTGTGGCAGTTGGAGAACTCTAAAGTGGAGTCGAGGCATGTGTGCTTGTTTCAGCTTCTGGGAGACCCCAGTCACGGCCTGTTGGTTGTAAGCATTAAACATATACACAGCAGACAAACCACACAGGTGAAGGCTGAACTAAGTGGCTGTTTACCTAATGGCTTATTTCTGCTGCTTAGGAAAGTGAGAAACCTGATATCTTTGGGCGGTGTGGGACAGAGGTGATTTTTCCACCAGCCACACTCATTCTTGGTTTGGTTTGCTCTTCTAAAAGAAACCTTAAAAAAAAAAAAAATACTTGGAATTTATTAAGCAAAGATTTCCCCCCCACCCCACCCCCACCCCGTACTCCTGCCTCCCAGACAGGGTTTCTCTATGTAGCCCTGGCTGTCTTGGAACTCACTCTGTAGACCAGGCTGTCCTTGAACTCAGAGATCTGTCTGCCTCTGCCTCCCAAGTGCTGGTATTAAAGGCGTGTGCCACCACCATCCTGCCCATCATATCATGTTCTTTAAAAATAATGTTTACAGTATTTATGATTCTTGTGTGTATGTATATGGGTATACATGTGCTATCGAGTGTATCTGGAGGACAAAGGACAACTGCATTTAATTTCCCTTTACCATATGTGATCTGGGGGTTAAACTTAGGTTGTAAGGCTTGCTGGCAAGTACCTTTAGTTGCTAAGCCATCTCAGATGCCCCTAAAAATCTGGCCTTCATAAGCACATGTACATGTGTTTGTATACACATAGAGCCCATGAACTAAATCATAGCTTCTCTGCCTAAAGTAGTGGCTCTCAACCTGTGTAATGCTGCAACCCTTCATGTTGTGGTGACCTTAACCATAAAATTATGTATTACTTCATAACTGTTATGATGCTACTGTTATATGGTCTTAACTGTTACATGGTGCTACTGAATTATAAATATCTGTGTTTTCCAATGGTCTTAGGCAACTTCCAAAGGGGTCGAGACCCAGAGGTTGAGAACCTCTGGCTTTAAAGCCTCCTCCTCCTCCTCCTCCTCCTCCTCCTTTAGCAATCTCCACACTGTCCTTAGACTGGCATTCAGCCTTCTTCACGTGACTTAATGTTGCATCCGTGACGTTTGCAGGCTCCAATTCCTCACCTGCCATCTCTTCCCCTCCAAGTGGACAGGCTTCACTCATTGGTCTTATTTCTGTTCCTTCAGCTTTCCTCATCACGTCTTAACATAGGCACCTTCTGCCGACAGTGTTCAGTTGTTTTTCTCTTAACTTTGACAAGTCTGGAACTAATTTTCTACTCAATGGCATGAATACATCTGTCTGTCTGTCTGTCTGTCTGTCTGGACAGGGTCTCATATGGAGCCCTGGTTGGCTGGAACCCACAGTCTGCCTCTGCCTCTGCCTTCAAAGTGTTGGGATTAAAGTATGTGTCACCATGCCCAGCAGTTTTTTGTCTTCCTGCATAAGAAGAGTCATGTTCATGCTTACTGCCAAGCACATACTGGCGTTTGGTAGGAATCTGAGTGACAGTTTGCTAACATATTTATACCTCAGATATCTGTAAGAAAATGATGGTCAAAATAGGTAAAACAAAACAAAACAAAAACTGTTTTTGGGTGAAATATTTTAGAATTTAACATACATGGTATCTCCTTTGATACATTGACTTTCTGTTACTGTTTTTTGAGACAAGGTCTCTGTCTAGTTTTTGGGCTGCATAGCTTTTCAAACTCGCTATGTAGTCCAGGTTGACTTTCACTAGCAATTCTCTCCGAGTTAGCCTTGGTGCTAGGCTATAGGCATATGCACCAGCATGTTTATTTGTCTGGGGAGTTTTTCTTTATTGATCATCGTTGGTCTTTTGTTGTTTGTTCTGTAATGCCATGTGTGTCCCTCATCCACACAATGGTTTTATTATAACAATAACATTCTTTTATAATGACAAATTTTATATAATGGTTTATTCCTGGAGGGAACGTATAGTGTTCATTGGTCCCAAGGGTCTTGTTCCTTACAAGTTTTAAAAATTCACTAGGTTTGTAATGTTAATTTTGTAAATGGCCTTTGTTTTATTCTGTGCTGTTCTGTGACTATTTCATGCAGAGCAGTCTGAGTTTTAGGCAATTTCATCCTCCATTCACAGTCCTCTCCTGTTAGAGCATGTCAGTTCTTCCCTTCCACCCTTATAGTAACCTCAAACTGTGGAACGATCTTTTTTTGAGGGGTGGAAGACTTGATACTGGGGCTTAAACCTAGTGCTGCATACTTGTGGTAGGAGCTCTAAAATTCCCAGGCCACAAAATTAATTTTCAATCTTATGTATTTATTTATTTATTCACTCATTTATTTTTAGGCAGGGTCTTGTGTGTCCGGGGCTCGGCTTGAGCTGAGGTATGGCTGAGAAGAGCACCAAGCTCGTGTTCTCCCCGTTGCTGTTCCTAAGTGGCTGCATTGTAGGTGTGCACCACCATGTCTGCCTTACCGTCAGTCTGTGTTGGGGAAATTACGAACATAACAAAGTAGAGACTGAAGAGATGGACCACCACCCGAGCCTCACCGCTGTCTTCAGCAGTGTGCAGCATATGCCAGTCAGATTTAACGCTATTCCCCCTTCCTCTTCCATTTTTTAAAACAATATTTGTAAGCCAAGACATTCTACCATTTCATCTGTAAATACTTTGGAAAGATATAATCAATTTAAAAACTAGTTAACTCTTGGAAAATCTGACAGGAAAATTCCATTTGTCTCCATGAATCTGAGTGTACATGCCAACTGGTGAGTTGCCATGTATAAACCACTCCCAAGGTTTGACTCACAATTAAAAGTATATACGCCATTGTACTTGCTCAGACAGTTTGCAGGAGTGTGCTGTGCTGGTTTCTGTTGTGTGGAGGGAGGGTACTAATAAGAAAATACATAACATTTTTCTCTTTGGAGATGTATAAAGACAGATGAAGGTCTTTGACATTGTGTGCTCTAAATATTTTAAGAGTTGTCTAGAAAACAACAGTGAAATATGCTTTGTGGATTTAATAGAGTAAATTCCCGTAGTTCTTTTGGGTAAATTCCTGAGAGTCATAATTAGGAGGGGGAATCCAGAAGATTTGGAGCTAGAAGGACTCCTTGGAGGTGGAAGCTGATCCAGAGCCAAGTTACACAGCATCTGTGTGATGGTGCTGGGCTGTGTTCTGAAAGTCAGAGTTGTTGAGACTTCTGTAAATCGCCTGCAAATGAAATTTCCCGTAGGATGGAAAGTGAAGGCTCAGTTTTCTTTCCGAGTACATTTTTGAGGATTATTGTCTTGTAAAATTAAGAACTTGGCACTGAACTAATGGTTGCACTAGGGCACTTCTTGTGGGGAAACGAAAGGGTAAATAGAGACAATTGTAGTCATGTTAGATTAAAAACAAAGCAAATAACCATATAGCAGAGGGAATCTGGATTCTAAGAGGCAGCAAGTCCAGGCCTGCGGGACAGCCATGCTTCCTGCAGCCATGCTTCCTGCAGCCATGCTTCCTGCAGCCATGCTTCCTGCAGCCATGCTTCCTGCAGCCATGCTTCCTGCAGCCATGCTTCCTCCTTATCGAGACTTAGCAAGGTTTTGCCAATAAGGTGGGTAAGAGAAGTGGATGTGGTGATTTTTGGTAATTCCTTAGAAAATTTACACTTTTATTCAGTCTCTGTACTCCTGTAACTTTGAGGTAATTCCTCTGGTAAATTCTTCATCACACAGGGCCTTAGCTAGGGATTTTACCACCATCATTTCTGTGGCCTTAGCATTTAGACTGTGATCACTTGGAAAATATTTGTCAACACACGATAATACCCTGACAACACTAAGATGGTGTGATTTTTGTTATTTCTCCTGTGGCCTTGACCCAGAATGTGCTAATGATTTTTATAATATGTAGATTACCTCTTCCTAGAAGTGCTGTTTCTTAGGCTCTGGATTATTCTCTTCTCTGGTGACCTTCCAGAGAACTGAGAGAGAAAAAAAAGTCTGTTTAGAAAAAGATGAGTATGTAAACTGAAATTAATTATTGCTATTATTAACAAAGTCCTACAGTGTTGGTAGCAGCCATAAGGGCCCATTTTATTTAATTTTTTTACTATTATTGTTCATTTCCTGAGTTTTAGCCCTTATAACTGTGATAGGATAGTGTCTTAGTCTGAACTTCCATGATGTTTACATGATCACCTCTTCAGAATTAGTCATCAGAACTCTGTGATGAGTCTGTCTGATGTTACAGCTGCTGCAGTGAGAGTGTATGCAAACAGTAGTGTCAGACCAGATTAAACCTGTGCTTTATCATCTACTGTAGAGACACGGGGTGAGGTGAGGGGTACCGCTCAGGGTAGAGTTGTTTGTGATGTATGCACAAGGATTTGGGTTCTATCTGAAGCATCCCTGACCCCTAAAATTGTTAAAAATGTTACTTCAGCTGGGTGTGGTGGTGAACTCACCACTGTGCTCTCACCAGCACTCAGGAGCAGAGGCAGGTGGATCTCTGAATTTGAAGCCAGCCTGCTCTACAGAGTGAGTTCCAGGTCAGCCAGGGCTACATAGAGAAATACCATCTTAAGACAAACAAAAAGGGTATTTCATCAGCCCAACCCCCTATACCTGTTGGGAAAGTTGGAAAGCCCTTAATCACAAGTGGAGTATATATGAAAGCAGAAGTAAATTCTAGCTGCCTTCCTTGTCTGTGGGACTGTGCTCCAGGGTCCACAGCAGATGGCCAGGACTATGGGCTGCACTAACCTCTCTATGTACGGTTTCTCTGTGTGTGCATATGTACATATCTATAGAACTTTTTTATTTGTTTATTGCTGCTGCTGCTGCTGCTGCTGTTTTTGGTGGTACTGGGAACCTTTTGCATGGTAAGGATTTTACCACTGAGCTATATTTCTAGAGCCCTTTGATAAATTTGATTTCTAAGTTAGATGCAGTAAGAGATTAACAACATCAATAAAAATTGAATAATTGCCGGGCATGGTGGCGCATGCCTTTAATCCCAGCACTCGGGAGGCAGAGGCAGGCGGATTTCTGAGTTCAAGGCCAGCCTGGTCTACAAAGCTAGTTCCAGGACAGCCAGGGCTATACAGAGAAACCCTGTCTCGAAAAAAACCAAAAAAAAAAAAAAAAAAAAAAAATTGAATAATTACAACTTTCCCTAAAGCTGCCAGTGTCAATATTAATGGCTCTGTATCATTACTAAGTTATAAGATTATTTGGCTATAAGCACTAGGCCAGCACAGGGAGCTAATCAAGATGGTTGCTGAATGACTAACAGATGGATAGCATATGTAAGTGGATGCTCTGGGCAGGGGAGAATGCAAGTCTCCAGAAGGATAGAGCAAAGAGGCCTATGATTTTATTACCCTACTCAGAACAAATGGGACAGTTTAAATCGTGTAATTTGTTTATTTCTGTAATTTCTACTTTTTTGTGTGTGGATTATAGAGAAAGAGTCTTGTAAAGTCCAGCTTATTCTTGAACTCTTTTTAAAGACTTTTGTTTTGTTTTGAATTACATGTGTGTGTGTGCCTGTGAGTGCAGGTATCTGAGGGTGCCTGAGGCGCTGGATCCCCTGGGCTGGGGTTACAGGCAGGAACTCCTGCCGTGGGTACTCGGACCTGGAACTTGGGTCCTCTGCAAGATCAGTAAGCACTCTTAACCACTGAGTCATTTGTTTAGTCCTTTAAAGTCTTTACATTTAAAAAAGTATGTTATTATTTATGTGTGTATGTATACTATGTGTATGAGAGTGTATGAGTTTATGTAAAAGCACTCTTGGTGCTTTCATCGTACTTAGAGCTAGTACCAACAAAGTAGTATATTTAGTTGAATATACTTCCATTAGCACTCTGTAACCTTTGCTCACTCTCCGAGATAGATGATAATAATTCACAATTTTGTTCTTTGACATAGTGTCTCATCATATAATGTAAGCTGGCCTGCTGCAGCTTTCTGTATAGTTCAGGCTGACCTTGAACTCTTGATCCTCCTGCTTTAGCCTCTGAGTGCTGAGATTATAAGATGTGTCCCCATGCCAGGCTCTACCAACAGCAACAATAATATTTTCTCCTCTTCCTCCTCCTTCTCTTCCTCCTCCTCTTCCTCTCCCTCCCTCCTCCCTCCTCTCTCACTCCTTCTCCTCCTCCTCAATTTTGTGAGTGTAGATTAGAAATCTAGCAGAGAGAGCCTACTTAGCTCAGGTCGTGTGGCTAATGAGAGTGTGAACTTAGATATGAAATCTAGATCTGACCACAGAGCTTTCTTGTAGCCAAATACATTGTTTATCCTCATTCTCTCCTTCCCTCCCCCAACTCCCCACCTTCCTCTTCCTCTCTACCAACTTCTCTGTAAACATAAGAGTCTTGGAGCTGGAGACATGGCTCAGTGGTTTAGAGTGCTTCCAAGTTCATTTCTCAGAACCCAAATGAGGCAGCTTACAGCTGCCTGAGTCCAGCTCCAGGGGATCTGCCCTCTCCTGGCTGTCAGTGCTCACACATAGAGGCATACACTCGTACAGACACATGTACATACAAGTGAATAGAAATAAAGTGAAAAGACAGTCCTCACCATGTTGTCCAGGCTGGCCTCAAATTTTCTATCCTCCTGCCTCAGTTCTAAAGAGCTAGGCTTATAGGTGTGTATCATGCCAGATCAAAATCATCCTAAGTCATTCGTTAACTGTTACTTGATCCCTATCATGGTCCAGGCATTGTTGACAGTTGAATAACAATTTATTGTAGGTTTTTTAAAGGATTTATTTTATTTATATGAGTACACTGTAGCTGTCTTCAGACACATCAGAAGAGGGCATCGAATCCCTTTTACAGATGGTTGTGAACCACCATGCGGATGCTGGCAATTGAACTCAGGACCTCTGGAAGAGGAGTCAGTGCTCTTAACTGCCGAGTCATCTCTCCAGCCCTTATTGTAGAATTTTATTTACTTGTTCTTTTATAACATTTTTTTAATATTTATTTGAGTGTATGTGTGAGGACACACTTGTGGAGGTAAGAGAACAGTTGTGGGGATTTTCTCATTCTACTATGTGTGTTTGAGGAATCAAACTCTGGTTGTCAGGTTTGGTGATAAGCACCTTTACCCACTTAGCCATCTTGCCAGCCCATACTGTGGATTTTAATACAAATATTTATAATACTGTCTAGGAATATAGAAATGAGAAAAGTAATGTATTTATCTGCCAACTCAGATTAAATACAGGCGGAAAGGTCTGTTGCCAAGCTTTGGTTATCCAGAGCCTAGACTGTTTTCTTTATGCATCTAAAAGAGCTCTGAACTCAAAACCTGGAGGTAGTGTAGTGGGGCACAGATCAGGGGAGGAGTGAAAGAGAGTAGATAGGAACTAGCTTTAGATAATCAGGAGAAAACAGTATTGTTGACAATTCTGAAAAGACTTGAGGTGCCAGAAGTACTCTGAGCAGGCGATTCCTACACTAGAAGTTGGAATGTATTCATTTAACTGGCACCGTCCAGTTAAGATTGATCTGTATTGTTTTTGAGAAGAAAAAAAAATTATTTGAGAAAATCTGCAAGCTGGTGTGGTGGCATACTCCTGTAGTACCAACACTTAAAAGGTTGAGGCAGGAAGATTTTGAGTTTGAGGTCAGCCTGGGATTATCTCAAAAACAGAGTAAGGATGGGAAGCAGGGAGCAATAGAGGAAGAAGAGAGAGGCATAGGAAAGGATAAGAATGGAAGAGACTCTCTTCTATAGCACAGGATGATAATTCAAGGCCTGAAAGATCAGCTTTGGGGAGGAGACAGACGTTTTGGCTTACGGTTCCAGCCCATCATAGGGAACTATAACTGTGGGCTTTTCCACCCACATCCAAGTTCCCAAAATAATAACTCTGAGACTGAATTAATCATAAATAAATAATTAGGCCAGAAACTTTGACTTGTTTCCACTAGCTCGTAACTCAGGTGGCTCTTTTATACTATTGTAAGTCCTGCCACATGGTTAGTTACCTCTCCTCAGATGTTCAGGGCATCTGTCTCTCCCAGAATTCCTCTCTGTACTGGAACTTCCATCTCCCTCTTTCCTACCTAAGCTAATGGGCCAACAACATTTTATTGACAGGTGATGCTTCCATACATTGTAGAAGAGATTGGAGCAGCTCAGGACAGCAAGAGTACATGGTAGATTGTATTTATAACGCAGTGTGCCAAGAATGGAGTGAGCTTCAGGGACAAGTCCATCCCTAGTGATGCACTTCTGCTTGCTGGACCCTGTTTCCTAAAGATCCCAGCTTCCTGAAATAGTGTACCAGCTGGGGATCAAGTCATCTCACAATTCAGTCCCTGGGTTGGGCAGGGTGGTACTTGCCTTTTATTCCAGCACTCGGGAGGCCAGTTGGGGCTACAGAGTAAGTCTCTGCCTCCAAAACAAAAGAGCTTCAAGGCCAGCTTTGGCTGACCCTCTCTCCAAAACAAAACCTGCTGGCCTTGTCATGTACTGTGATCCCGTTTTTCTGTTATAAAGTAACCCTGCTGGGCAGGCTGGTTCCCTGAGCTGAGATGAATGGGTTGGATACACTAGGCCCAGAGGCTTTAGTTATAAAAGTTTGACCAGCCCTCTCCTGGTCATCATTTTTCTAAGGCTGATGAAAATAAGAGAAGAACTTTGCTTATATTACTGCTCATATAAAAATAGCATTCACTTCATTATGAAGTGAAGTAGACTGGTTTCTGAAGAAGCTTAGTCAGTGAGTGACTAAAACAACCTTTACACAAGATGGTCTCATGGTCAAAACAGTTCCAAAATACATTCCTGACAACTTTCAACTAAAATCCAGAATCTCATCTGGAGATTAGTGTGAGAACTCCACCATTAGCTTGTATCTCGTTTCTATTCAGATGGTTTTGTCCAAGTACATATACCACTGTTTAGGAGTAGACTTTTTCAGTCATAGTTTCCAATGAAATCCTGTTATTCTTAGTCATTCTCCTCCGAGTCCTTTTCCTGTGAATAAAAGATGCAGCTCATACCTTTCCACAAGCTCTGGAGAGTATTTTAAGCTTGGCATGTTGAGACCTGGCAGGCTTGATTAATATGTGGACAGACCAGCACATTAGAACATTTTTAAAGTTCCAGGCCACAAACTGTGTTTTAAATGAACATTGGCATGTATAAAATTAATACTAAATGGTGAGCAGCCCAGATGTTCCAATCAATGCCTTTTGCACTGGGTGGCTGACTTTCCCAAGGCTCTTTGCTGGCCCTGCGTTTGCTTTAATCAGTGCCAAAAGCAGGGACAGAGGGGGTTGCTCCTTTGCACTCTGCTGCCCTCTGCCTTCAGCAGGCAAAAGGCTACTCTCTAGATCCTTACACTTGGCCATTTGGAAAGTTTCTGAAAATAAACTGACTTGGCTACTGTATTTCTAAATGTGACGCCCACAGTTCCTGACAAAAGTCACTTTACGTACTACGGATACCTCACATGTAAAGCTGGGGAAGGACCCTGCCTGGACAGGTAAGCCGTTACTTAATGTACTACCACACTCTGGCTCGGTTGGCATGCATGAAGGTGAGTTTTGTTGTCTAGTTTGTTTTCCAGAGTTGGTGGTCTGTATGTGTCAGGTGCAGGGAGGAGGTCAGCCTGGTCTCTGTAAGACCCTTCTCAGCAAACCAATAATACACGACTAAAGAAAACAGAAAAACTACTCAGTGTTTGAATGATCTAGTGTTTTAATGTAACCTTTATGCCTGACTGTTGGCTTGATAATGTAGCAGTCATATTCATAAAAATATAGACATGCATTATATTTTGACTCAGAATTGTTTAAATGTACCAAGAAAATAAATTATAGTGTAATTTATTTTGTAAATTTGGGTTAATTGGGCTTTCAGTCAACAAGTAGTGAATACTGAGTATGTACCAGGCCCTGCTAAGGATGAAGGCAACAGAGGTGTTTAAGGATGATTTCTGATAGAGCAGTGGTCAGAGCTGTGGGAGTATGCGAGGTGGGTGGGTGGGCAGGCGTGTGTGTGTGTGTGTGTGTGTGTGTGTGTGTGTGTGTCTGTACACACACACTTGTGTTTTAACTCTAGGGAATTGGAAGGTTTTTTTTGTTTTGTTTTGTTTTGTTTTTCGAGACAGGGTTTCTCTGTATAGCCATGGCTGTCCTGGAACTCACTTTGTAGACCAGGCTGGCCTCGAACTCAGAAATCCGCCTGCCTCTGCCTCCCAAGTGCTGGGATTAAAGGCGTGCACCACCATGCCCAGCCCGAATTGGAAGGTTTTAAAAAACTTGTTTTACTTGGATCTGAGATAATACAAATTGTTAGTTGGATGTGGTGGTATACACCTTTAATTCCTTTACTGTGAATAGGCAGAATGACCTCTATGAGTTCGAGGACAGTCTGATCTACCTATCAAATTCCTGGGCAGCCTGGCCTTGAGTTTTTAACTGAATAATGGTACAAAGAGGCTTTACTTTCTGATGGGGCTTCCATGTCTGGATACCATTTCTTGTCATTTAGTCTGATGTGACTGATGGGTTGTTCAGCTCGTAGAGAGCAGGCAATGCGTCCTCTTCATCCCCTCTGTTGCTCTACACATTGAAGCAACTCCAGAAATACACAGTGGGCAAATGAATATGGAGCCTTCCTAGATGCCACCCACTGAAGTATCCCAGCTGTAATGGGGGTTGGGGAGGGAGGAATGCCCACAGGGCCTTAAAGGCAAGAGTAATTTTCAGTGGTATAGGACTGGAGTTATTTTACAGGGCTCTTATGATGCTTATATAAGTAAGTGCTGAATTGTTGTTACCTGTCATTTAACTCCACCTGAATGCAGCGACAGACAGCTCAGCCACTGTTGTGGTATATAGAGGACAGGAAGGGTTTTAGCAGCTGTCGAAATGCCCTTTGTGAATTGGAAGCACTGCTTATACCGTATGAATTTTTATTTTTCTGTGTGTGTTAGCGACTGCAGGATGTGATTGGTATGGAATTGAATTTCTGTGAGAATTTTGAGCAGGGTAGATCCCGTGTTGATTTTCTCTTCCCTGCCTTCCTAGCTGGTGTGTGTGTGTTGGTGTTTTCAGTTAGATTTAGGTGGGATAGGTCAGATTTGCAGTTGTTTAGGGGAGACATTATTTTGCAGTTTTATTGAGACCCAGTGATTGATCAGTGCTGCATCCAGTGACTTGGCACTGGATAGGTCGACGTGGCAGTACACACCTTTAATCTCAGCATTTGGGAATCTGAGGCCCACCTGGTTTACATAGCTCTGACTAGCCTGAACGCTACATAGACCATGCTGGTCTTGAACCCACAGAGATTCACCTGCCTATGCCTCCCAAGTTCTGTGATTAAAGATATGTGCCACCATGTCTGCTATAGCATAAGTTTTTAAAAGATTACTTTTCCAGCCTGGTCTACAGAGTGAGTTCCAGGACAGCCAGAACTACACAGAGAAACCCTGTCTCAAAAAAAAAAAACAAAAAAAACCCCGATTACTTTTGAGTATGTGTATGGTGTGTGTGTGTGTATGTGTGTGTGTGTGTGTGTGTGTGTGTGTGTGTGTGTGTGTGTGTGTGTCTATTTGTCTATCCGTCTATGTCCATGTGGCAGCTGTGCTTGTGCAGGTCAGAGGGCAATCATAGGTGTTGGTCCTTGATTTCTGAGTCAGTCTCTCACTGTTTGCTGCTGTGCTGTGTAGCCTAAAGTACCTGGCCCTTGAGAGGTTGTTGGGTGGAAAGGGTGGATTCTCCTGTGTGTACCTCTATCTCACTGGAGTCCAGGGCTTACAGGCATTCACAACTACATCTAGATTTTTTTCAACATGGATTCTGAGGTCATCAGGCTGGTGTGACAGTATTCTTACTTGCTGAGCCATGAACCATCATACTAGCTCCTAAGATAGTCCCTTTTATACTGTAGTGTATGCATAGGGGTACCACATACATGCAAACCATGTGCACGTGTGCAGAACATAGCACAGCTTGTGGGTATTGTTTCTCTCTTTCCAATATGTAGATCCCTGGGATTGAGTTCAGGTCATCAGATGTTGCAGCAAGCACCTTTACCTGTTGAGCCATCTTGCTGGCTCCCTATTGTAGGGTTAGAATATGTTTTTGCCTTTACCCCTCCGGGGTTGGTGTTGAATCCAAGGCCTGCATTGTACGAGGCAAGTACCCTATCACTGAGCCACTGAGATTGGCTTTCACGGTCACACTAAACAGAAACCTTTACTCTTGCTACAAGGAAGAATTGTTGAGGTACTTCCTGTAGCAAGAGGAGCATGCTCTTAGATAAATAAGGAAGAGGAAGGGAGAGGAAAAGGGAGATTAAAATTTAACTTCATTGCCTGGTATCTGCTAGTCTGAATTTGTCTAGTTGGTCACTTAGAAAATTGCCTTCTTTGTATTCTGTGTTTTTATCAAGGTGACAGTTGGCAACCACTTTATGGAAATACTGTAAGAATTAGAAGAAAAAGTGAGATTTGTTGAGGCATGCTGAGAGTTAAACGGGGCCCTGCCAACTTTTTGTTGAATTCTGTCAGTTGAATTGACAGTGTAGTGTTTTAGATGTAGGTGGATGCTGCTGTCTGAAAACTAGCATGTTGCACTGTTTTAGATGTAGCCATGCAGGTGAAGCAAGTCTCTGTTGGTTTATGTTCTTTTGTGTGCATCTGCTAGCACATTGCTTTATAGAAAGGGCAAGAAAAATTCCCACATGAGCTAGATTTAAAAAATTTTTTTTAATCTTCTAATCTTGCAACTGATTTAGCCAAAGGCGGCGGGGAGGGGAGGGGAGCCTAAAAGGTTTGAAATTAGAGCCACTGTGATGTTTTGGGAAGTTGAAACTCTTGACCCAGGGTATGCTGAAGTTGATGTAGAGGAGGCCAGAGTAGGTTAACATTTTTCAGAACTCAAATTGTGAATTGGGGTTGTTTATAGGTGTGGTTTGCTTCATGTCTGTCTCTATCTGCAAACGGAGTTAGTAAAGTGTAAGACCTCTGTTTTGAGAAACTTCGGCAAAAGTCCCTGAACCAATGCAAATTTATCTTCTTCAAAAATACCAACAAAAATTTCCCCGTTTGGCTTTTTAGATGAGTTTAGGGAATTGACTGTTGTCCTTACACTTAACAAAGAAATGAACATTCTCTCAAAGTAATTATAATTAATTTTCCACTCTGGGAAACCCTTGCTTTGTGTCCTTCAGCCACAGGCTTGTGTGGGTTCTCTCAGAGTTAATCTCTCTTCTTTGTTACATGGAATCAACTTCAGTGTTTTTCTGTGGCTCCATAGACATGTTGTTTTTCTGCTAGTAGAATGCTGAGCTTTCGAAGTTTGAACAAGGTCTGCAGAGAATTATCCAGAGACATTAGCTACATTGTGTCCTTTCAGGGGCTGGAATGGATACGTTTAATATTTTTTTTATCTTATTAAAGTTTTTGTTGTTAGTTTTCTGTATACTGAATGAATTTGTTTCCTTCTGGCTGCTTCCCTCTTGCAGATTAATCAGAGAAATGATCAGTAATTCTTCCTTTTTGTTTTGACTAGTGTCTTAGTCAGGGTTTCTATTCCTGCACAGACATCATGACCAAGAAGCAAGTTGGGGAGGAAAGGGTTTATTCGGCTTACACTTCCACATTGCTATTCATCACCAAGGAAGTCAGGACTGGAACTCAAGCAGGGCAGGAAGCAGGACCTGATGCAGGAGTCATGGAGGGATGTTCCTTACTGGCTTGCTTTCCCTGGCTTGCTCAGCCTGCTCTCTTATAGAACCCAAGACTGCCAGCCCAGAGATGGTCCCACCCACAAGGGTCCCTTGATCACTAATTGAGAAAATGCCTCACAGCTAGATCTCATGGAGGCATTTCCCCAACTGAAGCTCCTTTCTCTGTGATAACCCAGCTGTGACAAGTTGACACAAAAACTAGCCAGTACAACTAGCAAATACCTTGAACAGCATTATTGAGTTTTTACTGTGTATTTTGCCTGATTGGAGTGTGAATTTCAGTGATGTTTAGTAATTTATGCATTTATGCAACTGTCACCACACTCTAGCATCACCTATCAGTGCTGGGACATGGATGGAGCACAGTGTTGGACGAAGGCCAAGGTCGGGTCTGACCTCTAAT
Organism: Mus minutoides; assembly: GCA_902729485.2. Classification (NCBI taxonomy): domain Eukaryota; kingdom Metazoa; phylum Chordata; class Mammalia; order Rodentia; family Muridae; genus Mus; species Mus minutoides. The sequence goes on from LR749736.1 coordinate 681,309, forward strand.
CAGCATCAACTCCACAAGAGTTCATGGATACTTACATACATACACATATACCTACACACATACATATGTACATACATAGAGACTAACATAAACACATATATGTTTGGTGAATGGGGTTGAGCCCCAAATGCCACTTTATTCCTCTTCTCTGGCCTTCTTATACCTTCTTAGACAAAAGTTCTTTAGAAAATTACCTCATAGATGAAATGTTACACAAAAGGGGAGTTACAGAAGGATGTTGATATTAAGTTCAAAGCAGTGCTTTATTCTGCAAGCTCATTATAAGTTCAAAGCAACAGTTTCCCATGGTCTGGTTTTATCATAGTGCACACCTGTGACTTCATCCTTGGATCTGACCTAGAATATTTTTCCTTAATTACAAATTTGTCCCAAGCCTACTTCTCTTTCTAGTGTAATTGTGAAAGCTCATTGTATTCCTTATTACGCAGCCTTTACTTGCTAATCTATGAGGAGTGGGCATATTCTATTCTTGAGTCTAACTTTATTATATCTTTCTGGCAAAGTAACTAAAATCATCTCTTAAAACTTTCTTCGGGCTGGAGAGATGGCTCAGCGGTTAAGAGTGCCGACTGCTCTTCTGAAGGTTGTGAGTTCAAATCCCAGCAACCACATGGTGGCTCACAACCATCCGTAATGAGATCTGATGTCCTCTTCTGGGGTGTCTGAAGACAGCTACAGTGTACTTACATATAATAAATAAATCTTAAAAAAAAAACCAAAAAAACTTCCTTCCTAAAATTATTTGAATCAAATCAGGAATTTTATAAAATCATTATCAGGATTATGAAATCATCAGTTTGTCTACATAGCATTAATACATAATAGTATATCTTTGTTGTTCTGCAGAAGATCTGCCCAATAGGGTGGGTTAATGCCCAGGAATCACTAGACTATGTAATAATGACAAGAAAGGCATATCAGTAGCAAGAAGCAATCCTGGGATAAAAAAATCTTTGAAAGCCTTGGTCTTCAGAACTTGCCTGTCGAGGCCATGCAAAGCTGTGGGCTATCTCCGGAAAACTCACTTGCATGCTTTTAGCCTTTCCTTTGTTTTTGAGATTGGGTCTCATATAGCTCAGGCTGTCCAGGATCTCTTTGTAGCTGAAGTAGACTGTGAATCCCTGATCTTCCTGTTTCTAGCTCCCTAGTGCTGGGATCACAGGTGGGTACACCACCACATTTGCTTTTGTAAACATTCTTCCTTATTTATTATTATTATTATTTTACATTGATACAGGGTTTCTCTGTGTAACAACCTTGGCTGTCCTGGAACTCTCTTTGTAGACCAGGCTGGTCTCAAACTTAAAGAGCTCTGTTGCCCTTGAATTTACAGATTTCTGCTTCTGCCTCAGTAGTACTGGGATTAAAGGCATTTGCCACCAAGCTCTTCTGTAAACACTTTTCTTTACACTTATTTTTATTGTTTTTTTAAAAAAGGTGTGTGTGTGTGTGTGTGTGTGTGTGTGTGTGTGTGTGTGTGTGCATGTGTGCACGTGCATATGCATATGAGCTTGGGTGCTCACTGATGCCAGAAGAGGCATCAGATCCCCTGGAACTGGAGTTAGAGGGGTGTGTGAGCCACCGTGTGACGCTGGAATTGAACTCAGGTCCTCTGGAAGAACAACTAGTGCTCTTAGTCACCACGTTTTCTTACGTTGTTATCACCACCATCACTATTATTATTTTACTGATTTTTTGAGGTAGGGTCTTATGTAACCCAGACTATCCTCCAGCTCACTAAGAAGCTGAGATGACCTTGACCTTATAAGTGTGCTGGGTTCACTAAGAAGCTGAGATGACCTTGACCTTATATACCAGTTCTGCTTTATGCAATGCTGGGGATTGAACCTAGAACTCTAATGTTTGGAAGGTACTCTACTAAATGAGCTATGTCTCCAGCCCCACCTAGGTTTTCTAATGGTGATGCCAGTCTCTTCCTTTAGTTAAGTTCCTACCTAGCTGATTTACTCATTTTAAGCATGCCTCCCCTCCCAATATATAACCTATAAGGTGATAATATTTGATACGTTTTGATATCTTTTGTGTACAAGGTCCCCATAGTTGTCAGAGTAGAACTATTGAATTTTCTCTGAGTGTTGGGATGCACGTCTAGTTTTCCTTGGGTCATGGAATTTTGCTGATAATCTTTGCAAATTTCTCTTTACTAGAATATTAACATTTTCTGTACTTTTTAGACAAACTTTTTTTTTTTTAAAGATTTATTTTATTTATTATATGTAAGTACACTGTAGCTGTCTTCAGACACTCCAGAAGAGGGAGCCAGATCTTTTTACGGATGGTTATGAGCCACCATGTGGTTGCTGGGATTTGAACTTATCACCTTCGGAAGAGCAGTCGGGTGCTCTTACCCACTGAGCCATCTCACCAGCCCCTTAGACAAACTTTTTAAACTTTAAAATCTTTCTGTTTTATGTGTGTCCTGGAACAATACAGCTCTTAGTAGGATCCTGGACATCTTTGAACTTAAATTCTAGTGTAGAAGTTACTTAATCTCTTAAAGCCTCAGTATTTTCTTTTGCCTAAGTGGAAAATAGTAGTACCTAATATGCTTACTCCAAAAGTCAAACAAGTATTTTGAAAGTTACCTTAAATGGCTAAAACTTACATAATACTTAGTGATTTTCCCTTAAATCTATGTGCCCTATTATCCATGCATACATATATAAAAACGTTCTTTGCTCAAGGAAATTATCTTTGACGTTTCCTCTCTGACGATTTCTGTGAGACTTAATAAAAGCAGATTCACATCTGACTTAGTGCTTTGAGTCCATATACTAACCGTTTCTTGCCCTTCAGTGTCTGTGTCTTCTGCATGATGAATGTAAAAAGAAAAGGAAAGAAGGGCAGGACAGCTGCTAGGTGTGGGCTGTGGAGAAGGCTTATTGTTGTATGAGGGAGAGCATAGCCAGAGGCATCTGGAAGGCCCAGACTGAACTTGACCAGCAGACTAAACTGGGTCCTGTGAGGAGCTGGGGAGAGGAAAGGGGAGAGTCAGAAGCCAAGAGGCCAGGAGAGTGGCATAAGCCAAAATGCCTGGGTTATATAGAGAAGAACAGCTGTGAGAAGGATGGCCCAGCTCTGGGCTGGAAATTTTAGGGTGGGGGACAGGGTTTGCCAGCCAGGATGTCCCCCTAACAGGTACTGGAATTGCTGAGAGAGTCTGGTAGACAGGTATTTGAGAAAATAGTAAGGACTTTTAAATTCAGACAACTGTGGGTTGAGATGGACAGCTGCCCTTTGGTGGCTAGGGACAGAGGATAGCAGTCTACAATGTAGACCAATCTCCTTAAAATTACAGTAGCATCCTTGTTGCAAAACTCAGCCAGCTACTCAGTACAGATGTAGACAACTGTCTCTCTAGCCCCATAATGAAGTTTCTAAATGCAGATTTAAAAGTACTGATTTATGGCTTAGAGAGGTGGCTCAGTGGGCAAAGTGACTTGCTGTGCAAGTGTGAAGGTCTAAGTTTGAGTCTTCAGAACCCATGTAAAAGATGGGCAAAACAGCCTGTGCCTGCAACTCTAGCACTGCAGGGTAAAACAGGCAGATGCTGGCGCTTGCTGACCAGCCAGTGGAGCTGAAATGGTAAGCTTCAAGTTCAGTGAAAGACTGTCTCAACAAAATTAGGTAGTGAAGTGATGGAGGGAAAATGTTCTATATCAGCCTCTGGTTTCCATATGTGCCTGCTTGTACAGGCCAGCACACTTACACGTATACGTTCACATCTGAACAAGTGTATATACACATATACCCCCCCCCCCACACACACATACACAGACACAGTCTTCTGGACATAATGTGGTAGGCATGTTCCTGTAATCTTGGTGCTAAAGAGATGGGAACAGGAGGATCCCTGGAACTTGTTGGCCCTTGTCAGCCTAGCTAGTTGGTGAGCTCTAGATTAAGTGAGAGATTGTCTCAAAAAAATAATGTGGAGAGCAATTGAAGAAGACATGTGATGTCAACCTTGGCCTCAGTATACATGTAAACATCCGTGAACACATACATAAAATGGAAATTTAAAAGTTGTGTCATTTTTAGACAGTATTTTGAGGCAATGGGAGATATTTCTCCTCATCTTCTATAACCACCTGCATGCTTAGAGAAAGAACATTTTTAGTATTACATTCAATTATTTAGGTGCAGAATTCAGTAACTGCATTTATACAATTGTCTGGACATACAAAACACTATGCAGAAGACAGGTTTTTGTAAACTTCTATGGGAGCAGAAAATGGAGATAATCAGGCTTTCCTATGTGCTTCAGTGACCGTCTTTGGGATTGCAGTCATTGTTACCAGATAAAGGTTTTTTCAATGGAGGGACACAGTTTTCAAAAAGCTAAGAAAACACAGGGCGGTTCTGAGGAGGCTAGAGTGGGGTGACCCAAAGGCTGAGGGATAGTAGTTCAATGCATTGTTGATTTTAAAGAAGTTTGTGACTATTTATGTTGTGAGTACATTATTCATGAGGTAAGGTGAACCTTTTTCCCTGTATGTTGGAAATCATGGGAGACCAGCTATTCCTTCTAGGTCATTTCGTCCCATGATCCTCTTGAAAGGCCTAAGGGGATCTTAAACACAATGTAGATGATATTATAGCGGACCTGGGGTCTTTAGAGAATGCCGACCCTTCATTAAACACAATATAGATGATGTTATAGCAGACCTGGGGTCTTTAGAGAATGCAGACCCTCCATTAAAGTACATGTGGGGCATCTGGCAGAGCTCCCTTATGCTTGTGTTTCTGATACTATGGCACGAGCCTTAAACTGTCCTCAAAGATGTTCAACTACAAAGTTGCATTCTGACAGTCAGGAGACAGAGCTAAAAACAGAGCCAAGATAAAGCTGCAGGGCCCTTAGCTCCCTCACATCTCTATGACTAACACGAAACACTGAAAGATTCAGCTACAGCTTTCCGAGGTTACCTCAGAGCTAACTACTTTTCTGCTGTGTTTCTGTGTCAGGCTCTGCCCTGATTCTTGCAGGCTGTCCTGCAGTGCTCCTCTTGACTTGCAAGGCCAACTCCTTGCAGAATTCTTTTTTTTTTTTTTTTTTTTTTTTTTTTTTTTTTTTGTTTTTTGAGACAGGGTTTCTCTGTGTAGCCCTGGCTGTCCTGGAACTCACTTTGTAGACCAGGCTGGCCTCGAACTCAGAGATCCGCCTGCCTCTGCCTCCCAAGTGCTGGGATTAAAGGCGTGCACCACCACGCCCAGCTGCAGAATTCTTTTTGTATTGTCTTTTATACCTTGTATGTGTTTGATTCATTAGAGTTAAACAGTAGGATGTTGCTTGGAGGATTGGGAGTCTTCCTCTTTCAATTCAGGGAGGTTTTTTGTTTTGTTTTGTTTTTTTTGTTTTTGTTTTTGTTTTTTAAACAAAGAAATATAGCACCAAAAGAGAGAAGGTTACCAAAGTTACAGCTGCTCGGTTTGTCAGCTGTAAGAAGCTATGGATTTCCTTATTGCACAATGTTTCTCTCACTAAATTGTAGCTTTTTTTTTCCCTGAGGTGCTTGGCACTATATTTCCCTTCAAGTGACCAGGAACTTATCATAAAATACTGTATTTTCTATGACCCCATTGTTTAGTAGTGTAAATTACATAAATTGCACAAAGGGGTACATGTCATTTGAATTTTCATACATCCATATAATGTGCTCTGATGGTATTGATCCCCCTCTTACCTCCTCTCTTCCCATCTTCCTAATAGCTTTCCTTGAGCTGGTGAGATGCTCAGAAGTACGTGTGCTTGCACAAAGGCACAGCAGCCTGAGTTTGATTCCCGGGACCCACATGGTGGAAGGAGAGGACCAGACCCTGAAGGTTGTCCTTTGACCATACACATGCCGTGGCAGACATGTACCAAGACTGACATCCAACAAGCAGACAAATTGAGAGCCCCCCTTCCCCCCTTTAATTTCATACCCTTCTTTTTCTCCTAAATTCCACATGAGAAAAAGCAACCGTTTTATATTTGTGACTTGAATTTGGCTGCTGTAATGATCTCCAGTTCCGTGTGGTTTCCTAAAAATGACATAATACCATGTTCTCATGGCTGAGTCAGACCTGTTTTCCTTATGTGCTGTTGCGATGGACACCTTAGCTGCCGCCGACAGCTTGGGTATTGTGGGCAGTGCATTGATGAGCATGTGCACGCAGCACCTCAGTGTAAGCTGGCGGTGACTCTTTGGAGTGCGTACAGGAGGTAGAGTGTGTGGTGGCTCTAGTTCTGGTTTTTGAGGATCATTTGCAGTGGGCGTACTGACTTAGATCCCTCAGTGCTGTGCCAGGTTTCTCTGCATGCACCCTCGCCAGCATGTGTTGTTTATGCTTCTTGATGATATTCATTCAAAAAAAATGTTGTTTTTGTGGTTGTTGTTTTGTTTTTCTTTTTTTCCAGCGTAGTATTGATATATGTTTATTGGAGGTAATCTGGGCTGGGGGTGATAGGGTGCCTAGCTGGCATATACACACAAAGCTCTAGGGGTCAATCTCCAGTACCATAACCCTCACCATAGTGGACACCTGTACATAAGGGGACACACCACCAGGAAGGCCAAAGGAAAGGGTGAGAAATTCAAGGTAATCCTTGGCTACAAAATGAGAGCAAGGCCAGCCTAGACTACATGGACAGACCTCTCTGTGTTTGTCTGTTTCCCCCTTTGTAAATATATATATATTGAGAAAACTCACCACTACCAAAGAACTGCTGTATATTTATCTGAAAATATCTGAAAATATTTCTCAAGTGTGTGCCTAAAACTGTGAGCTAGCTGAAAGTCCGATAAGCATTTAAGTCCAGCATCTAGATGTCATCTCAGAACTTTGGCTTCTGTAGCTCCATATAAAGAAGTTAATTAAATTCCACTAGTACTTACTGAGCAGTTGAGCATTTTCTGTGTAAAATGCTGAACTACTTAGGGACACAGTAGACAAGCGATCTGGCATTTAGGGAGCACAGTTTCAGATAGTCCTAACTTACTTTAGCTAACTTCCCTGTTTAATGCATGTGGTAGCAGTGCTTAACCAGATATTATCTTATTTTATAGCACAGGAAACAGATATTGAACTTAAGTTCTTACTCTAAACAGCAGCTCTGGAACTTGAACCTAATTCTCTCTGACAAACAGCCTATGTCCTTTCCTAATGCACCGTGTTGTTTTTATATAAATATGATGTAGTTCTTGTCTCAGGAGTTTATGGAGTTTAGTTTAGGGGTTCCCAGAGTTGTATCAGAAAAGTCTGGGGCTGGTGAGATGGCTCAGCGGGTAAGAGCACCCGACTGCTCTTCCGAAGGTGATAAGTTCAAATCCCAGCATCCACATGGTGGCTCACAACCATCCGTAACGAGATCTGGCGCCCTCTTCTGGAGTGTCTGAAGACAGCTACAGTGTACTTACATATAATAAATAAAATAAATCTTAAAAAAAAAAGAAAAGTCTGATTCACCTTCAGGAAGTCACAGGTTCAAAACTAATTTTTTATAATAAGTAATATTAAGGTGCTGTTTCACTGCTGATGCCAAAGCCATAATGGTAAGATTCTGGCACCTTAGAACAGACTCACCGAGGGGCACTATACCAGACTCCAGTTATTGTCATTTTTGCCACTATGTTCTGAGAGGAAAAGAAAAATAAAAGCCTCTTGGTGCTGCAGTTAAGATAAATCAAGACCCAAAGTATATGTCTTTTTTACTGACCTAAAGTCAAACGATATGAAGTTTGTCTAATGTGTGTGATCCTTTGGCTTTTGTCCCAAGATTAGTCAGTCATTGTTGCGGGAAAAATTAAAAAATTGTCACCATCCCGCACTAACCCCAGCAGTCTTGCCCTCTCGGCTAGCCCCAGCCGGCAGTCTTCTCTTCCCCAGTTCTCCTGCCTCAGAGTTCCCCTGCCCTCTCAGCCATCTACCCCCTGTGGTCAGGGGTCACAATTCCCCTTAACCCAGTAAATCAAAACTCTAGAAGCTTATAATTAATCAGTCAGATTTATATGTCAATAAATTCTCAATTCACGAGATGTCCAAACAATAATTTCAGAGCCAATTGATAATGATACTAATTGCCCACCTAGATAAGACAAATTGTCCAGTAATTGTCCATCCCTTATATGATATTCATAGCTACCTGTGGCTGTTTAAAGCCACGCGGAATCCGGATCGTCCTGTTTCTCCTCCATCTTCCTTCCTTCTCGTCTTTCCCATCATGGTTTTGTTTCATGTCTCCTACTGACAGTGGTGTGGGAATCTCCTGGTGTGCTTATTGTCCATTTGCATGCATTCATTTCAGACTTGAGGGCGGTTTCTCTTTTAATTCTTAAATCTTAAGATATCCTTATATATGATATTAATTCCTACTTAATGATGTTTGTATTTTCTCTGTGTGACGTTTTCCACCTCTATGGAGCCCTGGCTGGCCTAGAACTCCTTATATAGAGAACTTGTAGGGAAGCTCCTGCCTCACCTCCCGGATGCTGAGTGCCTAGGTCTTTTCATTGCTCTTGATATTATCAGAGGGTAACCTTTAGTGTCAGCTTTTGGGTTTCGATGTAGTCCAGTTTATCTACTCAAAATTTTATGATATTTATTTATCTTGGAGAGGTGTGTGTGTGTGAAGTAATGTATGGAGGTCTGAAAACAACTTCTAAGAAAGTCAATTCTCTCTTTTTTTTTTTCCTTTTGGGTGCCCTCAGCCTTTGTGACAAACACCTTTACTTTCTGAGCCATCTTCCTGCCCCCACTTTTTTTAAAAATTGTCATATCTAGGAGCGTTGTCTAATGAAAGCTCATGACTATTCATACCTGTTTTGTTGGTAGCGTTTTTTAGGTGTTGCTTTACCTCTAGTCTCATGTTTGTGTAATGCAAAGTGTTTCATGTGGGTCTCTTTCCCTGGCACCTTACAGTGAACAGTAGAGTCCGCCTGCCCAATACCTGCTCTGGGACTTTTCTCTCCACTGACTTGTTTTGGCATAACTTGTTAGTCAGTGTGATCATTTAAATTGGAGCTGAGGTCTTGGAGGTTTGTTCTGACCCTGGAGGAGTGCTTCTAGCTGCCTCTCTTGGTTCTCAGTGCTGAGCTGGCTACCCTGCGGTTTAGATTGTTATTCCTATGTAAGAGGAGCTGTTTTTCAAGATGCTTTCAGGCTTGAGTCCCCCAGCCTGTTTAAATAAAAACAGTTCCTTTGTGGAGAACTTGGGAGCTTCCTGTGGACAGCCTCTGCTCTTGGGCAGATCTCTGAGTCCCTCCTTTGGACATTGGCCAGGGGTTGCTTGTGGTCTTTTGATTTGCCTCAGAGCGTGGAATTTTTGCCCAGTGATGGAGCTGGAGCCCAGCACTTTGAGACTCTTGTTGCTTGGGTGGAGCCTCTGTACTACGGTGCCCCTGGGCTCTTGGTCTCAGCAGGAATTTAACCTCTTCATCCTAAAGGGGTAAAGGATGAGAGAGGCTAGAGGCTACTCTTTCCCGTGTTTGATCTGGAGCTAGAGCAGGGTGCTCCCTTTGGTCACTCAGCTCTTTCGGGTAGAGATGGGGTGTAAGCTGGTCAAGGGATGCTGGCTCCCGCTCACTGTCGAGTGTCAGCCTTTCCTCATTTGCAGTTTTTCCTGAGGGGCTGTACTGGCTAGGTTTGTGTCAACTTGACACAGCTGGAGTTATCACAGAGAAAGGACCTTCAGTTGAGGAAATGCCTCCATGAGATCTAGCTGTGAGGCATTTTCTCAATTAGTGATCAAGGGCCCCTTGCGGGTGGGACCATCTCTGGGCTGGCAGTCTTGGGTTCTATAAGAGAGCAAGCTGAGCAAGCCAGGGGAAGCAAGCCAGTAAAGAACATCCCTCCATGGCTTCTGCATCAGCTCCTGCTTTCTGACTTCCTTGAGTTCCAGTCCTGACTTCCTTGGTGATGAACAGCTGTTTGGAAGTGTAAGCTGAATAAACCCTTTCCTCCCCAACTTGCTTCTTGGTCATGATGTTTGTACAGGAATAGAAACCCTGACTAAGACAAATGGGGCACTTGTAGAGAGAGCTTTTAATGGTTGGCTCTCCTAGGTGGTTTTCCTTTGCCTTGCTCATTTTCCTGAGAAGTCTTTTGAGTTCTTCTTGTTGAAATCATGGAAGTAGGACTCATAACATAATTCCCTAGTTGGGATCACTTTTTTTTAAAAAATATTTTTTAAACTTTTTTTTTTTAAGATTTATTTTATTTTATTATATGTAAGTACACTGTAGCTGTCCTCAGACACTCCAGAAGAGGGAGCCAGATCTCGTTATGGATGGTTGTGAGCCACCATGTGGTTGCTGGGATTTGAACTTATCACCTTCGGAAGAGCAGTCGGGTGCTCTTACCCGCTGAGCCATCTCACCAGCCCCAAACTTTTTTTTTTTTTTTTTGAGACAATATTTTGCTGTATTACCCTAGCTGACCTGGAACTTAATATGTATCCTATAGTAAGGCTGGTTTTCAACCTAGAATCCTCCTGCCTCAGCCTCCAGTCATGTGCTACTATGCCTGGCTTTAATATTAGTTCAATTTCAATAGCATCTAACTTCATAACTCTGTATCACTTCCTTTGTGTTGAAATGGTTGAAATTTACAATGTACCCATTAAATCTAGTTATATAGATTTAATTTTTGGATTCTGTGCTTCTTATTTTAATAAGACAGAAGAAAACCAAATTAACTCATACTGCTTTTGTGCTCACTTCTTTCATTCATTTCTCAGTGCTTTGTATTGTTGTTTTTGTGTGTATGTGTTTGAATTGGTATTTTTATTTCAACCTGAAGGACTCCTAGCATGTCTTGTAGGTCAGGCCTGCTAGCAAATAGTTTTCCCTTCTATGTAGAAAGGTAAGTTTTGATAGAACTGTTGACTTTGAATTTGTCATCCACTGTGTCTGGTGTCCACTGAGTGAGCAGTTAGCTCTTCACTGTGCATCACACACACAAAAAAAGATATATATATATATATATATATATATATATATATATATATATATATACACACACACACACATATATGTATATACATACACACACATACACATACACACATATATATTATGTATTATATATTATATACATACATATATACACACACATATATATATTTTTTTCTTTGTTGCTCTCCAAGTTTTTTTATCACTGGATTGTGGTATGTCTAAGCACGAATCCTTTACACATATTTGGAGCTTATTGAACTATTTAGATGTATGGGTTAATATTTCCATCAATATAGAAAGGTTTTCAAGTGTCATTCCTTGCATGTCTTCTCTCCTTTCTCTCATAGGTCTCTGCTCTCTCTGAGATGCCGCATGCATCAGCAAAGGATAGCACCCATAGGTCTCTGGGGGGAAGGAGGTCTTTGTTATCCCAGGTGTCCGTTTCCATCTTCTGAACTGAAATGGCCGCTCAGCCTCTAGTAACTCAGTCCTATTTGCCCTCAAGAGAGCTGTGTGTATTCTCCTTAACTATACCTCCTAAAAGTCTCCCGTGCCACTTGAGCTTAGAGCCCACTGGCCAGAATGTCATTATATGACTGCAGCTAGTTGTAAGGGGAGCTGGGAATTGTAGTCATTAAGCACACTGAGGTCGCCCTTTGTCTGGGTTTTTTGTTAGTAAGAGAGAAGAGGAAAAGAAGTTTAGGGGCTGATGAGAGTAATGGCTTTGACCTCCTGTCTATGCCTTTAGATTTAATGTTACTACCAATCTCTTAAAGACATGTTATTCATTTATTATACACACACACACACTTAAAAAATACTAATCGCTTCTCAGTCTTTTGGCTAAGATCAAGTGTAAAAAAAGTACTAAAAGATTTTTGGGGGGGCGGGGTTTGAGACAGGGTTTCTCTGTGTAGCCTTGGCTGTCCTGGAACTCACTTTGTAGACCAGGCTGGCCTTGAACTCAGAAATCCACCTGCCTCTGCCTCCCAAGTGCTGGAATTAAAGGCGTGCGCCACCACGCCCGGTCTAAAAGATTATTTTTAAACAATTTCTGACTAAAAAAAGGAAGTATAGTAACTTTAAACATACAATAACTCAGGGATGCTATATTCCAGAGCGTCAGGAAACCAGTTTATCCTTGTTAGTTGTTTTCAAAGTACAATTTCTCTATAGTTTAAGATTGCCACTTTTGCTGGGCAGTGGTGGCTTCAGGCAGAGTCTCTCAGAGGACAGCCATGCATGCTAGGCTCCTGTCTGCAAGTACAACATCGCATCGGTAATAGTGTCAGGGGTTGGTACCTGCCCATGGAATGGATCCCAAGTTGGGCCTGTCATTGGTTGGTCATTCCTTCAGTCTCTGCTGCATTTTTTGTTTCTGCTTTTCTTTTAGACAGGAGTAATTTGGGGTCAAAAATTTTGTAGGTGGGTTGGTATCCCCATCCCTCCACTGGAGGCCCTGTCTGACTACTGGAGGTAGTTTCTTCCATATTCCTTCTGTTGGGCATTTTGGCTAAGGGCACCCACTTGAGTCCTGGGAGCCTTCACTGTCCCAGGTTTCTGGCACTTTCTAGAGGTTCCCTCTACCTCCCACCCCCAGCAGCTGCATATCTCCATTTATTTATTTATTTATTTAGTTAGTTAGTTATGGTTTTTTGAGACAGGGTTTTACTGTATAGCCCTGGCTGTCCTGGAACTCACTTTGTAGACCAGGCTGGCCTCGAACTCAGAAATCCGCTTGCCTCTGCCTCCCGAGTGCTGGAATTAAAGGGTGCGCCACCACGCCCGGCCTATTTATTCTTAAGACAGAATCTCACAGAGTAGACCAGGCTAGTCTCGAAGTCACAGAGATCATCCTCCCACTGGGCTGCCTCCTGTGTACTGGAGTTAAAGGTGGGTCCATCGTCCAGCTCTGTGTCCTGCTGCTTTTTTACCTTGTGGTGCTGGCGATGGAATCCAGGTCTTCCCTGGTGTAGGCTCATGGGGTAGTGCTTGTTGTGTTTTATCAAAAAGAAAAGCCAAGCATATGTTTGGTAGAGGCAAGATATGGTATAGGGGAAGGAAGAGAGAGAGAGGGGGGGGGGGAGAAGAAGGAGGAGGAGGAGGAGGAGGGGAAGGAGAAGAGGAAGAGGAAGAGGAGAGACCAGCCATGAAAATGTAAAGAAGGGGGGAGGGAAATGGGGAGAGAAGTGACAGAGAGGGAAGAGAGGAAGTAAGAAGAGCAAGAGAGTGAGGAGGCAAGCAGCCCCTTTTATTGTGAGTCAGGTGTACATGGCTGTTGCCAGGTAACTGTGGAGCAGAGCCTAGATGAAATGCTAAGTGCTGAGGCGTACCCCTAGCTCCTCTTGCTGCTTGTCAGCAGTTTCTGATTTTAAGAATATTCACAGTCCTCTTTCTGTTTCATTTTTATGCCTGTGACATCCATCATGTTACCACATTCAAAGGTTTTCTTTTGGATGTGGATCAGCAGTGTGTTCCCCTTTTTCTTGATTAGCTTTAAACCTTTTAATTTTAAGATACACCACCACCAAAATAGTTAGCCATTCATGAGACTTGTGTATATATATATATATATATATATATATATATATATATATATATATATATATATATATATATCTCCCCACTGTCTTAGTCAGGGTTTCTATTCCTGCACAAACATTATGACCAAGAAGCAAGTTGGAGAGGAAAGGGTTTATTCAGCTTACGCTTCCATGTTGCTGTTGATCACCAAAGTAAGTCAGGACTGGAACTCAAGCAGGTCAGGAAGCAGGAGCTGATGCAGAGGCCATGGAGGGATGTTTCTTACGGCTTGCTTCCCCTGGCTTGCTCAGCCTGCTCTCTTAGAGGACTCAAGACTACCAGCCCAGAGATGGTCCCACCCACAAGGGTACCCCCTGCCCCTTGATCACTAATTGAGAAGATGCCCCACAGCTGGATCTCATGGAGGCATTTCCCCAACTGAAGCTTCTTATTCTGTAATAACTCCAGCTTGTGTCAAGTTGACACAAAACTAGCCAGTACACCCACTTTTGCTTGTTATCTACACTATTCTTATTGCCTACACAGGTGACTTCAAAATACTTAGTGTTGACTGATTGTACTGGGTTTTTACCCTTTTATGGATTTTTATAGTAACTGCACTTAAGGGCTGGGGGATTATAGCTCAGCTAGTTCGAAGAGTGCTGCCCTAGCTGGCCAGGGTTATAGTTTTGACACCCTAGCAGTGGACCAGAAAAGGTAATAATACTTGCGGCTATTGCCTGCCTTGGGAGGCAGCACTTGGAATATAGAGGCAGGTGGATATTTGAGTTGGAGGCTTGCCTCTTTTGTAATGCTTCCAGAGAAGTACTGCCTAATGATGGCAGAGCAGTCTGATAATTGTATCAGTAGCTGATCTTGTCACTGTGCAAGCACATAGAGTGTCATTACAGAAACTAAATGGCTAGGACAGGCAGCATAAACTTAGGGGACACTGCCATAAGTGTACTCTCGTTGTGTTGTTGACCAGAGCCTTATGTTCACATGACTGTCTTTTCATTTGTAAAGGGAACTCTCTTTGTTCTAAGGCTTTAAATATAACTGTGCTGACATTTAAAGTCTACTGATGCTTTATACATACTGCCAGGGGTTCTCAGCAACCTTTCAAAAATACTTAAGGACTAAGAGTGATGCTTTAAAACATTTTTTTTTTACATTTTATTTGCATTTCTGTATGAGACAGAGAACAAGAGCCTGGGGGAGAAAGGGAGCAAGCATGCACACCCATGTTGCTGCATGTATGTGGAGGTCAGATGACAGTTCTGGAGAGTGTTCTCTCCTAAGCCGAGGGATCTGAGAGTTGAGCTCAGGTTGTGAGGTTTGGTGGCAAGCACCCTAACTCCCTGAGCCATTTCACTGGTCCAGAGTAGTACTGTCTACAGCAAGAAGCGGTTAGAAGCGAAGAGCAGGAAGTCATGGCTGAGGTGTGGTTTTTATTGAAATCGTCAAGGGTTGTTGTATCTCCAGAAGTACTGTGTTGATCAAAGGTCTTTAAAAAGCTGAAAATGAAGGTGACCCGAATAGCTAGTCATCTGTATAGTAACCTATTATACCAGAGTAAGTTAGTTTAATTAATAAGCTCATTTGCGTCCAGTGAGATAGCCCAGCAGGTAAAGGTGTTTGTCTCCTAGGTGACCAGAATTTGATACCCAGAACCCACAGGATAGAGGGACATAATGCACTCTTCCTATAGATTGCCTTCTGATCTTTACACATGCTTCACGGATCTGCACACACATGTAAAATAAAATTTAAAATAAGCTAGTTTTGAGTTGTAGAGATGGCTTAGTGAGTAAAGGCACTGGTTGATGACGGGCTGCCAAGTCTAAGGATCTGTGTTTAATGCCCAGGACCCACTGGTAGAAAGAGAAAACCAACCTCCAAAAGTTGTCCCCTGACCACACATGTGCCACGGCATGTGTGCCCCCACCCTCCTCTACACACACAATAAGTGGAGCTTTTAAGAGCTACTTTTTACAACTAAGCTGTATTTGAACGAGTGATCTATGAGCACTCAGCCATCGCCCAGTTGTGCTCTACTGCTGCATGCAGCTGCACCTTGTCCTGACAGTTCTCCCTCCACACGGCACCTACAGGAGCTCGGGTGCTCTCCTCTCCAGAGGCTATACATAGCCAAGCGGAGATGCTCCTCTCTGTGTTGTATTTGGATATTCCTTCAAAACTGCAGCAACTTCATTCTTTTTATGGCAAGACACGTTGTTGAAAGTGCTTATAAATTTTGGATCAGGAATTTAGGAAACCCCTTGTGGTTTCTTTTGTAAAGCGTTTGCACGTTCTTGTGCCGGGAAAGAGCTCATTGGGAAACGGAAGGATGCAAGGCCGCTGGCACTCCAGGGTGCAGCTTCTCCTTCAATGCTCCATTGTGGTGAGAAACAAAGCGCAGCACTGTAGACGTTCCTTCCTCCGCTTAGGTGAGGTTTGCCTCAACAGGTTTGTCATTCCAAAGTTACTATGTTAGAAAAATAACACGTCTTACTCATGTGATCCCCATCTGAACAGGATTGCTGTGGCAGATTTTCTGTAGTGCAGATTTTTCTGTGGCTTGGCCACATTTCAGCTTATGCTGGTTTATTGGCACATGGAGATTTCGTGAGAGAGCAAAAGTGGCTGAAAAATTCTGATCCTGACTGCTTTCTCATAATAGACCAGATAGCTTTCAGGTGAGCATACAGAATCTGATACACAACAAGGAGTGTCTTAAGTATCCATGGCTCCATCTCTTATACAAGTCTCCAAAACGTAATGGAATTCCACTTTTAAAAATTGACGAACCTGACCACCACAGAGCGGGTTTCTTGTGACTCATGGGAAGCATACCTGTGATGTTTGTGGGCATGAAGAAAGACCATGAAAGAATGCGATGGGGTCATCGCCGAAAATAGAAAATAGTGCTTTAGTGCAAGCATTTATTTTCAGAGTGGTGTGTGTGCCAAGGGATGGTGTAAGGTAAATTGTGAAATTTATGTAAAATGTTGTCAGCAAAACATGACCCTGTGGTTAATATTTCTGTATTTTTCAGAATACTTTCCTGTTGGACCCTCTATGATAATGAGATATGTAACAATAGTGACACCAAACATGGTGATGTGACTGATTCAGGTCACACCACAGATGTAATCTAAAGAACACCCTATTGTTGGTTGGGAACAGGCTAAATAGTAAATTAGACTCAAAGTCAGAAGCAGGCTAAAGTAAACAGCTTCCCTGTGGCCATTCTTTGTGTACCTGCTAAAGCGGTTTAGGAAACCACGCATCCGGCCTTGCACTCTGTGCATCCAGGGGCATCTCTCTTCCCCCTCTACCGTATGGCTCTTTAGCTCATCCCACCTCAGTGCCTGTTGGTTTGTATTTGCTGCTCCTTCTGCATTGCTGTCTTGTTTCTACCAAGTAAATTCAGGCAGAGAGTGTTTGTGTGGTAATTAGAGGCATAGGTCCTGAAGCTGCTTGTGCAGGGTCTAATAATGTAACATTTCAGCACCTAGTTTCCTCAACTTTAAAACTGAGTACTATAAATACATAGCTCTTAGTGTTGTCCAGATTGAATGCAGATAGGTAGAGTACCTCTCTTATATTAAGTGGTCATTAAGTGTTTACTGTTCTCAATTCAGCTCAGATAGCATTTCCTCAATGAGACCTTTCTTGACCTGGCCCCAGGCATATGATGCTTATAGTTTATTTACATTATCTTATTGTATAGCTGTTTACTTTTGTTTCCATTATGTTGAGGCAGGCCTTATTATGTAGTCCCAGGTGGCGTCAAACTCAAAGAGATCTGCCCTCCTCTGCCTCCCAAGTGCTGTGATGAATCACAGTGTGCTACCACACTTTCTATATATACACACATACATGTACATATGTGTATATACATATATATACACATACATATATACACATATATACGTGTGTGTGTGTATATATATATATATATATATATATATATATATATATATATATATATATATATATCTTCTACTATAATGTAAGTTTCAGCACATCAGAGAAATTTTGTCTCTTGAACTTCAGTGCCTAAAACAAAGCCTGATGGTGAGAGTCAGGTCTACCCCAGGTCTTTAGGACAGTGTTGCTCAGTCAAGAGAAGATGGTGTCTTGCCTACCTAACACTCATAGGGTATACTGTAAGCTATGGACTTTGGTGGGAGTGATGTAATCAGTGGAACAGGAATTGAGCCTGGGGATGAGATACATATTTAACTTCTCTTCTGTTTTTATTTATTTCTGCTGCTTCCAGCTGGTGAGTTTATGCCCCTTTATATAAGCCCTTAAGCTTACTTGAGTCTTTAAGTTTGGGGACAGCTGGTTGCCTGTCAGCATTCTAAAGTTACAGCTTTACTGCATGTCTGAAATAGTAAGAATAGAGAGTGCTGATATGTGATTGGTGTGTGTGGTAATTTAGGAGTCTCAGGGATGGCCCGAGAGCCTAAGTAAGCAATGGGGCGGGAATGCCTGAGCTTTCAACTGAGCCCACTTGGGTGGGTTTCACTCCTTCGCAATCCTGTTACTGAATTATAAACCAAGAAACATTCACTAATTATCCCTCTGCAATGTTATTCCTACTTGTTCTCACAGCCTGCTTTGAACAACTTTTCTGTTGTTCTCTTCTCTTCTGTCCCTCCCTCCCCCCAGGTAACTTTTTTAAAAAGTTACCTGTTATGTCTGCTTTAGTGAGTGCTCCATGTGTATATAGGTGCCAATGGGCTGGAACTGGAGTTACAGAGACTTAGATGTCACCTGTGATGGAAACCAAACTCTGGGTCCTCTGCAGTACCAGAAGCATTCTTAACTGCTAAGCCACCTCTCCAGCTCCCTCTTCCTCTCTTATATTGTTTATGATTTCTCTTGTGCTACCTTCATTTCCATTTTTCCTACTCTAATATTAAAGGAAACTCAAATGACAGTTTTAGAACTTGCCCTTGGACCCTGGACACAATGTGCAAAGTCAATTTTACCTCCTCAGATAACATTTCCCCTTTCTTTGTTTCTTTTAACAAAACTACCTGAGTTGTAAGAACATAGAGGTGTACTGCCACACCCAGCTAGTGAAGTCATCTTTGACACTTCCTAGTGGTTCATCTCTGCGACCAAATGTATCCCACAACACATCGTATCTCATAAAAGGCATGTCTTGTTCACTCAACAGGAATTTCTTAGCTGTGAGCTGCAGCTCTTCTGCAGAACTAATGTTCCAGGTCTCTGTATGAAGTGCACTTGTCCTTTCCCCCTAAGTTGTATTTTCCATAGTAATTCTCTGATGTGCTGATTCTCTTAAACATTGATGTTATCACTTCCTGTTTTCTAGAGCTGGAGGCTTAGTTTTCTGTTCCAAAATCATCTTTTGTATCTTTTGTACTTGAATCACGTGGTTTGCCAATTGGATTTCCCATTCAGGCTATCTCCTGTATATTCTCCTCTGTCTGTTCAGCAGTCCTTTCTCCGGAAGAGTCTTAGCTTCCCAAGGGCAGGAATTTTCTCTTTTAAACCCTATGAACTTGTACAGTACCTGGCAGGTAGTATACTCAATAAACATGTATTGAAGACTCAATGAAAAGTGTGTGAATCCTGTTGGTTGTATCTGTTGTTGCGGATTTGGGGTGATAGATTGTTCAAATTGACCTGGAACTCCCAGGTACAAGTGATATTTTCACCCAAGCTGCTTGGACAGCTAAAGCTTGGGGCTTTTCTTAAGTACTGTGACCTTTTCCACAAAGCTTTTTCTGATCTTTGTATTTTCATACTTAACTGTGACAGAACCTTCATTATTCTTTGCTTTCTGTTTCTCTGACCTCAGGGTATATATGAAGGCTAGTTATGATGTTAATATGATTAGTAAGTGAAGTATTTTTGAGCCTTTATTGTGTATCAAGGTTTGTGTCTAGATATGTGAGACAAAAAGACCGCAGAATGGACTTTCTTCCCTCATTACATTTACCAGCCACTGAGGCATCAGCTGACTAGCAGGAAGGTCAGTGGCAAACACAGAGTCTCAGAAACACCGCTGTTGGAAGGGGTAGTGGTGGGGAGCAGAAGAAAAGGCAGTGTGGGTGTTCTCATGGTGCAGAGCAGCCAGCCAGTGCATAGAGATGGAGGGAGAATGGGTCAGGGCAGTGGGGAGAGGGAAAGCAGAGGTGGGGCCTTACGTGGTTGACTGATTCTCTGCAACATCATCCTGAGGAAGCCTGAAGTGATAAAGGCCACACATTCACAGGCCACCATCACATTGTCTTGATAACCATTTGGTTAAGAAGTGTACGAGGTACGTGTAAGTCTACCTCTATCCTGCCCCAATTCTACTATTTTGAAACAACCCCTAAAACTCTTAAGTCTCATCTGAGCATCATGCTACATAGATAGAACCCCAACTCTTGGGAGACTGAGGCTGGAGGATTGTAGAAAGTTTTTGAGGCTAAGTCAGGGCTCCATAGCAATAGCCTACCTCAAAATAGAAAATAAAACCTCTTAAGTCTTATTCTGTATTCCCCACATTTCTAAATATGATTATACTTTGACTTCTTGGTACCAATTTTAAACTGGAAATCTTGTAGGAAAAAATTTATCTCATGGGTTCCTCTTCCTTTCTACCTTGGTCCCAATGAGATTATATTGTTGTATATAGCTGAATCTAATTCAGTTGACATTGTTAAATATGAATTAGGTAACACCACTGTAAGCTCAGGACTCAGAAGACCATGAGTTCTATGCTAGCCTCGGCTTCTTAGTGAGATCCCATCTCAAAAGACAAGTGAACAGTTAAAAGGTAAACATTATTTACTGCTTAGCCAAGTGACGTTTTGCTGTTATTTATCTTTTGTTTTATAGGGCTTGATAATTGCCTTCATTGAAAGTTTTGTTTAATTGTCTTTGTAAGTATCACTAATTCTTTGCTATACTCTTTGCGCTTCTCACATACTCGCCCCCGTTTTTGGTGGTGCTGGCATTTGAACCCAGAATCCTAAACTCTGCTAGTGAACTGTGTCCCAGCTACCCTTGTTTACTTCCTAAGATTACTTAGCTCTCAGTCTTGTTTCCCATTGCTTACAACAAAATGCCTGAAACCAGGTGATTTTTTTTTTTAAAGTGTGCTTAATACACAGAGCATGGCACCAGCATGCTTTATCATAAGCATGTCGGAGTGTATCATATGGCAAGACAGCAGAGGACCCCTCTGAACACTGTTGGCATGTGAGTTGGGGGGACACATTCAAATCATAGCACCCAGAGCCACTTGCTCCTCTAGTCTTGGCACACAGTTAGGCTGTCCAGTGTCTGCCTCCATTTTCATCTTGGAAATGGTCCTCTTTCTCTTTTGGGTTGGACTTCCAGCTGCTCGACTCCTCTTTCTTTTTCTTCTTTTCTTTCTTAGTTGTAGATTATATCATGGAAAGAAGAGTCTGAATGACTTGGGAGGCCATTTTTAAAAATTACTTAAAATCCCTTCAAACTTGAATGATGATTTTTGGGCTATAGATAATTCTACATTAACTAATCCTTTTAGCCAGGCATGGTGGCTCATTCCTGTACTCTTAGTACTCTGAAGGTTGGGGCAAGAGGATCATGGAGTTCAAGGCCTACTTTAGCTACATAGTGAGTTCAAGGTCAGTCTGGATTCCATGAGACCCTGTCTCAAAACAAAACAGACATACCAAAAGCCCAAACCCAAAATACTTCCCCTCATTCCCAGAATTTAAGCCATTATTTCATAATCATTTGGTTTTCAACATTGCTGTTTAGGACTCTGTGGCTATTCTATCTCACTGTTTGCTGAAATGTTCTTTCTATACAGTGTCAGCCACATGTTGCTAACTGGGGTCATTTGGCATTCACTGGTGCCTGGCTTGCTTAGAGTATACAGGAAGACTTGCTCACACTTCTTACAGCTACAGAGATGTCTGGAAATGTTAGATCCTAGTCCTTAACGACTGGTCTAGGACATTCCACATGGAAGCACAGCACGCTGAAGAATCTAAAGTAGAAGCTGACATGTCTTTTAAATACTTTTGGCTAATTCGTTTGAGACAGGATCTAACTGTAGCTCAGGCTGTCCTCAGACTCAGTATCTTTTGGACCTATGTTTCCTAAGTGCTGGGATTCCAGTTGTACTCTAACATGCTTGGTCTACCCATCCTAAAACCTATCGTAGGAATTGACCTGGTGTTATTTTACTGTACTCTACTAGTCAAGGCAGAAGCCAGCTTAGATTCAAGGGGAAGTGAAGTAGGCCTCACCAGTCACCCAAAGGGAAATGTGTCAGAATTTGTAGTCATCTTTTCTTCTGCCACACCAGTGCCAAGCACTATTTTCCCGTCTCTCTTTGTATTTTTGATTTGGTTTGCTTTAGGGTTGTTGTTGTTCTTCTTTATTTGTTTGGTTTTGGTTTTGGTTTGTTTTAGACAGAGAGTCTCTGTGTAACTCTGGCTCTCCTGGAACTCACTCTGTAGACCAAGCTGGCCTCCTGAGACCCTGGGACTCTAGGGTTTCTCCACTTCTCTCTTCTTCTTCCTCTTCCTCTTCTTCCCCCTCTCCCTGCCCCTCCCCCTCTCTTTCTTTTTCTTTCTTTTTTTGGTTTTGGTTTTCCTGAGTCAGGGTTTCTCTGTGTAATAGACTTGGCTGCCCTGGAACTTACTCTGTAGGGCAGGCTGACCTCGAATTCATGGATATCTGCTTCAGCCTCTCAGGTGCTGGGATCAAAGATGATCTTACCACACAACCCAGCCCAGGCTAGCCTGGAGCTTACTGTAGCTCCCCATCTGCCCCCCCCCCCAAATAGTTTCCTTGCTACTTTGCAATCTGTATGGGTTTTTTTTTTTTTTTTTTTTTGTGTGTGTGTGTGTGTGTGTGTGATCTGAGGGCATTTGTGACATGGGGTGCTTGTGATGGTCAGAGGATAGACAGCTTTATGAAGCTGGTTCTCCCTTTCCAGGTATATGTTTGTTTTGGGGTTGAGCTCAGATCTCCAGGCTTGCACAGCAAACACCTTTAGCAGCTAAGCCATCTCCTGCTTCTGCTCCTGAGTGCTGGGTGACAGGAGTGAGCTATCACAGTAGGCTGTTCTTCCTGAGTGCTGGGTGACAGGCGTGAGCCGTCACACTAGGCTGTTCTTCCTGAGTGCTGGGTGACAGGCGTGAGCCGTCACACTAGGCTGTTCTTCCTGAGTGCTGGGTGACAGGCGTGAGCCGTCACACTAGGCTGTTCTTCCTGAGTGCTGGGTGACAGGTGTGAGCCGTCACACTAGGCTGTTCTTCCTGAGTGCTGGGTGACAGGTGTGAGCCTTCACACTAGGCTGTTCTTCCTGAGTGCTGGGTGACAGGTGTGAGCCATCACACTAGGCTGTTCTTCTTTTACTGTTTGTTTTTCATCATTTCCAAATCACAGGTTTCTTGACCATTGTTTAGAAGTCCTGAGTAGTTTGTGAGTCATATAAAGACGATAGGGTTAGAAGTGACAGTGAAGTGGACAGTTAGTTGAGACTTGTTTTCCTCATCTTCTCTGTGACCAAAGATAGTCTCTAGTAAGCTCCTACTAAGTACTTGTTAATATTTGCATCCTTCATGTCAGATTTTATACATGTGTGGGTGGACACACAATGGACACACAAACATCTACTTAGACACACAGTTTTCTAGATTTGATGTATCTTTTAAAGATAACTTAACAGTGTAAGTCTACTAATTGATTAAAAACATTTTCATGCAGAAAACTGATGATCAAAAGAGCTGTCCTACCCTCAGAGGAACCGTAACGTTTGGTTGTATGGCATTGGGTATGAGGACTGCACTAGTCTAGTAGGTCTGTTTAGAGCACACACTTTGTGCTGTTGCTTCTGGGCACATATATTGCTCAGACAGAAGGCATGCAGCCTGAAAGGGGGTGGGGTTGGGTGGGGAAAGATAAATGGAATCAAGAAAGGAACAGATGGGTTGTGGGCGTTGACCCTGGGCTCCCCCCAGCAGCTCCCCCCCACCCCCCAGGTTGTTTTTGTTCTAGCTGCCGCTGATGGTCTTTGATTCAGTTGGCTTATAAACTCACAACATTGAAGCATTCAATTCAGAGATGTTAAGAACTAAGAGGGACACTAGATCCATAGTGATGACCCCTGCACAGTTTTCAGTGTTGTCTCTATATGGTCATACTGTCTTTGGGATTTTTTTGTACATAAGCTATTTGGCTATTTGAAAGTGAGTAGAGAGTAATATTTGCTGGAGAAGTAAATCCGCATCTGTATTTTATGCTGAAGTTCTTTCTCTTTTGTTATTGCATATCCTTTACTGATTTCTAGTTTATTTCATAGGTCAAGGTCAAGGGAACCTCCTTTTATGCTTCACTAAGTCCCCCTTTGCCTATGGAAGATCTTTGTAATCACTATGAAGAGTGCACCTAGGGTGCCTCATGCAGCCAGACTGATGCTCTGCCACTGAAGCTTTGTTTCAATTATTGACTGACTGATCTTGTATGTGTGTACATGTGCATGTGTGCAGACCAGAAGAGGGCATCAGGGGTCTTCCCCTATAATTCTTTGCGTATTCTTTTTTTTTTTTTTTTTTTTGAGACAGGGTTTCTCTGTATAGCCCTGGCTGTCCTGGCACTCACTTTGTAGACCAGGTTGGCCTTGAACTCAGAAATCCGCCTGCCTCTGCCTCCCGAGTGCTGGGATTAAAGGCGTGCCCCACCACGCCCGGCTTGCGTATTCTTTCAAGTCAAAGTTTCTTTCTGATCCTGGGGCTTGTGTTTTCTCAGGTAGGCTGGACTACCTGAGAGGTCCTGTCCCTGACCCCCTTGGAGCTGGTAGTACAGGCCTGTGCAAGAATTTTGGCTTATTATTGTTGAATATTAATGTGGAAATCTGGACTCTAGTACTCATGGTTTTGCAGTGTTTGTCTTAGTCAGAGTTCTGTTGCTGTGAAGAGACACCATGACTACAGCAACTCTTATAAAAGAAAGCATTTAATCAGGGCTTAAAGTTTCAGAGATGTATAGTCTGTTATCCTCATGATGGGAGCATGCTGTATGCAGGCAGAGATAGTAGCTAAGAGTTCTACATCTGGATCTGTAGGCAGCAGGAAGAGAGTGACACAGCCTGGTTTTTGGGTTTTTCAAAGTCCAAGGTCCACCCCCAGTGACACACTTCCTCCAACAAGGCCTTATAATTCTTTCAAATGTCACTTCCTAATGACCAGGAATTCAAATCTTTGAGCCTATGGGGGCCATTCCCTTTTCAAACCACCACAGGCATTTCTCTAGATCCAAGAATTATATGTAAACATTTAGATAGGCCAGGGTTCTGACTTGGTAGGTAAAGGCACGTGCCACTGAGCCTGACACCTGTGTTTAATCCCAGGATTCCCATATGGTGGCAAGAGAGAACTGACTCCAGGAAGTTGTCCTCTGACCACCACAAGTGCACTCGGGCATGAGCCCCTCTCCACATGCAACTAAATATGTGTGATTAGAAAACTTTAAATATGA
This sequence comes from Mus minutoides, assembly GCA_902729485.2. NCBI lineage: Eukaryota > Metazoa > Chordata > Mammalia > Rodentia > Muridae > Mus > Mus minutoides. The sequence goes on from LR749736.1 coordinate 706,328, forward strand.
GAACATTATCAGGGGAGCTAAGAGATGGCTTATCTGTTAAAAGCACTGGCCACTCTTGCAGAGAACCTGGGTTTGGCTCCCAGCACCCACATGGTGGATCACAGTCTTAACTCCAGCTCTAGGGGATTTGATGCCTTCTCACCTCCATTGGCACCACATGCAGGTGGTGCACATGCATGTCTGTAGGCAAGAATGTTATCAGCATATACAAAGGGAGGAAATACATTTTTCCTTATGACTCGGCCTTAGCAGCTTGTGCTGTGCTCTTGCTTTGTCAGCCTCTATCTAATCTTGCTGCTCTACAGCAATGTGAAGGGACGTCCCTGTGGGGGCTGCAGAGACGGCTCAATTCTCAGCAACTACATGGTGGCTCACAACTAGCTATGATGGGACCTGATGCTTTCTTCTGAAGACAGCTGCAGAGTACTCATACATATTATAATTCTTTTTTTTTTTTTTAAAGAATGTTATTGTGGTCTATTCTATTGTGTAAAAAAATAAATCCATGGGCTGGAGAGATGGCTCAGCAGTTAAGAGCACTGACTGCTCTTCCGGAGGTCCTGAGTTCAAATCCCAGTAACCACATGGTGGCCCACAGCCATCCGTAATGAGATCCAATGCCCTCTTCTGGTGTGTCTGAAAACAGCTACAGTGTACTTACATATAATAAATAAGTAAATCTTAAAAAAAAAAAAAATCCATTATTTTTCTTCCAGCCACTTAGTTCCCAACAGTAAGGACACTGAGACTGATTATTTATTGATAACTGCCTAGACCATAGGCTTCAGCTTGCTCTCCGACTGCTTTTAGCTTGTTATCCCCTTCATTCTATCCTGGGTTCAGCTACCTGCTAGTTTACATCCATCTCATCAGCGATACAGGGCAAATCATCTCCATTTCCCAGAATTCTTTCTATCACTGCTGGATGTCCCACCTTCTATTTTCTGCCTCAGTTCATTGGCCATAAGCTTTCTTATTGGCAGGTACTGCTGATAAGAGATTCTCTCTACACTAATTTGAACATTTTAAAGAATATAGCATGAAACCTGAGAAAATGTCACCATAGAATATAATTAATTTACTCAATAAAATACACAATAAAAATATACATGTAAAAATTTAAATGATATTTATTTCAAACACTTAATGGTTCTAAAAATGTTGATTGTTTTGTTTTTCTTTTTTTTTTTTCCCCTTGTTCCCGTCTACCCCGCTCGCTCTGCTCGACCCTGCTTGCTCCCGCCGGCTCCGCTTGCTCCCGCCAGCCCCACTCGCTCCCGGTCCATATTCCCCCCCACCCCCCACGGGCCGCTTGTTCCAGCCAGCCCCGCTTGCTCTGATGGGCTCCGCTTGCTCCAGTTGGCCCCGCTTGTTCCAGCCGTCCCAGTTCGGCTCCACTCGCTCCGGACAGCCTTGCTCACTCCGGTTCATCTCTCTGGTCCAAGGATTCATTTCTTATTATTCTTCATAAGTACGCTGTAGCTGACTTCAGATGCACCAGAGGAGGGCGTCAGATCTTGTTACCGGTGAAGCCACCATGTGGTTGCTGGGATTTGAACTCATCACCTTCAGAAGAGCAGTCGGGTGCTCTAACCCGCTGAGCCATCTCACCAGCCCTGTTTTGTTTTTCAAGACAAGAGTTTTTCTGTGTAATAGCCTTAGCTGTCCTGGAACTCTGTAGACTAGACGCACTTCAAATTCAGGCAGAGATCCACCTGCTTCTGCCTCCTAAGTGCAGGGATTAAAGATGTATGTCATCACAGCACAGCATGATATGGACGTTATATCTACTAAGTTATTAAATTCAGGGTGGGGGTGCTGGAAAAAAGCTGGGAACTTAGGTCATTTGGCAGAATGCTGCCCGAGCACTTGGGAAACACTGGGTTTGATCTCTTAGTACTGCATAAAGCTGATTGTGGTGGCATAGACCTGTAATCCCAGCACTGAAGACAAGGATCAGGAGGTCATGGGCTGTTTCTGCTACGTAGCAAATTAGAGGCCAGCCTTTGAAATATGAGACCCGGTTAAAAGAAAAGAAAAAGAAAGAAAGAAAGAAAGAAAGAAAGAAAGAAAGAAAGAAAGAAAGAAAGAAAAGGACAGAAACTCACAATACTAAAACCTGGACAGAACCTTGTTAAAACAGTCTTTCAATTTGCTATTTCTTTTACTCTACATTGTAAAAAGGCAATCAGCACCCAAGTCACAACAGAATTGATAATTTGTGTTCTACGGAATACATCACAGTTGTATTCTTTGGCTCTGATATGAAAAACTAGCCAGGGGTGTTGTCACACATTCTGTGATGTAAGCTGCTGAATCAGGAAGGTTGACTACAAGGCCCACCCAGGCAGCATAGCCAGACCCTTACCTCCCATCTGGTTTAAAAAAAAAAAAAAAAGAAGAAGAAGCAGCTGATCCCCACTTCTCTTTTATGGGAAGCTCCAGGCTTTGCCGGAGTGGGGGGAGGGATGGGGGGGGGAGGCGCACTTTCCCCAAGTTTATCTTAAATATTTTCAGGGGTTTTTGAATATATATGTAGTAGATGAATACCAGGATTATGAACACATACAATCAGCTTCATGTTTCACTAGGAAAAAAGCCATGATGTCATAGGATGGATCTTTGTTGTATATTGGAACTAGTTACACATCAGCGTTAAGGCTCAGAATCCCAGCAGTGTTAATTTTCTAACCATTTCAGGAGGAGTGTGATTCTTTTTTTTTTTTTTTTTGAGACAGGGTTTCTCTGTGTAGCTCTGGCTGTCCTGGAACTCACTCTGTAGACCAGGCTGGCCTAGAACTCAGAAATCCACCTGCCTCTGCCTCCCGAGTGCTGGGATTAAAGGCGTGCGCCACCATGCCCAGCCAGAATGTGATTCTTTTTTTTTTTTTTTTTTTTTTAAAGATTTATTTATTTTTATTATATGTAAGTACACTGTAGCTGTCCTCAGATACTCCAGAAGAAGGCATCAGATTTCGTTACGGATGGTTGTGAGCCACCATGTGGTTGCTGGGATTTGAACTCTGGACCTTCGGAAGAGCAGTCGGTGCTCTTAACCACTGAGCCATCTCTCCAGCCCCCGGGAGTGTGATTCTTTATTAGTGAAAAGTAAGCACTTTGAAAGCTGTGTGACTTTATTCTTTGAAAACTGTGTGACTTTATTCTTTGAAAGCTGTGTGACTTTATTCTTTGAAAGCTGTGTGACTTTATTCTTTTAAGCTTGGTGAGGACTAAGAGTTGGTCCTTGTGCTCGATTGCTTGCTTGCTCCCCCCACCCCTCATCCATTTCAGGAAGGTGATGTAGGTGATGTTATGTTGCCCAAGTTGACCTTGAACTTCTAGGCTCAAGAGATATATTGCCTTAGCCTTTTGGATTATACTATAGGCTCACAGCACTGTATCTAGCAGTAAAATTATTTGTATTTATTTTAAAATGTGTGTATATGTGTGATATGTGAGTATATATGTATGTGGGCCTGTATGTTCTTGTTAAGAGGGTGTACCTCTACCATGCCTGAGCCAGACGTAACAGAACCAAAAGATGGCTCTAGCTATGACCTGGCTGCATAGCCCTTGCAACCCTGTCAGGATGCCAATTACTGGCCCAGCTGCTAGAAGCTGTTGTGGATAATGACTGCCCAGTAGAGTCATTCACGGTGTGGGTGTTGGAGTGCCTGTGGTGGTCAGAAGACAACCTGTGTGTTTTAATCTTCTTGTACTTGAGACATTTCATTATCACTCTGGAAGCCAGGGTAACAGGCCTGCTACACAGCTTCCTGTAGGGGGAGCTAGAATTAGAAACTCTAGCACTACTATATTTTATACCATCTTCTATGCTGCTTCAGGGGTTCTAAACTCAGGCAGTCAGGCTTGCATAGAGAACACTTTTACCCATCAAACTATCTGCTCAGATCTTACGTATTTATGTATTTAAATTTTTGTTCCCTGTTATTGTGTGTATGAGCATGCACATGCCACAGCCCAAGTATAGAGTTTAGAGGGCAACTTGGTAGTGGACTCTCTCTCCACTCTGGAGTCCAAGGACTGAATATTGTCCTTAGGTAAGCTTGACAAATGCTTTTCCCTGTTGACTTGTCTCATTAGTCCTCATTTGTTTATTTGTTTATTGAGCAGGATCTCTAAATAGATAGCTTAGGCTGTCCTGGAATTCACTATGTAGACTAGGCTAGCCTGGAACTCACAAAGATCCACCTGCTTCCAGAGAGCTGGAATTAAAGACGTTGTCACACATCCGCTGATGTACTTTTAAAGAGATGGTGTCTTGCTGAGGACCCTGCCTCAGTCTCTTAGAAGGTGGCACAATAGCTGTGTGTGTCTGCATCCTCCGATAGACCTTACACTAGGCTGTAAAGGGAAACGCTCTCTTGCTTTCTATCTTTGTGGTGGTGCAGACTGACTAGGGGAGAATGCCTGCATGGAAGGAAAGTTAGGTGCTGAGGTGGGAAACCCTCTTACAGTAATCTTCTTGTTTTGTAGTAAGGATTTGATTACTTTGAGTCTGTCAGTTGTCACCAGGCTGCCAATTGCCAGCCCTACGATACCAGGACTTAATTTCATAGTTTATCATATAAAGTACTGGGTTTTACTAGGACATATTTATAAAAATCTGCCATTATATTTCATCTCACTGCTATCCCTCAACCTTCTCCTCAGTTAAAAAAAATATTTATTTTGAGGCTGGAGAGATGGGATCATTAGTTAAGAACACTGGTTGTTTTTCCAGGGAACCTGGCTTCCATTTCCAGCACCCACATAATGACTCACAGTTAGTTGTCTGTAACTCTAGACTCAGTGTATCCAACCCCCTCTTCTGACCCCCATGGGCATGTAGTACACACATGGTTCACAGACATCCATACAGACAAATCATCCATTATGTGTATGAGTGTTTACTTGCATGTATATATGCATGCAAGAGCCAGTGTAGGTCAAAAGAGGGCATTGGATCCTAGAATCCTGGGACTGAAGGAACAGATGGTTATGAGCCTCTATGTTCATGCTGAGAACTGTTTGAACTGGAAACTGAACTCAGATCCTGTGTAAGAACAGCGAGTGCTGAACCCTTCCAGTTTATCTCCAGGGTTTTCTGAGCAGAGATTTTGGCCTAGAATGCTTCTTTTGTATATAAAACAATTAAGACACATCAAATCCATCTCTCTCTCCCCTTAGCTTTGTTTGTTTGTCTGTTTGTTTGTCTGTTTGTTTTAGGGAGTTTGTCTGTTTGTTTGGGGGAGTCTCATATGCATCTCTGCCTGGCCAGGACTCACTCTGTAGACCAAGCTAGCCAGGAATTTAAGAGATCTACCTGCTTCTGCCTCCCAAGTACTGGCATTAAAGTTGTGTGCCAGCACACTTAAACCTTTAGCTTTAATTATGTCATCTGCCATCCTCGTTGCTCTTATCTTTTACCATTTTCAGTCCATTTCATACTTATGAGCAGGCAGAAACGTCTGTCAAAACAGAACCACGTCTGATTTTATTATGTAGTACTCTGATCCGAGCAGAACAACTATCATCTTAACCTTCAAGACCACACTTGTTGACTATTGCTGCTCCCGCATGGGAGAGCTAAGGACGGTTATCGGACCTTCACCTGAAATTCTGTCTGTTCCGTCCTATACCTCCTGGCCAGTTGTGTGCAGTTGTTCTCTCTCTAGGTGTCTGAGGCTCCACAGTCTCTGTGAAGGTGCCTGTAGTAGATAGTAGAGGGTTAACTGAATGGGCAGTCTCCTGTGTACGCAGCTGTGGATGGGGAGGTCACCCATGCTGGTGTAGTGAGGCTGCTCTGTGAGGAATCAGCCCCTCACCAGAGCTCTGTAAGTCCAGCAAGTCAGAGTTGGTGGAACAATACAGGTTTCCATGCCTTGTGAGGAGGGGTTGGTGGTTTTATGTCCTTACCACCAAGTGAAAGAATCGCCACAACTGATGCACTGTTGCTTGAAGGTGGCGTAGAATGTGATCTTTTAGTTTTCAGTGCCTTTTGTATTTTGGAGGCTGTCTTGGATCTTACTGGTTTCTGAAGTCTTCACTGTAGTCCCAAGGGAGCACTGCTTTCCCTTTCTAGACTAAAACCTAGCAATATAGCTATTCTAGAAAAACTTGGAATCTGTAAGAAAGTAAACAATCATTTTATAATGTATATATGCTTCAAGGCATAATGTGTACATGGTAAATATATATACAATTTAACCTGACTTTAAAATATGTAAAAATCCGGGGAAGAAGAGAACATTAAAACTTTAATAGTAAGCAAACAAAAATCACTTGTGTTTTAACATAATTCCTGTGCTTTTTCATATCTTTAAAAAAATTTTTGAGTCAACATCTCTACATTCCAAATGCTTTTATAAAATGATTTTAAATAATGCATACTATTCAGAGAAGACATGTGCTCATTTTTTATTTTTTATTCTTTTATTTTTGGTGGAGGGGACAGGGTTTCTCTGTGTAGTCCTGACTATCCTGGAACTCACTCTCTAGACCAGGCTGGCCTTGAACTCAGAGATCCACCTGTTTCTGCCTCCTGAGTACTGAGACTAAAGTTGTGCACCATCACCATCCTGAGAATGCATGTATTCTTAGCAGAATGCAAACACCAAGTCTCATTTGTTGGAAATACTTGTAGGTTGTTTGTTTTGTTTTGGGTTCTGTTTTGGTTCTGCTGTTTTTGTGGTACTGTCTGAACCCAGCGACGTGCGCATGCATGCTGGCGAGTGTCCTGTCACTCAGCTGGGTCCCTGACCAGTTCTTAGCTCTTGTTCCTACTCACTGTGTGTGAGATTTCTTGAGAATGGTTAGAAGTTTTTTCTTTGTTGCTCAACTTGGTCCTGAACTTCTGGACTTAGTGATCCTCCTGTCTTGGCCTCCTAGTTCTGGGGCTACAGTCTTGAACCACTTAGCCAGGCTCTTGGACATTAAAATATTTTGTTGTTGTTTTTTTAAAGATATTTTAATTCTGTAAGGAGGTTTTGTTTGTTTGTTTGTTTGTTTTTTAAGTAAAAGCTCTTGCTTTTTTTGTTTTCATAACAAAATCAGCTTAGAACTTGATCATTTGGCCCTTTCCTCCAAATGCTGGACCCCTTGAATAACCAGCTTCTCTTAGATCTATGGTCCCCACACTAGAGCCTCAGCCCAGGGTTTGCAGTTTTAGCCTTTTTTCAGGAGACAGACTTAGTCTGCCCACCATGGCCGCTCTGCTCCAAGCTTTCCCTGGGCACACACCATGTCACTCTGTGGGCCTGGGACTTGCCACGTTTCATGCAGAAAGTCCAATGGATCTTAGGAACACTTGCCATGTTCATGGGAGTGCTATCAGCATAGAAAAAGGGAGTGCTGTGTTTAACATTCTAGTTCTGAGTTCTGTGATTGAATACCCCTGTAATAGTTGGCTAACTCCAATACCCATCACCAGACAGACATCTCTATACTTTACAAAGAAGTCTTAATTCCCTACCCTGGATATGATAATGTGTTATGCTAATTCAATGGCTATCCAGTCTCTTTATTTCTCAGGATACTTTTTCTTAGTATTTGCAAGGTAATCATTATTTCAAAGCTATTTCTCCTTGGTTAGCATTTTCTTTTAACCCGTTCTATGTGTGAATGTGTGTTGCTTTTTTATTTCAACTGTATGTTGTCCTTCTGAGTTAATCAAAGACAGTAGCTAATTTGAAATTGGCACTCTGGGAGTTGAATGACCATACTCACTCACTTTACAAAAACCTCTTAAACTGGTTGCTTCAGTACATGCCTATAATCCAAACACTCAGGAGGCTGAGGCAGGAGCATCACAGATTTGAACTTCACCTGAACTGTATGTAGAGATGTTGCCTTCATTTTTTTTTTTTTTTTTTGGTTTTTCGAGACAGGGTTTCTCTGTGTGCCCTGGCTGTCCTGGAACTCACTTTGTAGACCAGGCTGGCCTCAAACTCAGAAGAAATCCCGCCTGCCTCTGCCTCCCAAGTGCTGGGATTAAAGGCGTGCACCACCACACCCGTCTGCCTTCAATTTTTGAGCATGTTAATAGTATCCTAGTCCTGTAACCTAGAACATTTGTATTCTATGTATGGTCAGTGGTTCAATTTCTTCATTGTAACATCTAAACTTGGTGTTTTCTCTCCCAATTTCTAGGTTACCATCACGAAAGCCAAGGTGGATTTCTCCAGTGTAGTGTGCCTGCCCCCTTCCGTCATTGCTGTGAATGGGCTGGACGGAGGAGGGGCTGGCGAAAATGATGACGAGCCAGTCCTCCTGTCTCTGTCTGCGGCCCCCAGCCCTCAGAGTGAAGCTGTTGCCAATGAACTGCAGGAGCTGTCCCTGCAGCCCGAGCTGACTCTAGGCCTCCATCCTGGGAGGAACCCCAATTTACCTCCACTTAGTGAGCGGAAGAATGGTGAGTCCTTAAGAAATTTCTGTATTGCTTGCTTGGAGCCAGAGTTCCCTTGTTTATGATGTCACAGATCCTTGCCTAACTTCACGTCTGGTGAAATAGCTGATTTTAGTTAGTATGTGTTTATTATTTGTATGTAACATTAATATATAAAATGTTCATTATATTCATAGCTTAATTTATCTTGCTTAAAAATAGCTTAGTTTAGGGGTTGGAGAGATGGCTCAGCGCTTAATTCCCAGCAACTACATGGTGACCCACAACCATCTATATATCATGGAATCTGATGCCGTCTTCTGCTGTGCAGGCACATATGCAGGCAGGACACCACATAATAAATAAATGTTTTAGGAAATAAAAGGCTTAGTTTAGGAATTCAGCATTTCCTACTGTAGTTGCTATGGCTGCTTTAGTTTGCCATCCGGCTGCTCTGTTGATCCTAACCCCTTCTGTCCACTAGTTCATCAGTTCAGCAAATGCTGGCTGATGATCAGCAAAACAGCATCACGAGCTAAGGACTGAGTGTCAGGCCCATGAGCCTGCGAGGAACATTTCCCATCCAAGACATGACATAACGCAACCTCGCCAGCACATAGCCCCACCTAACTGAGGACACTTGCATGAGTTTACAGCTGGGCAAAGTGGCCCAGCATAAAGCTAGTAAATCCTCCAAGAGGGCGATGGCATTGCTCTGCCTTTGCACCACCATAAAGTCAAAAACTTGTAAGCTGAACCATTGTTAGGTCAGTAACTATGTATTCTTCTACAACCTGTGTTTGTAGAAGAAATAAATATTTAATATTTAATAATATAATTTAACAATAAATAACATTTACCTTATGAGTTAGTAATGATACATATTTTCCAATCTAATCTCTTAATCAGTGTGTAATTTGCCTGCAAAATACCAGTCTTACATCTGCCTTCTATTGTTGATAGCATTGTTTTAATTAGTCTTATCTATTAGGATGGTTTTTCTCTGTTTCTTAAATTGTTTTGGCTGCTCTTACCCTTAAAGTTTCCCATGATTTTAAACTTACTTAATTTCTGCAAACAAAATAATGGCATCAAAAGAAATGCTTTTTCTCTAAAAAGATATTAAAATATATAATAGATCTTTTTTTAAGAAACCTTTTTTTAAAAGATTTATTTTATTTATTATATGTAAGTACACTGTAGCTGTCTTCAGACACTCCAGAAGAGGGCGCCAGATCTCATTACAGATGATTGTGAGCCACCATGTGGATGCTGGGATTTGAACTTATCACCTTCGGAAGAGCAGTAGGGTGCTCTTGCCCGCTGAGCCATCTCACCAGCCCCCCCCCCCCTTTTTTTTTTTTTTTTTTTTTTTTTTTTTTTTTTTTTTTTTTTTTTGTTTGTTTGTTTGTTTGTTTTTCGAGACAGGGTTTCTCTGTATAGCCCTGGCTGTCCTGGAACTCACTTTGTAGACCAGGCTGGCCTCGAACTCCGAAATCTGCCTGCCTCTGCCTCCCAAGTGCTGGGATTAAAGGCGTGCGCCACCACGCCCGGCTCACCAGCCCCTTAAGAAACCTTTTTTCCTCCACTTAGAGTCTACCACTGCCTTTTTAAGGATTTATTTTTATTTTAAGAGTGTGTTTTGCCTGCATGTATGCATGTGCCCTCTGCATGCCTGGTACCTGCAAAGGCCAGAAGAGATCTATCAGGTCCTTTGGAACTGGAGTTGTAGATGGTTGTGAGCAACCATGCCAGTTCTGCAAGAGCAGTGTGGTGGTTTGAGTAAGAATGGCCCTCTTAGGCTCATGTGTTTGAATGCTTAGTCACCAGGGAGTGGTCCTGCCTAAGAAGGATTAGAAGGTGCCCAATGCTTCCCACCATGGTGATAATGGACTAAATCTCGGAGACTATAAAGAAGTCCCAATTAAATGCCTCTTATTTCTATAAGAGTTGCCTTGGCAAGAGAATAGTACCTAAGAGAAGGAGCAAGTGTGCTCGGCTATTGAGCCACCTCTCCAGCTCTGCCATTGATGTTTTTGGATGTGCGAAATGGGAGTTAGACTGCATCTCACCCTATGAATTGGGCTGGCCTTATTGGTCCCCCTGCCTTAGCCTTTTACATACTGGGATTGCAGGTGTAGGCCACCTTGCCAAGTTCTACCTCAGCTATTGGTTTGTCCATCTCTTTTATCAACCCACTTTATGTGTCTGATGTACCTCAAAGTAAGGATTCGGATGCTGGCACACTCACTGTTGCTGAGACGGAGTGTCCCGTGTCTGCTCTATTGAGTTGTCACAGATTAAACACACCTGTTGGTAACTAGTATTTACTCCTAAAGGAATGGTTAACATTGCCAGAGACGAGCTCCTCTGTGTCTCTTCCTACCCAGGGCTCTCTTCTTCCTGCTTAAAAGAAATTATCATCTTCCTTTCTGAGCTAGTTTCAGCTAGTTTCACTCTGCTCTGTTTGTTTATTTGTTTGTTGATTGGAAGACGCTAGTGTCACCATGTTAACTCAGGCCTCAGAGCACTCCTCTGCCTCAGTCTCCTGGCTGGGCCTGGGAGCCTGACCTCCTATGCTGCGTATTTTACTCACTTTCATACTTGATTTAGAAATAGAATCATCCTGCTTGTCCTCTCTTGGTGACTTCTCTGATATGTCTTTGAAATTCATTTCTTGTTTACGGCTATAGTTTCTGTAAGTAGTGTGTAAACATTTGGATTGTTTTAATCTAGGGCTGTTATGAATCATGCCTCTGTAAAACTCATTTCTTTTGGTATGTATCTGTTGGGATTTGGGCTTAAACTATATCATTTATAAGAAAATGGGAAAATTTATACTTAAAAATATATGGGTCTTGGGCCACTGACATGGCTCAGTGTGTGGTAAAGACACCAGTTCCCAAGCCTGAGAATGAGTTCAGTCCCCAGGACCCACATGGTGGAAGGAGAGAGGACCAACTTCTACAAGTTGTGCACTGGTCATCATTCACATGCATGTACATACATAACAAAACAAATGAATGGAATAAAAACAATTTTTATATAATATATTTGTGGCTCTTTCTGCTCATTAATTAGCCTTATCTCTTGTTTTAAGTGTGTTCTGGACTATCTTAGTCCATTTTACAAGCTTCACCAGAAGGATCATGTAAATAGATAGATAGATCTACTGTCAGGTACTTTTTTTTTTTTTTTTTTTTTTTTTTTTTTTTTTTTTTTTTTTTTTTTTTTTTTTTTTTTTGGTTGATGTTATAAATGGTATTTTTGGTGAACTATTTTGTTTGAAGCTATAATATAGAAATGCTAAACTTAAACCGGGCGTGGTGGTGCACGCCTTTAATCCCAGCACTCGGGAGGCAGAGGCAGAGGCAAGCAGATTTCTGAGTTCAAGGACAGCCAGGGCTACACAGAGAAACCCTGCCTCCAAAAAACAAAAAAAACAAAACAAACAAACAAACAAAAAAAGAAATGCTAAACTTTTTCAAAACACATTGCCCTTTTTTTACACACTAGTGCACATGGACATGGGCTTTCTTCTGCTCTTCTTGCTGTCTGTCTGTCTGTCTGTCCGTCCGTCTTTTAGGAGAGGATGAAGATTCTCTCCTAAGCCATGCTGAGTCAGGAGCTTCTTTCATTGTCACCTGCTTGGCTCTGTTGCCCTTGACCATCACAGCTCTTTGCCCTCTGTTGTGATCAGAATTCTCCATTCAGCCTCTGAAAGCTGGATCAGTTTTGTACCACTCCCTAAATCCTGCAGTGCCTTCCCAAGACGCCTGTGGTCAAATTACATTTCTACGCTGTGGTCTGGTATCTCTCTGACTGCATTTCTTGCCACTTTGACCCAGCCATGCTGTCCTCCCTCCCTTCCCACTCAGCTTTACCCACTCCCTCCTCTTTCCTTGCCTATGTCTGTAGTGCTGGGTGTCAAACTCAACCTCTTGTATGCTGGGAAAGTGCAGCACTGTACCACTCACACCTCCCCAGGTCTCTGCTTGTGTGAGCTTGTGCTGTCCCAGCCAGAAACCCTTGCTGCAGGACCTCTCCTCAGGGAGCCCTTCCCTCCTCAGGGAGCCCTTCCTCCTGGTCTCCTGAATAGCCCCTCCCACTACACGCTGCCTGTTTGTTTGTTTGTTTGTTTTTTAAATCAACTGTCATTAGTGTATGTTTATTATTCAATTCCTTTTTTTGTTGTTTGTTTGGGTTTTTTATTTTGTTTTGTTTTGTTTTGTTTTTTTCAAGACAGCGGGTTTTTTTTGTGTGTGTGTAGCCCTGGCTGTCCTGGAACTCACTCTGTAGACCAGGCTGGCCTTGAACTCAGAAATCTGCCTGCCTCTGCCTCCCAAGTGCTGGGATTAAAGGCATGTGCCACCACACCTGACTTTTTTTTTTTTTACCCACTTTTGATAGTACATTTTATAAGAAACATAGCAGACCGTTGGCTCACAGTGGACATCCAAGTACTTATTGGGTGGATGAGTGGCTGGTTTATTTCTTTTTCCCAATGGGCAACAACTATTTTATTTGTTTGTTTGTTTGTTTGTTTGTTTATTTATTTATTTTGTTTTAAGATGTGGTTGGTCTTCTTATGTATCCCTGGAAGGCCTGGAACTCTCTATTTAGACCAGGCTGGCCTTGAACTCTTAAGAGTTCTACCATCTACTGGGGGGTTAAATGCGTGCACTACCATACCTAGCTGCAACAACTGATTTTTACATTCATAGTTTTTAGCAGATTGTTAGGGAAATGAGGGGCACCCACAAGATTTTTGTGTGTTCTTTTTCTCATTTCTAATCCCGTGGTCCCATCTAATACCACCAGGAGAGAGCTGGTCTCCCAGGAATGCTGACACACCTGTGAGCACAGGAAAAAAAGACCACAGCTATCCATCTAATCCTCTGGTCCCAAATGAAGCTTACATATTTGATAAGGAGGGGGTGAGTAATCTATAAGGAAAGATGGAAGAGAGGAAAGTAGACAGAGGCCAGTGAGGCGGCCCAGTGAGGGAAGGTGGGGTATGCTCAGCCTGTCTGTCAGACTCTTGGTCATTGTCTCTACTCTTCATTCACAGCTTAGAGATTTCACCACTACACTTTCACCTGAAACTGCCCTTCGAGTTTGTCAGTGTTGCTTTTGTTATGGATGGCATGGCCCTCAGTCCTATCCCGGACATTTGAAAGCCTTCCTCTGCTAACATTACTCTTGGCTTTTTTCATCGCATCTGTCTGTCCTTTTCTGCTCAGACCTTTTCCTCTGTCTTTCTACTTCCTCCTTCCTCTGTCTTCCTCTGAGAACTTAGTCCGGAGGCAGAGGCTTTTGTTTTACACCTTTGTAGGAGGTCAGGGCAGGAGCAAACGTGGAAAATCCCCGAAGTGACTGACTGTGATGCAAGACGGCCTGCCATTCTAGAGCAGAGGAAGTCTGCAGTTGGACTTGTGCGCAGCTGTGTGTGCTGTGTGTGGAGAAGTGAGAGCATTGGGTTCTCAGATCTCTTTTACTTGTATCTTACATGGAAGAGTAGTGGATAGGAAGGCGTCTTTCAGGGGCAGTTGGTAGTCAAGCTCCTGGTACCTGTTTACTGACAAGTAGGTTCACTTGGGTCAGAGGTTCTCAACCTTCCTGATTCTGCAACCCTTTAATACAGTTCCTCATGCTATGGTGACCCCCAACAATAACTTATTTCGTTGATACTTCATAACTGTAATTTTGCTGCTGTTATCGTAATGTAAATATCTGACATGCAGGTTATCTGATATGTGACCCTCAAAGGGGTCATGACCCACACAGTTGAGGACTACTACCTTAGTGCCTTTGCTTCACCTAGACCTTGGTGGCCTAACTTCGAAACAGTTGCTAAGAAAAGTCCATGGCCTGTTTTCACAGCACCTCATTATCTACTTTGAAGCTGAGCATCTGAGCCTAAAAGGACACAGTGTCCACCCTGAGCTTAGAGCAACCTGGACAGCCTTCTCTGCAGTGTGCCAGTCCTCTGACTCCAGCTCAAGAAGCTCCGACACCCAGTGAATGAATACATTATGATTTTCTTTTACTATGTTCACTCCTAAATGATATATATCGGGTAGTTAAAATATATATGACTGAAATGATTTTTCATTCCTTTTTGCTCATCATAGCTAGTACTCCATCATCTTGTGTACATCTGTGATTTATCCATTTTCATTGCTGGGTATTACAGGCTTACATGGATAACTATGGCATAACAGAAAAATCTGTTGGATGCATGGATAGATAGACAGACAGGCAGATCTTGTTAATCTGTTCCACAAGCTGCTCGTGGTCATACATGCCTTTAATCCCAAACTCAGAAGGAAGAGGCCGGAATCTCCTGAGTTTTAGGCTAACCTGCTGTACAGAGCCAGTTCCAGGGCAGTCAGGGCTCCGCAGAGAAATGTAGTCTCCATAGATATAGGTAGGTAGATAGATTCCTCTTGTGGATATTTGTGTTGTTCTTAGTTTCAGACTGTTGATGTTTTAGATATCTTGATATGTGTGTAATAATACCTTATAATACACTGAGGATATATTTCCCACAGTTTGAATTATGCTAACTAGAATAAACTGTGTTACATGGGAGAAGCAACTCCTACCTTGTTCTTTTCCAAGAGTGGATTTCTCATCTATGCTTGTTTTTTTCTTTTTCTTTTTCTTTTTTTTTTTTTTGCATTTCCTTATGAATTCCAATATTTCTGTAGGGATTTGGTTAAAATTATGTTAAGTCTGTAAACTAGAAGAATTGTATTTTTAGATTATTGTCCTATGACTGCATTCTCTGGTGTATCAGAGCTTCTGTGTGAAGTTCTATAGTTTCCTATGTGGAAATTATAATTTCTTATTTCTTAGACGTGTTTTGTTCCATTGACCCTATTTTTGTGGCCCTGAGACTTGAACCTGGGCCCTGAATTTGGCTGTAGCCTCCACCCTCCATTTCCGTTTAAATGTTTCCTATATTAAATACCGTTGTAAATGTTCCCTTTCGCTAGCTGATCTCAAGTATTTTCCTGAAAGAGTTAGTCCAGTCTGCTTTCTAGGGTGCTGGGTGGGGTGGGGTGGGGTGTGCTGCGTGAGGGAAGAACAGGACAGAATGGGCGGGAAAGTGTTATATTTACTCCTTCCATGTGACTTTTCCTCCTGTCTGTGAGTGACTTAAGAAGTCTTCATTCTGTTCTGCAAGTTTTTTACTGCCAGGGGAGAAAGGGCCAATCTTTTGTGTTTCCTGTGAGGGACGCCTGTACACTTCTGCACCACAGAGCTGCACAGGAGGTACTAATTAATCGTTGAGAGAAGTAAAAGTCTTGAGTGGGCAGTTTCAGATCTAAATTATAATATTTTCTTGGGTAAAGAAAAGAGAGTTTTAAAACTGTGTTCCTCAGGAAGTCTCAAAGCTTTCCTAGATTTAGTCTCACTTGAAAATGTCCAAATCTTAAGATTCATTAAATGACTATTTATAAAGTGACTTAGAGACTTTCCTTAAACTACTTTATCCCAGTCTTAAAGATAATCAGTTTTCCATCTTATTCATCAGATGTTAAGCCAGGCTCCTAGTGAACAGATAGCAGATAGAACCCCCTACTCCAAAAAAATAAACAGTAGGAACAAAAATCCTGGCTCCTCATAGGTTCACCCACATCCCAGAGAAGCCTGCTGTCAGCATTCGGTATGCCTCCTGTATCATCGCCGCTGACTTCTGCATTATGTGCCCTGCTTCCATTTAGCCTTGTAGCTTAAGATTTTCATACTCTGTTGAATATTTTTTTCTCTCTCCCCAGTTGGGTATTTAAAACAGTTTCTACTTTTTACAGAAGTACTGACTTAAAGTGTTTGACTATTTTAATGTTGAAAAAATTATTCCAAGACACTTTTCAACTGAATTCTAATGTATTAGAGAATGATCAAGGTAAATGAGGATCTCATTGTCTAACTCAGACAGACAGACAGAAAGAGAGTGGGGAGATATTAAACAAGTTATATGAGCCAATTCATTTACAAACAATAAATCTTTTAAAAGGAAAAACACAAAATGTTAGGATAACAGATCAAACTCCTGGCAAAGGGGCATCTGCACATGTGTGGTATACTCCCACACAGACACATATTCACTACAAAATAAAGTTAACAAATTTAAATGAATAAGATAAAGCAGAAACAATGACAGCAAAAGAGTCTGTTGGTAACTAGGACTGTCTAAACACAGGAAGAGTGGACAGGGACAGCACAGTTAAGAATTTACCTTAGGGGCTGGTGAACGCACCTGCTGCCTGAGATGATTCTCTCAGGACCAGCAAAATCCTGCAAGTTATCCTCTGACCTCCATTTAAACAACAGAAGCACTGTAGGTGACTCATGCTTGTCACCCAGCCCCAAGGAGGCTGAAGGAGGATCGCTACACATTTGAGTCCAGCTTGGGCTACAGAGTTAAGACCATGCCTAGAAATGAATGAATGAATGAATGAATGAATGAATGAATGAATGAATGAATGGTTACTGCTGTATGGGGAGTGGATGAAGTCTTGAATGTGTATTGTTGGCATGGGCATGGGCATGCCAAGAACTCAGTGCCTCAGACCCGTGGGAATGGTCATGTCTCCCTCTGGTCCAAGTACAAGTGTTTATGAACAGTTTAACAATTGACATGTGTATGTAGAAACTACCAGAGCTTTCTCTTCCCAAATGTTTGAGACCTGAAACTGTTCTCTATAGAGACCTCCTACTGAGTGTAGCTAACCTGTCTACTACCTTGTTCAGCTGTGTATAATACACATGCCTTCTTGCTCAGCCACTTAAATGTGCTGGGCACGTGCTGCTGGGACCTGGAGTGCCCAGCCTGCATGTGTCTGTCCTTCCTCCATTCCCTCGTCACCCCATCAGATCACCCCTGCTGTACAGGCTGTGTAGGTGTGGCCCAGCTGATGTAGGAATGAGAGTTTATGACATATTTCTGCCCCAAGCTTTAACTCAACTTAGATTGGGGCTCTCTCAATAACTGGAAATGAGGAGGGATAGATCAATGCTGTGAAAAAAACAGCAAAATCCAAAATGTGGAAAGCCAGCCTGCATTCTCGAATAAAGTATAAGATTAAAGAAATGTAAGAGACATATCAGTGAGAGGAAATGTGTTGTCACCTATGAACTCTAACTTGAATAAGTCCATTTCTACAAATGTATGAGATAACTGGGGAAATGTAAACACTACTTAGATAGTTGTTTGTATTAAGGGATTAAAAATATTTTGGTGTGGTAAAAATTTAAATACCAGTTAGATAGTTGACCATATTAAGGGATTAAAATATTTTGGTATGTCATTATACTTGATCGTTTTGTGTTCTCTATAGAAAATCAGATGCCTTGGGCTTGCTTTGGCATAACACGTTGTTGATGGGTGCCCTGTGGTGGTGGGAGTACAGAAGGGCAGATAAAACGAGTGTGGCCACATGGGCAGGAGTTGAAGGGGAATGGTGGGAATGCAAGCGGTTTAGTACACACTTCTTTCCTCTCTTTGTATGTGTTTCACTTTTCTGTAAAAACTGTTTGCAGACTTTGGGCAACATTAAAAGGCCTGGAATGAAGCACTAGGTGAAGGGATAGAATAAAAAATGGCTTTGAGGAATATATTATGATGTAATCAATTCCATTTGGTAACTAATTTTGCATTTTGTAACTCATTAGTGGTTCAGGGCTGGGAGGAGCATAAGTTTATGGTTTGGGATCTATGTAATTGAGAAAGGGAAAGGCATGCCTTGCAGGGAGCAGTGCTGGGTGATGATACTACAAGTTTGCTTTTGGACATATGTGCTTAATTAAGATAGCCAAGTAGAGAGGAATAGTTGCAGACTTTAAGGTGATGTCAGAGTTAGACATGGGCTAAAATTTAGTTGGAAGTTCAAACATTCGGGAAGGATGAGACTGCCCTGGGAGTGTTTAAAAGAAAGGAAGGGTGTCCTGAGAGGAAGGGAAGGGGAGAGGGGGGGGGAATGCTGAAGGAGGCAGGGAGAGTATGGAAGCACTGACGCTCTCATGGGGGTCTAGTGTAAACGCTGCTTGCCTGTGTGGCTGTTCTTCTCCCCCCCCCCCCTTCTCTCTTTTATTTTATTTTCTTCCTTGAAGTCACAATCTCACTATGTAGCCCCAGGTACCTTTGACTTTTCAGTCTTTCTGCCTTGTTTCCAGGGTGTTAGGTTCTGAGTCTGTATCACATCTCTGGCTGGTTCTTCCAGATTTGGAAGACCAAAGGCCTTTGTGGGTTTTGGCATCAGATGGGGTAGGAAGGAAACCCATGTGTAATATGCAAAGTTATCTTATTTAACATTCTTTAAATATTTTAAGGAATTACCAAAATGTGCCAAGCATTTAAGAATTGTACTGGCATTTGTAGTATCATGTCCCTTTAAGTGAAGTAATAGAGCATGGCTCATGTTAAATTCGCCTCGATTAGCTAGATTGTCATGATTGGAAAGACGAAAAGCTTTCATTTTATTTCCCGTGTGGTTGTCCTTCATCCCCAGGGGGCTCTGGTCCAATGTAGAGAATGTATACTTCAGTTCCGTATGCTATCAGTGTATCTTTCAGTTCTTTTTATGAAATATTATCAATTTCCACAAAAAATATGGAAGAAAAGCTTTCAATACTTTGAATCCAATACTTTGGAACTGGGAGCCTATTCCTAAAGCCTGTTTGTACAGTTACTGTGGATAGATGCATAGTTGTTTGTATTAGTGTTCTCTAAAGGAACAGAATTTATAGAGTGAGAGAATGAATGGCTCTACCGTTCATTTAACTATCTATCATCTGTCTGAAGGGGATTTATTAGAATAACTTACAGGCTGTGGTCCTGCTAGTCCAACAATGGCTGTCTACCAGTGGACGGTTTGAGAATCCCGTAGTTGATCCAGTTCACGTGGCTCAGCTGGTGAAGAAGTAGCTTCTAAATGCCAGTGAAGGCTTGCTAGCAAGAGTGAGAGCAAGCAGGCAGAGAGCAAGTTCCTTTTTCTATGTTCTTTATGTAGGCTGCCAGCAGAAGGTGTGGCCCAGATTAGAGGTGGATCTTCCCACCTCAGAGATCCAGATCAAAAGTGGGTCTTCCTACTTCAGTCCCTCCCGGGTGTGTCCAGCCATTTGGGTTTTAAGTTAATTCCAGATGTAGTCAAGATGACACATGAGAGCAGCCACCACAATCAAAGCAGAATCCAACTGCTAGGCAAATAGCAGTTTTTAAACTGCTATTTCTGTTTTTAAAACAGCTTTTCTTTCTTGTGTTCCTTCTGTCCCAAATTCATTCTCGGTAGGATTTGCTGTAAATAAGTGAGATCAGCTGAAACCTGCGGTTCCCATTATTGTCCAACACCACACAACTGTCCGAGTCTCCTGAGGGCGTGCGGCATTCATTGTCAGCACTTCTTATGGCAGGGGGTGCCTGGCGGGAGGGGACAGTCTGTGCCCTTCTCTTAGTCTTTATGCAGAAATCTTGTAATTTGTAATTTCCTCCAAGTACAGAGCTGTGAGAGAGAACCTGCTTCGTATGAAGGAAACAAAGCAAACCAACCCCTCACGGCATATTGTACAGCTCCAGAGGTTCAAAGGGATGACTCGGCCTTTCAGGGATGCTTCTCCACGTTACTAACCTCTGACCAGACTCTTAAACAGTCCCAGTTGAAATTCTCTCATTTTTCATATGACAGCTGGAGCTCGGTTGCCAGAAGGGGGCTGTGAGAATGCGCTGCCTCCAAAGCAGCGTGCGCCCACACTGGCTGCCACTCCACTGCCTGTTGAGTCATTCCCTGAGCTCTATATAGAGCTCGGCTCTTAAACACCGCGTTCTTGGAGTGAGAAAGAACCAACCTCCCTGCACCAAATCTGCACTGCCCTTTCTTTTGTGCCTTGCCTTCTTTGTGAAACTGTTCTTTTAAAAGTTCTCCCAGGGCTTTCATTTATTACTTGTTTGACTTTGTAAGCATGAAGGCATCCACTGGGCCAGGATTGCCCTAGTGTGCTTCACCAGAAAGAGTCAGGAATTCTAGATAACAGCCCAACAGCTTCCTAGTTTCCTGATATTTATTAAAAGTCCATCAAATTGCCCAGAAGCATCTTAATATCATTTTATTGTATCAGTTATTTAAAAAAAAAAACACTGCAAAAGGGATAAATGACCTTTATTGAGGCATGAAATAATTTCTATCTGTAATTGAAAAGGATATTGGGTTTGGGGGTTTCTTTTTCTCCCCAGGGAAAGCAAAATGCCCTCGTCCACTCTCATTTTGAAGACCTGCTCCTTGTTTTAGGGAAAGGCCGAGGGTTATCAGGAAGGGGACTCTTTCCCATATGTGCCATACATCTAGCATGGTCATAGAGCATTCTAGGGAGTTTATCTGTGGCATTCTGTCCATCCACAGCTAGCATGTCCCCCCATGAGCAGTGAGGGACTCTTTAGGACGACTGGCAGATGTGAGAAACAGATTACCGCTCTGGCTTTCGGAACCATTTTTTAATTGGAGAGGGGGTGGGGAAACAGTTGAACTGTAGTTAAATAATCAGCTTTCTTAGCTGTTGCCTATAAATACCACGTATGAAAGTATGAAAGGCTGTTGGAATCCTCAGCAAAGTTATGCTGAATATGTGTTTATTTGTATGATATGTTGATGCATGTCTGATCTCTGAGGGTTTCTTTCATGAGACTGAGCTTGGATTGTGTTTGCTTTGTTGTCTGAAACTGCCTTAGCCCCAGAGTACTTTCTAGTAGTTTTGAATAAAACCTGTCTTCCCATTTTTAAGAGAGGGAAGCAGTTTGATCTGTCTTCGGAAGTCTTTCTATGCCCCTCCCCTACCCCTGGAGAGGACAGGAGGGGAGGAGCCACTGCTCTAACCACGAACTTCAGGTCTTCTCTGGAGCGCTGGCTGGGCTTCCTGTCTGCACTCACTCAACTCTGGGCCATCTTGACTTGCCTGAAGGGTGGAGAGTTGGTGTCTTCCTGGAGAAGAGCAGTGAGGTCTCACATTCTCCTCTGCGCACAGGCATGAGACTGAATTGGTAAAGCTTTCTGTGGCCTTTTTAGACTTTCCCTGTGACTTGGACTTTTTGTATTTGTGATCTGTTTCCGTGAAGACTCCGTCATGACTCTGCTGGAGCCTGAGATGCTAATGATGGCTGTGCAGTCAGGTAATTCCCTTATTTCCTGCAAAGCTCACTTGCCATGGGCGTCTTTAAGATGGTTGAACACATTTGTGTTAGCACTGGGCTGAGGTGGGAAGCTTAAACATAAATTATCCTGTACTATTTATTTCATTTTCAGGTTTTTACTGTTTTTAATTTTTTTCTTTAATTGCGGTTTCTAGTTCTCACAATCAGGTTTGCGTTAGATGCTCACTGATCTGAGGGGACTCAGCAAGGAGACCTGTAGTTTCTCTTTAACCATTTGATCACTGTTTGGGCACTGCTTTTAGAGAAGATAATTACGTTGCTTTTGCTGCTTTATACGCTGTGTCTTTAACTGCAGCCTACTCTTTATGTCACTGTGAAAGTATCCTTTGTGGGCTCCTCCACTGTTCTTTCTCTTCTCTGTAAGACCTTTCCATTTCTTCTTTAAGCATCTGTGGGAACGCTCTTGATAAAGCACAGATTGGGGTTAAATTTTACAGATAGGGAAGCAGTTAACAGAAAGAATGCAGGATTTTTGAAATTCTAGCTCTAAAAATAGTTTTCTAATTCAAAGCTTCTCTTAAAACATTTTAAAATGCCAGATAGTTTTTTTTTAATGGTTTCTTTTACTTTTGGTGTTTTTAAAATTTGTAAGTCAGATATCTAAAAATAGAGAATGTTCCCTTTCTTATTTTTAGACTTCTACTAAACTGTAATCTGTGTGTTTTCTGACAGATACACACAAGTGACATTTGTACCCTCTATCCCCTTCCCTGGCCCCACACAGAGGAGAACGGAACTCTTTGGTGGGGTTGACGCAGTCACTGGCATGGTGGTCTCCATTCTGCCTGGGGAGTGCTTAGAGTGAGCGTTGTCAGGCCCAGGGACACATCAGCTGAAGACATTACAGGTTGTGCCTGTAGACAGGAAGGGCCAGGGAAGAAGGATCCACTACCATTCTCTTCTTCCTGGTTTACAATCAGCCATAACGAGTCATTTATCATATGAATTTTTCTGTTCTTATGTGCTGTGCATTTCAGGTTCTCTTTCCTTTTGCTCCCACAGATCTCTGGAGCGTTGTGTTCCAAACAGGCAGTGTGCTGATCTGAGTGTTTCCCATCTGTCTTTGATGAGGTGTCTCAGGAGCTCCCAGTTACACTGGCTCTCTTCTTCCCATCTATATTCCAGTTTCCTACTATGTGAGGGCAAGTGCATATTTTACTTCGGGGCAGATTTTAATATTTGAGCCCTTTCTTTTCAATCATTTTTATTTGTGCTTATCTTAGACAATAACATTTCACAGTGCAAGTAAAGGCTTCTTCTTCCTCTAAGATAATTCCAGTGTTCCTAGCTCTAAAGGGAGAGAAAGGATTGTTCTTTGTCATTTCTTGTCTCAGAGTAGGTTTTCCTACAGTAGCATGTGTTAGGCAGGGCTGGTCACCCATCTGTCACACCAGCTACTTCATAAAACTTTCAAAGGACAGCAGTGTGTAAGACAAGTGTGGTGAAGTGACAGGCCATGGATACAGGTAGGACCAAATGGATACAGGTAGGACCAAGGGTCGATAGATATGGACTTAGTCTTTGCTGTTCTATGCTGGAGTGCCATAGCCACAAGCCCATTGTAAGAGATGCAGCTACCATTTTGATAGAAAGTGAAAAGAATCTGCTCTGAAATGTCAGTAAACAGTGAATCTTGTTACAAGCCAAGCACTATGTTAATCTGTACCTTCACAGCTTTCTAATAGACATGACTTTCACATCCTAAAACAACTAAACCCTTCATAAAAAACTGACGATGCAGAGGTTAAGGCATTGGATGTGATAGTTTGTGGTACACTGTGCTCAGCAGCAGTTTCCACTCAGTATTTAGAGCTTGGGGGCTCTAGCAGGACATTCTTGGGATGTCTGTGAAGGTTTCCCTCCTCAGCACTGCCAGAGGTGCTGCCTTTCTGTGAAACCTGTCTCAGTAGGATCCCTCCCTCCCTCCTGTCATTCCTGTGGCCTCTGCACACCAGGTATCACTTACACAGGGCTTCCAGATTAGGTCATTAACTTCTTTGAAAGAAGTTTCTTTTTAATTAGGGGTATATGTATCTGTGTGGCTGTGTCCCTGTGAGTGCAGGTGCACAGAGAGGCCAGAGGCAGGAGCTGTTGTTACAGTTATCTTTAATTATAGATACATGTATCTGTGTGGCTGTGTCTCTGTGAGTGCAGGAGCTGCTGTTACAGGCAGCTGTGTGCCTCTGTCATCTCTGGGCTGCCCCCCACTTACTTAAGAGCAAATCACTGTATGTGGATTCCTGCGGTGACAGAGACACTAATTTATTTTCTGAAGAATGATGGAACTTTGTTTGACTTAGTTCTACTGACTAATATGCAAAGCCCTTAAGATTTTTGTAAAAGTATTTTGTAATCTTTTCTTCCATAAATAAATAAATGGATCCAGTGGCCATCATCTTTTGTTTTAGCCGGTCGTTATCCAAAGCTTTGTGGCTTTCAAAGTTGACATTCTTTTGCCTCTCTGAATTGTGGTGTGCCCTGTCTGTGGAGGATGTGTGTTGTTTTTGTTTTTGTTTTTTCGAGACAGGGTTTCTCTGTGTAGCCCTGGCTGTCCTGGAACTCACTTTGTAGACCAGGCTGGCCTTGAACTCAGAAATCCAACTGCCTCTGCCTCCCAAGTGCTGGGATTAAAGGCGAGCGTCACCACCGCCTGGCAGGATGTGTGTTTTTATATGGACCTTAGTGTTCCAATGGAGCCATTGTTTGTGTCACTGCCATAAGAATCTGTCTGGGTTGTCACAATTAGAAAGTGACTCGAATGAACATTGTAAAATTTCTGAAGCTGGTCCTAAAGGGAATAAATAAGATAGGGCCACAGCATTGCCTGGTGTCTTTCAGAGTGGGGGTGTACTAGGGGCTCAGGCCTGACAGATGATGTGTGTGGCCCCAAGCAGGCAGCCCTCTGCCTTTTCCCACCCAGTAACACTTCTTCAGTTCATTTCTCCATAACAGTGAGACAGATTTCCGTGGCAGAATGGATTGAGACGGCCCCCAGGTCTGCTTTGGTCCCATGATACATGCCTGATTATGTTGGGCTACAGTTAAGGAGTCAGTGGCTCTTTTTCTCCTGTTGCTTGTGCACATGTGTGTGTCCCTGAAGCCTCACATTTGCCCATACATAGGCTGATTCAGGGGAAGAGGATGACAGAAGAGTAGGCGGCTGAAGTGGAAGAGACTTTGTGTTCCACAAAGCAACTGAATTTTCTTTTGAGCTTATTCTGAGACCATGCTATAAATGCAAAAGGAGATATAGGTATGCAATAGGTATATACACTTTGACACATATATAAACCCATGAATCCTACTACTCAACCTTAGAAGCAGAGCATAGCCTGTGTAAGCACACTTACTGGTTGTGTTATAGAGACAAGCTTGCTCTTAATGTCCTTTTGGATCTTTTTATGTTTTACACGACTTGAATATTGCCTATTGAAAAAAATTCATTAATTAAAAAAGTTTCAGCCGGGCGTGGTGGCGCACGCCTTTAATCCCAGCACTCAGGAGGCAGAGGCAGGTGGATTTCTGAGTTTGAGGCCAGCCTGGTCTACAAAGTGAGTGCCAGGACAGCCAGGACTACACAGAGAAACCCTGTCTCGAAAAAAAAAAAGTTTCTCCTTCGTTTGTTAAGCTTCCTTATCCTTTGATATCTTTGTACTTAACTCATAAATATTTCTTTGACTTCTTACTCCTTGATCATGGCAGTTTTTCCCTGCACTGTTCATTTTAAAACAGAATGTGCAGAATAGGGAATAGCAGTCACTTCAAGGAAAGCTGGGGAAAAGCCAAGGCACAGGGACAGTAGCACATTAAATCCTGCCCATTTTGGTACATGGTTCTTTCTTTCTTTCTTTCTTTCTTTCTTTCTTTCTTTCTTTCTTTCTTTCTTTCTTTCTTTCTTTCTTTCTTTCTTTCTTTCTTTCTTTCTTTCTTTCTTTCTTTCTTTCTTAGATATTTCCTTAATTTACATTTCAAATGCTATCCCGAAAGTTCCCTATACCCTCCCCCGACCCTGCTCCCCTCCCCACCCACTCCCACTTCTTGGCCCTGGTGTTCCCCTGTACTGGGCGGTACTCTTTCTTTTTTTTTTTTTTTTGGTTTTTCGAGACAGGGTTTCTCTGTATAGCCCTGGCTGTCCTGGAGCTCACTTTGTAGACCAGGCTGGCCTCGAACTCAGAAATCCGCCTGCCTCTGCCTCCCGAGTGCTGGGATTACAGGCGTGCGCCACCACGCCCAGCTGGCGGTACTCTTTCTTTTAGGACACACACACACCCCACTCGTAAGTCTAGAGAGCAGATCAAAACATCAGAACCTTCAGCCTATGTCACCTGCTTTTAGGTCTCTGAGCTCTCAATGTTGTGGGCTTGGAAACACCCTGATTTCTTCTTAAGGAACTGCAGAGCTTGAAGGAAACCCTGGGTATTTTCTTGTCTTTTTCTTTTGAAAAGAGGAAATTGGCCTTTGGGGTTAGTTTATTTCCTTTTCATGTAATTTTTATGACAGTGGTGGGAGGAGAATTTGTGTCCTCACTGTCTTCCCAATGTTCTTTCTGCTTCAAGATATTTACAGAGACACTGGACATCTCCAGTGTATGAGGCTAGATATGAACCCCCCGGAGACAGTGGGGTTAAGAGAGAAAGTAAAGGCAGGGTTTGGTTGCACAGGCCTTTAATACCAGCACTGGAGAGCCAGAGGCAGGTGGAGTTTGAGGCTAGCCTGAGACAGTGAGTTCCAGAACAGCCAGGACTAGATAGAGGGTTACTATTTCAAAAGAGGAAAAGAAGGAAGGAAGGAGGGAAGGAGGACCAGAGGAGATAAAGCCCCTGATGTCTGGCTGCTTACTTCCCACCTCTAGGAAGTCAGGTCACAATGCTGCGGACCTACCCTGTCTACCCTCCATCTTGCCCTGTCTTCTTTGGCCCAGGTGATGATCTCACAAGACAGGTAGCAGACAGATAGCTGTCCTAGGCACTCTGCTTATATTCACTGCCCTCTCTCTGACTCACTGACTTATCTGGGCCCTCTCAGAGTTAAGATCCAGATCAAAGGAATCTAAATTCCTCCTTCACCTCTCTTGTCTCCTGATCCTTCGTTTCTCTGGATGAAGCAAGCTGTCAAGACTCTAAACCACAATTTTAGCCTCATTAAAACAATGCCAAATTCAACAAAGATGAGCTGTATACAGTCTTACTTTTTTGGAGCCTCACTTTTATGAATACTACAGGCATTATTTTAAAAGTTTTTCTTTTTTTTTTTTTTTTTTTTTTTTTTTTTTTTTTTTTTTTGGTTTTTCGAAACAGGGTTTCTCTGTATAGCCCTGGCTGTCCTGGAACTCACTTTGTAGACCAGGCTGGCCTTGAACTCAGAAATCCGCCTGCCTCTGCCTTCCGAGTGCTGGGATTAAAGGCGTGCGCCACCACAATGTTGGGCTAAGCTCATAGTGTCTGGAGCCTGCTTAATGTCATACAGTCACTGAGTACATGGTAGCAGCAGAATGAGCACAGAAGGGTTATACAAGAAGAAATTAAGCTGATGAAGAGAGAAAAATAGTAGTAGTGAAAAATATATACTACCATGATATATAGTTCTCCTGTGTAATATTTAATCACTGTGATCTTACTTCACATCTGTAGAGGATACTTAAAACTCCAAAGCACAAAGACACATGGTAAGAGATGGAACACATCTCTGTGTTCCAGTGGTTTAAATTGTTATAATCCCACTATTTGGGAGGCCAAGGGAGGAGGCTTCCCAAATTCGGATCTAGCCTAGGCTACATAGTTCCAGGCCAGCCTGAGCTATAGTGTTGAGACCTTCTCACAAAAAAAGACCAAAACATTGTTGGTAAGATGGCTTTTAGTGGGTAAGGGAACCAGCCATTAAGCGTGATGACTTGACTTTAATCTTTGGGACCCACATGTTAGAAGAAGAGAACTGGCTCCCACAAGTTGTCCTTTGTCCTTAACGTTCATGAAATGGGACTAAATAAATACAAATGTAATTTTAAAACTCCAACAAGGGGGCTGGAGAGATGGATCATCGTTTAAGAGTACTGACTGCTCTTCCAGAGGTCCTGAGTTCAATTCCCAGCAACCACATGGTGGCTCACAACCGTCTGTAATGGGATCTGTTGCCCTCTTCTGGTGTGTCTGAAGACAGCTACAGTGCACTAACAAAATCAATCAATCAATCAATCATAGAAGAAGAAAGAGGAGGAGGAGAAAGGAAGAAAGAAGAAAAAGACAAAGACAAGGGAGTCTTAAAAAAAAACTCCAACAAAACAGCCCTCTTCATATAAACCCAAGTTGTTCAGATTTTTAGTTACTTTCATGATCCATTTAAAGTTAAAGTCAGATGATACCCTCTCAGAACCTGCTGGTGGCTCTCATCTGCAGGCTGTGCTGAAGAAAGAGATCCTCCCAGAGCAGTGCCAGCTCCAGCACCCCGGCTGCTCTCCCTCGCTCATTTTGCACAAACATGCTGGCTCATTCCTTGCTGCTGCTGCCTCCTCAGCTCTGTGCTAATCTCTCATGCTTGGTCCTCCTGCGGGGAGCACTTCTCACTTGCTCGTGGTCTTCTCCCTGTAGAGCTTTGCTTAAGCATTAGTGTCTCAGTAAGCCCTTCTCTGGCCAAGAACTGTAAAACCTCGTATCATTTTCTTCACACCATTTATCATTTGGCAGACTCACTACTCATCTATCAGTTTCTTGATGTGGCTGTCTTACAGAATGTGATACCAAATGGGGTTCTGGTCCTCAAACCCCTGCTCTCTGTATGTGACTTTTGGATATAGTTAGTATGTGATAATCTTTAATAAATGATAATAAAAAATTGCAGTGTCTTTTAGACAAGTATGTTCCTCAGAATGTGGCTCTTTGTACAGTGAGAGGTTCCTTTTTTATTAATGTTTTTAGTTGGTGTACAAAGTAATTGGTTTATTATCATATTTTTATTCCATATCAAAATACTGACTTTACTCATTTGCCTCTGGGTTCCTTCCTTCTTCCAAATAGCTTCACTTCTGCTGTCATGTCATAGATGTGCACATGTGTGTTACATCTAGATTATGCGAGTAGAGGAAACATGATTATCTCCCTAATCACCTTTCTATCTCCTCTGC
The DNA here is from genome assembly GCA_902729485.2 of Mus minutoides. Taxonomy (NCBI): domain Eukaryota; kingdom Metazoa; phylum Chordata; class Mammalia; order Rodentia; family Muridae; genus Mus; species Mus minutoides. The sequence continues at coordinate 735,041 of LR749736.1, forward strand.
CTTTGGAATCCTTCGTCTCCCCATAGTTGGTGCCCTCTTATGTCATACACATACATATGTCTAGATTCTGTGTAGGAGAGAAATTATGGTGGTTCTGTTTTGTTTCTAGAGTCTGGGGCTATTTCACTTAGCATGGTGATATTCTATTCCATCTGTTTACCTGGTAATGACATAATTCTGGTGTGTGGTATGAGAGAGGTGGGGGAGAAAGAGAGATATGTATTTGTTTATATGTATGGAGGCAAAGGTTGGCAGTGGGTGTCTTCCTTCCTTGCTTTCCACCTTGTTTTTTTGTTTGTTTTTTATTTTTTGGAATAAGATCTCTTACTGCCCTGGAGCTCACTCATACCAGCTGGCCAGAGAGCTTATGGGAATTCTCCTGTTTCTTCCTCCCCATCACTTGGATTATAGTCACAGCTCTTTACTGGGCTGGGTTCTAAAGGTGTTCATGCTTGCATGGCAAAACATTTAATCTTAACCACCTCAGTACAATTAGGTTGTCCTTTATAGCCGAATAAAATGCCTTCATTGTGTATGTAAATGTAATCATGTGCTTCTTATCTGACCACCTGCTGATGGATACCTAGGCTGGGATCTTAGCTTGGTTTTTGTGAATGTCAAAGCATGCCTTTAAATCATTGTGTGACAGGCCCCAGCCGAGACTAAAGTGTAGTGAGGTGGCTTTCAGGATGTGGTTGAAGATGCTTTAATGTCCTGAGCGCTTTCAAAGGGTGCAAGATCAGAATGTTTATATTAATTCTGAAATGTTATTTACCTTTTGTTTTTTTAGTGCTATAGTCTCATGAGTGTAAAATACATTTTTTCTAAAGCTACATGATGGAGTTTTTCAGCAGATGAATGCAGAATTAAATGCGAAAAGCTAATTAGATGTGAAAAGTTAGAGTGCTTTCTGTTTTACATTCTTGCAAGATGAAATACTGATAGATATAACCTGCAAAACAAACGCTCTTTGAAGTCCCCAGTAACTAGGAAAGGGGAAAGAAGACCGTCAGAAAGCTGTAAGAAGTGCAAGTGCAGAGCAAAGGCTGGGGCTGCAGTGTACAGTGCTTGCCTTCCCAGCGAGCAGCCCTCCTCCGTGTTCAGGCCCCAGTACTTAGGGTGGGGTGGGGTGGCAGGGATGGCCAGGTTTCTGACTCTAGCTGAAGCTAGCTGCAATGGACATTTCTTGGCTTCTGTTCCTGTTACCTCATTCATAAACTAGTAACGCAACATTGCCTGTCCCAGGGACTGTTTAGTGTATGTAAAGTGCTGCTTCTCACTGTTCTAACCCACAGAAAATGCCATGTGTGGGAGATTTTAAATTTTATTTAATGTGTGTAAGTTTTGATTCTTGGGCTGGAGAGATGACTCAGTGGTCAAAGGCACTTGCTGAGCAAGTTTGGAAACCTGAGTTGGATGCATAGAACCCACATGATGGTAGGAGAAGAGGCCTGGCTCCACAAGCTGTCCTCTGACCACTGCATGCATGCAGTGGTGTATATGTGTGTATATATGCCTGCACATATCATGCATACATACACATACAACTATAATAATTTGAAAAGGTTTCTTCCTGGGTTTTCTGATAACTCACTACAGCTCCCTTGCTATTTGGCAACTCATACAACTTTTAAATGTTATTTTCTTTAGTCTTAAAATACTTTTAAGAAATTGTTTTAAAGAAACTAAAAGATAGGAAAATACTTGTTTTTTAACAAGTATATTCAAAGTATAGAAAAATGTTTTCCATGTTTTTGTCTAAAATAATAGAGGCTGGAGATGTAGTTCAGAGTGCTTGCTTATCATGGAAGAAAGCCAGTCTCAGTCCCCAGCATTGGGGAGGAGGAGTCTTTGCCTCTCATTCAGTCACTAGTTGAGGCAGTTGGAAGGATTACAAGTTCAGGGTTATCTTCTGCAGCAACATAGTGAGAGAGAGGTCAGCCTGAGCTATATATGAGACCGTGACTTGGAAGGAGGGAGAGAAGGAGGAAGGATGGGCTAGTGGGCTTGCTGGCTGGGAGGCTGTCCATCAAAAACTGGCAGATCTTTCAGAAAGTTGGACTTGATTAGAGATTTGGGGGAGGGGCTTTGTGTTTTCTTATATCTTTCTGATTTTCTATGGTGAACATTTCTGTTCATATAAATCCCATATAAACTTTGACACCTATGTGCACGTGTAGTTGGCTAAACAAGGAGGAAGTGGCTAGAAAGCATGATGTCTTGAGTTAGCCTGAGCTGTGGGTTTAGTGAAGTCAAGCACTGCACTGAGCAAACATTCCGTGATACAGGGCATGCCATCTCATACGCTGTGTTCCCACTGACTTGTTTGTAGAAATCCCTTTTACATTTTGCCTTTGTTTCTATTTTCTAAGATTTATTGAAATTTATCTCTGCAGTGTTTGTGTTAAGCCGTGTTCTTGGCAGAGTTGTGGATCTTTCCTCTGCACACTAACCTACACACGCTTGACTAAACCTTTCAGAAGGTTTTGTAAGCTGAAAATACACCAAGTTATATTTTAAATTTTTTGATGGGTAATCATAATCCATCTTCTTTTAAACATAAAATGATGATATTAGTATAATATGCTTTAATTATTAAGAGTTAATTTCCAAAATAAGTGTTGTTCTTTGAAAATCTTACCCCCACACACACACCCCCCAAGATGAGGCGAGGTCTCTCAAGTAGCCTCAGATGACCTTGAATTTTGATCCGCCTGCTGCTTCTATCCTCTGAGTGCTGGGATTGTAGATGTGTGCCACCAAACCCAGGTATGCAGTTCTGGGGATCAAACACTAACCATATCCCCTCCCTAGGAGTTTGAAAATCTTAATCCTTGTGTTCTTTGCCAGAAAGCTGTTCTCAGATTGTTGCCTGTGCCTTGTACAGAATAATGGAGACTAAAACAAACAATTGAAATGTTAATGTTAAGTAAATTAACTTCCTTCTTTTTTTGGGGGGGGGGAGGTAGGGGGTGAGACACAGGGAGTGGGTCGACACTCACAATCTCACGTAGCCCAGGCTGGCCTTGAACTCACTGTGATAGAGGAGGATGATCTTGGACTTCTGATCTTCTTACTTCAGTCTTTTGAATGCTAGAATTACAGTCACTTGTCACACATTCAGTTATAAAGAATTCTCAAAACTCTGTAAAGAAAGGATAGAACATCTGAATATGACACTTCGTTATATGTGATGCTGGGGCAGGAATAGGCAGAGGCAGCAGATCTCTGTGTCTCCACATTCGTGGTGAGACTATCGAAAGAAAAAAAGATGCTAGCAATAATTTCCTGAAAGGCCCTAAGTATTATTGGTCAGCATAGAGATACAAATGAAAGCCACAAAAAGAAGCCAGTACACGCGTACTAGAATAGTTGCAAGTGTATGAGAATGTGAAGCAGTGGGGAGCCACAGTATGGAATATAAAACGGCTCGGAATGGCCTAGGAAGGCAAGGCAGTATAATGTTGAAGATATTTAGTATCCAGCAATCCAATCTCTAGATTCTTACACAAGAGATAGAAATGCACACATTTGTGCTGAAGGCCTGTAACTATTTAGCTTCTAAGGACTCTAACTGGAAACCATCTAAATGGTTGTTGGCAGGTAGTGATCCAAACTAGAATACTGGCAATAACAATGAACAAGTTACCAATCACAGGTTACCAACACATCATAAACACTGTATAAAATGTAAGGAACCAGATTTAACAGAGTGCACACACCCAATTCATATGACATTCTTAAAAATGGAGGCTGTGGGGCCTGGAAAGATGGGTCTTTCAGAGGATCATCTTTTGTTATAAAAATTTCCAGCTTATATAACAAAAACTCACAACTGCCCATAATTTCATTTCCTGGGAATCCAACACCTCTGGCTTCTGTAGATACCTACATATATAAATAAATTAAAAATAAATATTTTTAATTATAATTTTATATTTAAATGGGGGTTTGGCCAACATATATGTCTCTGCATCACATGTTTGCCTGGTGCCTATGGAGGCCAGAAGAAGGCATTAGATCTGTAGTTACAGGTGATTGTGAACCAATGGAGGCCAGAAGGCATTAGATCTGTAGTTACAGGTGATTGTGGGTGCTGGGAATTGAACCCAAGTCCTTTGGAAGAGCATCAGTACTCTTAATCACCAAGTCATATCCCCAGCCCATTTTTTTTCTTTTTAATGTAGGCTGTGATGGGACTGGAGAGGTGGCTAGATGTTTAAGAGACTTGTTGCTTTTTGTAGAGGACCTGAGTCTGGTTCCTAGCACCCATGTAGGACAACTCCAGGTATACAGTGCCCTTTCCTAGCTTCTGTGGGTATACACACATATAGGCATGTGCATGCATAGGCATACACAATCTTTTTGTTAAAAACAAAACAAAACAAAAAAAACTGACTGCGGGCCTGACAGTGGTGGCGCATGCCTTTAGTTCCAGTGCATGGTAGGCAGAGGCAGGCAGATCTCTGTGATTTCGAGACTAGCCTGTTCTATAGAGCAAGTTCCAGGACAGCCAGGGCTACATAGAGAAACCCTGTCTTGATAAAAACAAAAAATACTGACTGAAATATTGCTTATGCTCTTAAAACTTAATGATATATTGTGGGGGAAAATCCCTATAAATAATTCCCAAGACAGTTACAGCATGAAAAAAGTTGTATATTGTATGATATTTGCATAAACTTAGCTTGGTTCCGTTGTTGTTTGGAGGCTGGCCTCACACTCGTAGTGATCTACCTGCCTCCATCTCCTGTGACAGGATTAAAGCCTACACCACCAGGCTTGGCAAAACTTAGAAGTAAGATGAGATTGTGTTTGTCAGAGTCTGAGGATGGTGAGGGTATAATTCTACACCATCTGTAGGAGGCCAGGCAGTAAAGGAGGCAGGCATTGCCTGACTGTCCCTCTCCCTGGTTGCAGTAGTACTGTATGTGGCTCTGTAATGTGTGATTAATAGGAAACTGGTGAGGGTTGTGTGGATCGCCCTATTCTTACAGGCAGGTGTAGATCTATAATTAGCTCAAAATAAAAAAGTTTAATTTTCAAAATGCAGACAGTTTGGCAGCTTTTCAAAAAATTAAAACATAGCCCATATGACCTAGCATTTTTACTTTCATCCTAAGAAAGTCAAAACATTGTCTGTGCTAAAACTTGTACACAAATATTCCCTGAAGGGCTGGCAAGATGGTTCAGTGGGTAAAGGCACATGCTGATTGACAAGCACTTATGGCCTGAGTTTGATCCCTGCAACCCACATAGTGAAGGAGAGAACTGACTCCCACGAGTTGTTCTTTGACCTCCACACATGTCCTACACACCCATGTATTCAAACTCACACTACAAACAAATACATAAATGTTTAAAAGGTCTTGGCAGCATTAATCATATATCCAACATGGAAACAGCCCAAGTGGTCATCGTATGGTAAAAATCCTAAAGTGTGATATAACCATGTAATAGACTATAGCCATGCTACTGACATTTGCTACAAAATCAGTGAGCCTTGATGATACTGTGCCAAATCTGGAGAGATGGCTCAGCTGTTGGGAGCACTTGCTGTTCTTGCAGTGGACCCAGGTTCTATTCCCAGAACTCATGTAGCAGCTCACAGCTGTCTTTAACTCCCAATTTCAGCTCTGTCATCTAACTTTCTGGGACACCATGCGCATTCTTGATACAGACATACATGTAGGCAAAAAGCTCATGCACATGAAATAAGGTAAATAAAGCTTAAAAAAAAAAGATAGTGTGCCAAGTGAATGAAGATAGGTACAAAAGGAGTCACGCCATGATTGTGTTTATATAGAATGTTCAGAATGCATTAAATCTATCTTGCATAGGCTAGTTGAGCAGGCACCAAGTCCTGGAGAGGACGAGGCTGATTGGCTGAGGAGTGACTATTGACTGGGTAATGAAAGTGTGTGATGCTTATGACACTTGATGAATTGTGCAGTTTGTAAGTTAGCCTGGTTTTAAATTCTGTGACAGCTACTTTGATTCTGCATGTGGCTGTAGTCTCCGCTCCTTGAGAGGCTGAAGCAGGTGACCAGGAACAGTGTGGCCAACATAGTGAGACCCATTTCTAAAGAAAAAAAATATTTTGAGGAAAAATTGTGCAGGTTTTTTGGGTAACAAACAAGTGGAAGTAGAACACAATTCATGGCTGGATGAAATGAAAGATTCTGAGAGTTACCTGTTGTCATGACTGTCCTGGAATTACACGGCCATGAGCACTAGGCTGCCATGTGGGTGGGTTCGTCTAAAGTTCAATAAAGTTGATTTCTAAAATTTATAAGACTGTATAATTGCAAGTTTAAAGTGGCCTTTAGAACACTCAGTCAGTCCTTAGGAACCTAAGCCAAGGAAAAGTCAGGTCAGATGTGCTGAGTTCCTTCCCTGAGTTCCAGGTGGCTGGGGTGTCAGCCGTGCCTTCTGATGTTGGCCTCGCATGGCTGTGTGCTCTGATTTTCAGAACCCATAAGTGGGTGCAATCGCTCTGGTTTTTTGTTTGTTTTGTTTTATTTAGGCTCTTTTGATGCATTCTTTGCCTCTTGGGTGCAGGTTGCTGACTGTCCCATTGGTATAACAAATGGAGGTGGTTGCCTCAGTTAATCTGGGCACAGGAGGTTTGTTAGAATTTCTCGTGAAGAAAGGGCATGGCTCACACTGCTGGGTGATGTTAAAAACAACCAAGGCCAAGTGTGGGAACTTCTTTCTCACCTACATTGCCTCTGGCTCTCACCCCAACCTCTTGCCAAGAAGTAGGCTGTCTAAATAAATGTTATTAAAAACACGCCACAGTTTGAGAGGGATCTCTGAGACAAACCATCTCTGAGAGCTTCCCTCCTCCTACTCTCCACCTGCCCTCGCTCTCAGTTCTTACAGACCTCTGAGTCCAAGCCCAGGGTAGACTCTGCCACATGGCAGATGGCTCTTTTCCTTTGCCCCCATGCTGGGGATTGAGTTTAGAATTTAAGGAATGAATAGTAGGCACAAATCTTGTTTCTGTTGTTTTCCTCATAGGTTTGATGGGTTTAAAAACAGCTTTTCTTAAATAGACACCAAATAGGGAAATGCAGAGGTAAGCAAAACACAGCCTTAAAACACAAGAAGCACATTCTAGAATTTAAGTGCATTTTATTAGGAGTTCCAGCAAAGTGTATAAAACTGTGGTAGCTGGTGCCTGAGTGGGGTTTGCCATGTGTGGGAAGGAAAAGCTCATCTGTGCTGTATTCTGCTACTAAACACTGACAATAGATTGCGGGTCCCTTGTCCTACAACAACCAGTCCCCTGGTTTTCTGACACCAGCCCAGCTGCCTGGGGTGAGTACAGACTCCATGAGCACAGAGCTTAGTCCCACAGACTCTCCAGCCTCAGTCATGAGTGCCGGGGTTACAGCGTTTGCTCACAGCCTCTGCATGACACGGTCCTCTGTACAGGTTGGATCATTTGCTACAATGGTCCACAGATTAAGGAAGGCCCTGCACCTACAGTTACATTTGTTTCTGAATATAATTCAGAAACAGCTGAAGGAAAAGGCATACAAGACAAGGCATGAGCTGTGTGTATGGGAGTCCGTGGCTTCACTGGACATCTCCAAGTGTTTGCCAGCCTGGAGGCTCTCTGACCCTGTCTTTATTTGTGGATGTTTATAGAGGCTTCCTATGTAGGTACAATTAATTAAATCGCTGGCTATAGGTGCTTCCCCCTTTCCCCTCAAAACATGAACCACAGTGGCCTCCAACTCATGATCCACCTGCCTCAGTTTTGCAAATGTTAAGATTACTGATGCATGCCACCACATCCAGCTGGCTGTTGGTATACTCTGAACCTAGTTCCTCTCTGACCCAGGGAGAACTCAGGTGCTAGTCTTCTAACTGTGTGGTTGGATTTGACTACAGTGAGCCTCCTTCCTAAGTACTGTGCCAGTCTGCGCTTAGAGTACAGGCTTGCTGTGATTCACAAAAGCTGCCTGTACCTTGGTCGCTCTTACTTCTTAGGAAATGCCAAGCTCCCATTAATTAGTAGCTCAGTGCCAGGAGTGGGGATGAAGACCATATATGTCCTTCTTATTATAAACCACACTCACACAATGTGGAACTGTGTTCCAGCTTCCATAACTCTCATAGTCCTCACAGCAGCTGTTTGAACTCAATGACTTTATTATGCCATTTTACAGAAGAGGGAATTGAGGGACAAAGTGGGTATGAATCCTGCCCACTGCCACACACCTGGTGAAGTAAGATGGAGCTAAGGGTCTAGCCAGGTGATCTGGCTTCAGAATCCGTGCTTTTTACCTCTAAAGAAAGTGGCTTTTCCTTTAGAACAAACTTAAAATCCTTTACATCATTTTATGGTAGCTCTTGTTAGACAAATCTGATCATCTGGATTCCTTTGCTCCATTATCCTGGTGTGTAACCCACCTGTCTTCATTTAGGTTCCTGTGGCTCCTCCCCGACACACACACACACACACACACACACACACACACACCACCTGTTAATAAAAACCTTCCAACTTTTTCTTTTTAAATCTGTTGTTCCAGCCTTCTTCTCCGCAAAGGGACAAGCCTTTTCTTTCTGCATTTGAACTTGCTTGGGAATCAGTGGGTATACAACGAACTGTAACCCTCAGTTAGTTAGAAGCTTACTTGTAGTAAGTTTTTACATGTTCGAGGTGAGGGATGGTGCGGTTTAGTGAGTTAGTGTTGTATGTTTGAACCTAAACACGGTGCCTGTGGATTTGAAGAGGGGACTTATGCCGTGTGGGCTCTGGTTGGGAAGGTGCTTCCGGCTTCTTCCCTTTTACCTCAGAAGGCTCTGAGATGCTTAATAACTGAGTTACTGCCCACCTCTCCGGAGGGTCAGAATTACCGTCCATTTTTCATGGAATTTAAATCATACTGAGTATTACATGAAAGGCATTTTGAGAACCTAGAGGGAAAAATGTGATGCACCACATGCATATGGATTATATTCTGGTTGGCTTAGGATAGAATGTTAAACTGGACCACTACACCTTTAATTGCAGCATCTGGAAGGCAGAAGCGGGGAGATCTCCAAGTTCGAGGCCAGCCTGGTCTACAAGAGCGAGTTTCAGGACAGCCAGGGCTATACAGAGAAACCCTGTCTTGAAAAGAACAAACATACAAGAATAAAACATGTAAATAATTTCTAGTCTGGAGTATTTGTGTTCTGACACAATGAGCTTGCTGGCGTGTGGCTTCTCTGTCCTGCCCACCTCTGATGTTACCTCCTGCTCTCTTTCCTCTTGCTTCCTAGGCTTCATCTCCGTCCACTCAGTTTCTAACCTGCTTTATTCCTTCCTGCCTGCCCTTCAGGTCTCAAGGAATGCCTCTTCACTCTCTCCTCACACTTTCTCCTTCTCTGTTTCTTCATTGTGCACATACTTGGAGACTAATGTTTATGAGATTTTTCTTAAAGGATTTATTTTAAATGTATATGTTTGGGTATCTTGCTTGCATGCATGTTTGCATACCGTATGTGTGCTTGGAGCCTGAGGAGGCCAGAGGAGGGCTTTAGATCTCCTGGGATTGTATTACAGATGATTGTAAACTACTACCATTGGGTGCTGGAAATTGAACCTGGGTACTCTGGAAGCCTAGCAAGTGCTTATAACTGCTCCCTGTTTATGAGATTTTTGTTTCTTGTATATTTTTGTTTGTTTGTTTGTTTGTTTGTTTTTTCAAGACAGGGTTTCTTTGTGTAGCCCAGGTTGTTCTGGAACTCACTCTGTAGACAAGGCTCAGCTTGAACTCGAAGATGTGCCTCCCTCTGCCTTCCTGAGTGCTGGGATTAAAGGTGTGCACCTTTAACACCGCCTGGGTGTTGCATGTTTCTATTCAATTATAAACATTAGAAAGCACAGGAGTAGCCACACAGTGGTGGCGCACGCCTTTAATCCCAGCACTCGGGAGGCAGAGGCAGGCGGATTGCTGACTTCGAGGCCAGCCTGGTCTACAGAGTGGGTTCCAGGACAGCCAGGGCTATACAGAGAAACCCTGTCTCGGAAGGAAGGAAGGAAGGAAAAGAGAAAGAGAGAGAAAGAGAGAGAAAGAGAGAAAGAAAAAAAGAAAAGAGAAAGGAAGCACGCAGAGGAGGCACCCAAGTGTCTTCCTCTCGCGCTGTCCACCTCTGCTCTCCTCTTTGAGACAGGGTCTCACCAAGGAGCCTTTAGATGGCCTGAAACTCAGTATGTAGACCTCAGACTCATAGAGATCCACTTTTCTCTTCCATACCCTGTTTCTGCCTTATTTTTGCAGCAGGCGCTCCCATTGTGTGGCTGTGCTTGGCTTTTACATGGTTGTTAGGGATTTGAACTTAGGTCTTCTTGCTGTCATAGTGAGTTTTAATTGTTTCAACCATCTGTTAGGTTAAACACTGTATAAATGTATATTCTGAATGAACAGATCGAACCTGAAGTATTGTAGAGATTGGGAAGAAGAAAGTCAGGTATCCAACCCACCAGTTCCTATAGAATAACACTCCCCCAAAGACCAATGTAAATTGTCCTGTTAGCAAGGACTCTAGTTCCTTCATACAATTGAGAGGACCGTTAAACAAACAGAAAACACTAACTTCTAAATCAATTTGAGAAGCAAAATCCTTGTTTTTTGTGAGATTGTGAAGATCTATGTATGCATAGTGATTGTATTTGCACCCTTAGCTTCATCTCAGCTTGGTGTTGAACTAAGAGTTGACTGTTAAATCCCTAAGAAGGTAGTATGTGTGTGCTTGGAAGCAGTTTGTGTTTTGATTGGGGCTTTAATGGATCTCTTTCCTTTAAAAAATAAATTTTTATATATATATATATATATATATATATATATATATATATATATATATATATATACATACACACACTTAGATTTGTCCAGGCCTTGGGAGATCATTGAGGTATATTTCAGTCAGAATAGTTAACAGTTTCGATTGCTAGGTTCTTTTGGAAGCTAAACAATTCATGCTCAAACCCAGAGTATTTATGTCCAATTCTTCTGCTCTGAGTCTGCTGCTGGCTTCCTCCTGCATGGCAGAGTGCTGCCCAGGCTAAGATGGATGGTTTCTGTGAGATATGTGGGGCTCTTGGAAACTTCCGGCTTAGACTGTCTCAAAAGCTGTTTACATAAGAACATAGCTCTAACTCGCTGTTGTGGCTGTGGATTAATACGCCACGGATAGGCTGTACTCCTTATAAAACCTCCCTTTCTTTTAATTCTTTTGTTACTTTAAGTTCTCTAAATTTTCTTTGTCCTTTAGATGTTCTTTAGAAATTTCTCTTCATAGCAAAAGAGTTACATAAAGTAAGATTTAGAAAATTTTAGTTTAACAAAAGCCTTTGTAAATTAATCATGTAAAGATGGATCAGTTCAAGTTTACAAATTACTCTTAAATGTGGATTGTTGTGGGATGGCGTTACAGTTATGGGTTTCTTGGCTTTTCAGGATGTTATCCCTTCTAGCCCCAGAGCTAAATATCAAGAGGCTACATGCTCAACCATAGAATGTTAGCCTCTGCCAGCATTACATCAGCTCCACAGAACCTCACTGGCTAACCATCCCTTGGGATCGGACATGGCTCTGGCAGCCTGTGAAAGCTGCTTTTTCCGATTTCTGTCTTCCTGGCTGTGACATATCCCAAAGGAATGAAGTTGAGAAATCCTCCTCTTTTCAAAGCTCTTGACTTCTCATTCCCACAGTGGTTCTCATGCAGACAGAAAGTTGCTTCTGAACTTGAGGCCCTTTTGGCTGATACTGGAGAGGGTGGTGGTAAGGTGCCTGGCGGTGTATGTGACCGGATGCTAGTGTCCAAGGTTCTAGTGCTTCTGCAGGTTCCTCTTTATACCAAGCTTGAAGAAGCTGGACAGACAGATGCAGACTCGTGTCTGTGGTCTCTGTGTCTGTTGGCTTTGGTGTGAGTGTCGTTAGAACATTGGTCACTTCAGTGAGCATCAGTCCTTCCTGAGGACAACCTCTGGGAGGAAATGCTGTGTGACAGTCTCAGTCTTGCCTGACACACTGCCAGTGCTCTCCCTTTGTTCTTTACATGGCTTAAAAACTAAGAATGAGGGAAATTAACTGGAAAATTAGTGAACCATACCTTGTTAACCAAGCTCAGGCACTGAGCAGAAACTGACAGAGAGAGCCAGGTTTGTCTCTGCCCTGCTGCTTACAGCACCACTGCTACAAGCAGTTCCCATTATATTTTTCACTTCTGTATAATTTCTTCATACTCTGAGTCCTCAGTGGGATAATCTGGTCTTCTGGGCTTGGACTATTCATTTGTGAGCTTAAGAGCCTGGGGAGCCCAGAATGGGGAAATCTGTGTTTCTGTGAAAGGAAAAAGTTTCTCTTGGCATTGAAATTTCTACTAATAGAAGGGGCTCAAGTGCTAGACAGCTAAACTCTAGGATGTCCTCTCTATAGTAACTGTTTTCCTATCACTATTGGCCATGGTGTATCCTTGGTCCAGGCTTTGACCCTTGCAGTATTATGTTTCCTGGGAGTCCAGTTCTGCTTGTCCAACACAAGCAGTGACAAACTGAAGAAACTATCCCCTCCACATCCAGCTTGATGAACAGTGAACTTGCTGGGGCTACATAAAGGGACATGAATGAGGAGTCATTTGCAGACACATGGGTGACAATTCATGAAAGCTGTACCAGTAGTCCCCTGAACAAATTATAGTGGCTGTCTTACCAGAGGGTCCCCTCTCTCCCAGTAGTTGTATACTGATTATACAACCCTGAAGCTGCAGGGATGTCTCCTGAGTCCTGTGAGTTTCCTGATCTTTGTCAGGTCAGAGCATCAGCCGTATAGACAATCCTAGCCTACACATTCCCTCTCACCAGACTCATCTCAGCTGTGGCTTCAAGTGCCATTGCCAGGTGGCATATGTATCTACATCTGTGGTCCTGACCTAGTCCTTACTCTAGACTCGGCTTAACCACTGCTTCTTCCCACTGGACACCTAGATGATTCACATGCATTTAAAGCTGATGTCACCACTCCTGAAGCCTGTAATCCCTAACTTAGTACCAGTTGCCTGCCAAGAGTGGCAGGAGTCATCTTTGATTCCTCTCCTTTCCTGTGCTCTTCACACGGAGTCTGCTCTTTGACTTTTCCTCGTTTGTCTCACTTTGACTTTTTTAGCTTCAGTACCCTTCTAATTGGTTGCCTTACCTAGAACCCAACTCCGATCTGTCCTTTATTTAGCTGCCAAAGTCCCTCCTATTCTTTGTTTTGTGTGTGTCCCAAGACAGCTTGGGAGAGGCAAGTCTCTGCTTCTGCCATGTAGGCTCCAGTGATCAAGTGTAGGTTTAGTCTTAGCTGTGAGTGCCTTTATTTACCTGCTAGGTCGTATGACCAGACAGTGTTTTGTTTTTAAAATTGTTATTCTTTTAATTATTTTTATTTCATGTGAATGGGTGTTTTAGCCGCAGGTATGTATGTTTTATTTTGTTTTTTTGTTTTATCGAGATAGGGTTTCTCTGTTATAGCCCTGGCTGTCCTGGCACTCACTTTATAGACCAGGCTGGCCTCGAACTCAGAAATCCGCCTGCCTCTGCCTCCCGAGTACTGGGATTAAAGGCGTGCACCACCATGCCTGGCGCAGGTATGTATATAAACCACACGTGTGCCTTGTGCCTGAGCAAGCTATAGGAAGGTGTCAGATCCCCAGTCAGCTGATGTGTGAATACTTGTGAGCCCCCCCCCAATAAAGGTCCTTTGCAATAGCAGCAAGTAGGCTGAACTGCTGAGCTCTCTGCAGCCCCCATGTTTATTCATTTGAGGTAAAGTCAGTCTTTCCTCCCTCCCCTCCCCTCCCCTCCCNTGCTGTCTTGATTTACTGCACTGGGAAGAATAAATTTTGATTTTTTTTTTCTCTCTTTCTTTCTTGTTCCTCCTTCTGAGGGAGCCTGCGTCACTGAGAAATGTTTAACCTCATGGCCTTGTGCTAGGGCTGGAAATTTGCCTAAGGGAACTGGAAGCTGGCAGTGTTTTTACTTAAATTCCCCCTTAAGGGGTGGGGGTTCTTAGCAGAATCAGCCAAAACAGCTAGATGCTGGGGAAACTTTAGTAGCAACGTTGTTGCCATTAGGTTACTGAAAATATTTGAAAAGTTTTCTAGCGATAAGTATAGGCATTTTGAATTCACTCTTGGAAAAAAACATAACAAAACAAAACAAAACTGTAGCTTCTGCCAGGTATGAAGATAAACCCAGGCAGAGGGCTGGACGCAGTGGTGCATGCCCACTGGGGAGACTGAGGCAGGCAGATCTCTAGGAGCTGGAGACTAGCTTAGTCTTTGTGGTAAGTTCTAGGATAGCCAGAGCTACACAGTGAGCCCTGGGTAGAGAAACTTAGATTGTTCTAGAAAGGACACTGGGAAGACACAGGAGCAGCAAAGGTAGTTAGGGACAAGAAAAGGCTTTGTTTCTATGCGCATCTGAAATAAATCACAAATTAGTAGAAAGGTATGTGTGAGTGTTTCAGGTGTTTGTGTGTTATTAAAAGCAGACTGACCCGAGTGAGAGGGGCTGTCACCAGAGTGAGTAGTATAAACCCGCTACCTACGGAGAGTAGCCACAGACTGGGGCTCTGGTCTTTGGGAAGAATTTGACTTTTTTTTTTTTAATCAACTTTGGAATTATACTTAGGTAGATTATAACAGGGATTTTTAAAAATTTATTTATTTTTCCCTTGTTCCGGTCAACCTCGCTCGCTCTGCTCAACCCCCGCTCGCTCCGGCCAGCCCCACTTGCTCCCGGCCGCCCCTGTACCGCCCGGCTTGTTCCAGCCAGCCCCGCTCGCTCTGATCGGCTCCGCTTGCTCTGGTTTTGGCCCCGCTCGTTCCGGCCGTCCCCGTTCGGCTCCGCTCGCTCCGGACAGCCTCTCCGGTCCAAGGATTCATTTTTTATTATTCTTCATAATTACGCTGTAGCTGACTTCAGACGCACCAGAGGAGGGCGTCAGATCTTGTTATGGGTGGTTGTAAGCCACCATGTGGTTGCTGGGATTTGAACTCATCACCTTCGGAAGAGCAGTCGGGTGCTCTAACCCGCTGAGCCATCTCACCAGCCCCGGGATTTTTTTTTTTTTTTTAAAGCAAATCTTTCCAACTCTTACTAATGTTTTGTATTTACAAAAGCACTTCACTGACATAAAGAAGATATTTGCTCACAAAGGGCTATTGTAAATTATCTTTGATGCCTAAAAAATGAACTACCTTGGTAATAGGGAAGTTATAACCATCAGGTTAAATATAACTACCTGTTACATACAACTTTATATTGTTTTGTGTCACAGATGAAAAATCATACAGACATTTGTCAAATGCAGTCATGAGCTGGGCAGGCACTGGGCCCTGAAAGAAAGGAACTGTAAGTTAATTTACCTTGACTTTGTGACATTGCAGAAAATTGAAGGCAATTACATTGTGCTTAGTATAAGTACAGGTTATCTTGACACCTTGAAGAACATGTGGACTCACCTACCAGTTTTCTGTTTATACTGTTTTCTCCTGTTAGTAGGAGAAATGGCTGACTGGGGGCTGATGGTAATACAGTCATCAGGTTTCTTCTTGTTAGCAAGAACTTAACAACTCTTGATTATATCTTTATTCCTATTTATATCTGTTTAACCCTTCTTAGGAATCCCAGTCTCGTTGTACCTCTGGGATTGCTCAGATTCCTAAGGCATGATTCTAAAACTCAAGAAATAAACGTATGCTCTTGTTGGGTATATAGAAGCCACTAACTTAACTAAATGCCTACTAGATCCTTAGAAAAGACAAACGAGGGAATGAGATCTGGAAATTTTGAGGTTAAATTGGAGCTAGACCAGAGAGTAAGCCAAATTTGATAGATTAAAGTCAGAGGAAGGAAAACAAACCCATGGTGTTAGGATGGGAAGGAACCCAAACAAACGTCTGCGGAGCAATAGTCACCTTGATTAGAATAGAGATGTAGGGGAGTTGGAAAATTGGGTTGAATATATAATTAGTGAGGAGTTTGATACTAAATTAGAATTTGGCCTTGGCCAGATAAGTCTTTTAAGCTCTTGAATAGTTATTTCTTTTATTAATTTTCCGTTGCAATCTGTATTGAGGCTGCAGAGCTTCAGCAGTCAATAACAATGCAGCAGTAAGCCAGCATCACTTCCAGGTTTTTATAAGGGAAAGGCTGAGTTAGTGCATAGTTTTGGCAGCTGAAAGTCCAGACTCAGGAGGCCCATCGGTTTGGCCTTTGGTGAAGGCCCCTTTGGCTGTATGACATCATGGTGGCATGTGGGAGCATATGCAGAAGGGAAAGATCACATGGTGAGACAGGAAGCCACAGTAATTACCTCTTAAGTGCTAAGCTTATGAAAGTCGATGCAAAGGTCACAGACATATAAACTACTTTTTGAAAAAAAATGCAAGGGAAGGACATTATTTTAAATAAATCATAACAATAAACATGAAAGTTAAGATGTATGGCATATGTGAAAGAGTCTTTTTTTTTTTTTTTTTTTTTTTTTTTTTTTTTTTTTTTTTTTTTTTGGTTTTTCGAGACAGGGTTTCTCTGTATAGCCCTGGCTGTCCTGGAACTCACTTTGTAGACCAGGCTGGCCTCGAACTCAGAAATCCGCCTGCCTCTGCCTCCCGAGTGCTGGGATTAAAGGCGTGCGCCACCACGCCCGGCTGTGAAAGAGTCTTAAGAAAGTGACACATTGCTTTTGGAAGGGGGCAGTCTTCAGTGTGCTTCATATGGTGCTGGTGTCCCGCAAAACTACCCATTGCAGTCCTAGCACACCAGGGCTCCTGACAGGTACCAGGGTGCACAGTTAGTTTATCAGTGAAGGCAGGTGAGTAAATGTAGCAGAAAAGGGTCTATGGTAAGCTGTTCAGACGACTGAGGAAACAGGACCGGAGCTTCCAAACAAATTAGGAATTATTCTGAGACAGCTTTGAGGGGTGGGGTCTAGATCTTTAACCTGTGACCCAGGGGGTTTTTAACCAGGGAGATAAAGAGAGTGATGATTTGGAGAAAAGTAAATGAGCTTATTTGAGGAACTGTTAGAACCGGTAATAGTATAACACAAGCATAACAGTGTGACAGACACAAGTGAAGATTCCAAAGTGTAGGCGGCCACCTTGTCCTGACCACTTCCTGGTTGCCCCAGGTACTTCTACCTGCCTCGTTTTCCCCATATGAAAGCAGATAGGACAATCATCATTTTGAAGATTAGGGCTAAGTAACTAGGATGTCTTCAGACTGGTGTTTGGCAGACAGCAAGGATTCAGTATACTTTAGTTTTTACTGCTAGGGCAGTAGTAACTGCAAGTATAAAGTGTGAGACCAAGGCTTAGTAAATGGTACAAGAAGCATTTAAGAGCATTGAGAAGTTAGCCGGGCGTGGTGGCGCACACCTTTAATCCCAGCATTCGAGAGGCAGAGGCAGGCGGATTTCTGAGTTCGAGGCCAGCCTGGTCTACAGAGTGAGTTCCAGGACAGCCAGGGATATACAGAGAAACCCTGTCTCAAAAAACCAAAAAAAAAAAAAAAAAAAAAAAAGAGCATTGAGAGGTTGATGCAGGGGCTTTCATTTTGGAATGCTCTGGTTTCAAGGTGGAGGCCAGATTGAAAGGGCTAAAAATGCAACAGGGAGAGCAGAGAGATGAATTCGAAGTCTGTATGGGACATGGTCATTCAAACGTGCTCACTGTATGCAGGTGTGCTTTCTAAAAGCGTATGTGTCTGTGCGCATACGTACAGATACCATTGGAGGCCAGAGGCATGGATGCCCCTGGAGCCAGAGTTAAAGGTGGTTGCAGGCTTCCTGAAGTGGGTGCTGGGAACCAAACGCCTGGTCCCTTTCAAGAGCAGTGTGCCTCCTTAACTGCTGAGCGTCTCTCCGGCCCTGTGGTGCTTATGCTTCGCTGATGGCGACACTGAGCAAAGACTAAGTGCTAGCAAGAAAAGTAAAGCCGAGACAGGGAATGGATGGAAAACATTTGTAGGTGATTTAGAAGGACCATCCATCACGGACGGAAGGAAGGGAGGGAGGGAGGGAGGGAGGAAGAAAGGAAGGCCCTTTGAGAAAGTGCTAATTGAGAAGAGGCTGAAATGAAGGGGAGGGAGTCCTCTGTGGTATGAGCATGCTTAGCATGGCTAAGGACGAGAGAAGATTGTACATGTGAATTAGAACATACGTGATACAAGCTGGGTTGCCCATCCTGCTCACCTGGCTCATAGTGGGTGTTCTATGAATGCCTGTTGAATAGACAGACCAGATAGCGACTGGATCAACAGTGAGTCATGCTCTCTAACAAGCCTGGAATCTGGGAAGAGGAGAGAGACAAGGCAGGCTGGGAGAAGTTATGGGTAAACTCTCTGACTGTGAGAGCTCAAAGAGTGGGCCCTGGAGGGTCTCCATCCAGCTGTGCCTCCTCTGCATGTGTAACCATGGCAAGTTCCTAACTTGTGTGCCTCAGTTTCTTTTTCAGGGAAAAAAAAATGGAGACAATAATACCTACCCTCCAGAGGGTCCCAGCATGGCTTCTGAACTAAAGCGTAATTGGCAATTTGGGTTGGATTTTTGTTTGTTTGTTTGTTTGTTTGTTTGATGCATAGTGGGGAGGTGGTATCCTACCTATTACATGCCCTCTGGCTATAACAAATAAGAATACCCCCAGATATCATATATTCCCTCAGAAGCAAAATTGGCCAGGATTGAGAACTATGTGAAGAGTAAGGATGCTGATGGTGTAAAGCAAACGCAGCAATAACTGGCATGTGTTAGGGTGGTGGTGGG
Organism: Mus minutoides; assembly: GCA_902729485.2. Taxonomy (NCBI): domain Eukaryota; kingdom Metazoa; phylum Chordata; class Mammalia; order Rodentia; family Muridae; genus Mus; species Mus minutoides. Next base: position 753,856 of record LR749736.1, read on the forward strand.
GCGCTGGCTTTCTACTAACAACAATTGAGAACAATTCACTGTCTTACATTAACTAAATAACCAAATATATGTATGTACACATACATGTTTGTGTGTGTATGTATGCATATAGCCGTGCGTGAATAGCCCTAGGTTCTGTTGTCACTACTGCTACAATTAAATAAGGAGGGGTGGGGGGAGGAAGGCTGTTGGTGGTGTGAACAGACGGGGGGGGGGGGGGGGGGGGAGGAAGGCTCTTGGTGGTGTGAACAGATGGGCTGGTCTCATACTTACGTGTACTCACTGATACTCTCAACTGCAAGTGGGCTTAGTTTTAGTTTTTGTTTTTTACTTAAATTTTGTTTCTTTGTTTGGAGGATGGAGTCTTATGGGCTTACTATACCTCACTCAGACTAGTCTTAAAGTCCTGACCTCAAGAGATCCTTCAGCCAAGTAGCTGGGACTATAGGTGTAGTGCCACTGGAGGTTTCTTTAAGGTGGAAGTGCACTAGCAATGGGTTCTTCCCATAGGAACTGTGCTCTGGGGCACTTCTTATAAGAGTGCAGTAACTTCTAGGTAAATTAGCTTTCAACCATCATGTGTCCTAGTCAGAACTCTCCAACTTTAATAAGCACTTACTAGAGAATAAAGTGATAGTATATTCAACAATATGTAATGGTCATTCTATAGAACAGTCTTCTACTGCGAGTCACTGTGTTTACTGGCAGCTAGTGCATCGAGCTGCCATGGGTCTTTATTCTACCTAAGCTATGAAGAGAGGGGCTGGGTTGTTGGTTTTAGAGACATTCTATATAAAACAACAGTTAATAAATGCAACAATCACAATGGGGTAATTGATAGATAGTTTGAAGTCATCCTTTTTGCTCTAGTTGGGAGATTGTTACTGTTAAAATCTTTGCTTAAGAAATTTTTATTTATTTATATGAGACAGTGTTGAACTATATAGCTTTGTTTGGCTTGGAGCTTACTATGTGGACAAGACTGGTCTGGAATTAAAGCTTTGCTGGAGTTGAAGGCATATGCCCAATTCCTGACTCACGAAATCTTTAATAGATGCTATATAAAAAGTAGGTTGTGGGGATACATGTCTTTAATCCTAGATGGAGACCAGCCAGGGTTGTGTAGTAAGATCCTGGAAGGAAGCTCAAAAAAAAATCAACCACAGGGGCTAGAGAGGTGGCTCAGTAGTTAAGAGCGCTTACTGGTATTGTTCTTTTTTTTTTTTTTTTTTTTTTTTTTTTTTCCCCGAGACAGGGTTTCTCTGTATAGCCCTGGCTGTCCTGGAACTCACTTTGTAGACTAGGCTGGCCTCGAACTCAGAAATTCGCCTGCCTCTGCCTCCCGAGTGCTGGGATTAAAGGCGTGCGCCACCACGCCCGGCCCACTGGTATTGTTCTTGCAGAGCACACAACTTTGGTTCCCAGAACATGTACTGGGGTGGTTTACAACCCCCAATTCCAGTTCTGGGGATGCAGTGCCCTCTTTAGGGCTTTTTTGGCACCTACACACATATCCAGATACCCATGTACAGGCATATGCATACACATAATTTTAAAATATATTTACATAATTTCACATAGGTGCTTAAATTTGAAACTTTATTCTCCTGAAAATCTGCTGATCTATTAAAATAGACTTAGGTATCTACAGTGCTGACTTTAGCACCAGTTCACAGTTCATTCTCCTGGAAATGATCTGTTGAGCAGTCTCAGGACTGGGGATGTGAGTGTGGAATCCCTCCTTAGGAGAATAGCATCTCTGTAGGAACTGGTCCTTTCACTTTGAAATTCTTTTCTTTGTGTCTCAGGTCAAGTCAGCACCCACCTTCTCCTGGGATTTTGTTGTGACTGAGTAGGGTGATTTTACACCAGTGAATCAGCAAGATCTACAGGTGTCTTTCTGGTGTCTATGAAAGCCATAGCTGCAGTATGGACTCTTCTTTTAAAGAATTTTTTATTTTATGAGTACACTATAACTGTCTTCAGACACACTAGAAGAGGGCATCAGATTCCATTACAGATGGTTGTGAGCCATCATGTAGTTTCTGGGAATTGAACTCAGGGCCTCTTGAAGAGCAGCCTGTGCTCTTAACCACTGAGCCATCTCTCCAGCCCCCTATTGAACTGTTCTTAAAGGGGATTGTATTTTATGTCTTTCTCATTTTTCCCTTGGTCTGGTCTCTCTTCCCCCTTCCCAGCCCTTCCTGTTTCTTTCCACTCCCTCATTCTCTCTCTCCCCTTCCCGTCTTGCATTGTGGAATATCTACCAGACCAGGGCCTTCCACATGCAAGGAGGCAATTGCTCTCCTACTAAACTCCCCAAGTCAGCATCTGACTGCGTAGTTCAAGTTGACATTGAATTCAGTGTGTAGCCTAGAATGCCTCGTGGCCTGCACTTCCTAAGTGTGGGGGTTACGGGCACAGGTTTGTGTACTGGACAAATCCTGGATAGGTTTGTGTACTGACATATGTATTTCAATGTAGTGTATTCCTAGCACTGGGCTTAATGGGTTGAGGGAAGTCTTTTTTAAGTTTAGAACATGCTATTGTCAGATTGTTTATTGTATTTAGGTGTGGGGCAGGGTCTCATGCAGCATCTTTTTTGTTTTGTTTTGTTTTGTTTTTTGAGACAGGGTTTCTCTGTGTAGCCCTGACTGTCCTGGAACTCACTTTGTAGACCGGGCTGGCCTTGAACTCAGAAATCCACCTGCCTCTGCCTCCCAAGTGCTGGGATTAAAGTCATGTGCCATCACTGCCCAACAAGAATAAACTTTTAAGAAGGCTCAGCCTCTTTGGACAGTAGCCATGTCTCTTTAAAGTGCCAGTAAGACATAGCGCCTTACTTCTTTTCCTTCTGCTATGATAAAATGCTCTAACAAAAGCAGTGTAAAGCAGACAGACAGTGGCGGCCCACACTTTTTACTCCAGAGACAGAGACAGGCAGATCTCAGTGAGTTTGAGGACTGTCTGGTCTACAGAGTGAGTTCCAGGACAGCCAGGGCTACACAGAGAAACCCTGTCTTAAAACAACAACAGCAGCAGCAGCAGCAGCAGTGAAAAAGCAGGGGGCAGGAGGCAACATAAGGTAGAAAGAGCTTATCTTATTTTGGCCAATAGTTCAAAGGTATAGCCTGTTATGGTGAAGAAGTCACAAGAGCGGCAGCCTGAGGCAGCTGGCCGCACTGCATTCATAGTCAAGAAGCAGAGAATGCCACTCAAGAGTGGGCAGATCTGGGCTGGTGAGATGGCTCAGCGGGTAAGAGCACCCGACTGCTCTTCCGAAGGTGATAAGTTCAAATCCCAGCATCCACATGGTGGCTCACAAACATCCGTAACAAGATCTGGCACTCTCTTCTGGAGTGTCTGAAGACAGCTACAGTGTACTTACATATAATAAATATAATAAATCAAAAAAAAAAAAAAAAAAGAGTGGGCAGATCTTCTCACCTCAGCTAATCTCATTGAAATAATGCATGAGATTCTCTTGGTAGATGGATTATGAAAGAGATGAGTATGATTCATGCAGAATTGAATACAGTTTTGATGTAGTCCAACACAGTCTGGGCCTAATCAGTACCGGGGCCAGTTTAAATTTGGTCTCTTTCCACTTGGCTCTGTGATCCTGCACTGATGGTGAGCACTGTTACTAGTGAGATGTCTTGTCAGTGACTTATGCTGGATCAAAGACATCGTAGCAGCTGACTATGATTTGCCTTGTGCTCTAGCAGAGGCATGATTTTGCCAGCTGCAGATAGTTTCTGCGATTGTGTGATGTTTGGAATTCTGGGAACTTTCAGAGGGTATAAAATGCTAGGGCCCTGAGAGGCGAGGTTGGTGGTGGTTGCTCATTCAGCAGGTTGGTCATGGTTTGTTAGTAGTCATACTCAAAGAAGAAACAAAAAGAAAGAAATTAGATTCAAGGATCTCTCTCTCTCTTCCCCCGCCCCTATTCTTTCTCTCCTATCTAGAGGTGGGGGTTGAAACCTACGGGTGGAGTGGGGTAGGAGGAGAGGGGGAGATAAAGGGTGGGAAAAGGAAGAACCCACAGAGAAGCTAAGCCTGGCTACATGCTGTTCTTGCAGGAGACTCGAGTTTGGTTCCTAGCACCCACATGGCAGCTTACAACCACTATAATTCCAGTTCCAGGAGACCAGACACACTCTTCTGGCCTCCACAGGCACCAGGCATGTATGTAGTACACATATGAGGCAAAAACATTCATGTGCATAGAATTCAAATACATAGATCTTTTTAAAAACAAGGATGTTGAACATTTGTGCAGAATTCCTCTGCTTCCTAAATTCTTTGTGCTGGAACATATGTATTACATAGTTGGTGTCAACTCAAAAGAGGAAGTTAGAAGGGGAAACTTGAGTACAATCAGTTTGGCCCGTAGTCCATTTTTTATTGCTATAGCAGGACATCTGAGTCTGAGTAATTTGCAAAGAACAGTGGTTCTTATAGCTTATAATTCTAGATATCCAAGAGCATGGTGCTGACTTCTGTTTGGCCCTGGTAAGGATTTTGCAGCTACATTACGTGGATCATTGTGGGAGCATGTAACACTGACACCCTTCAATAGTTTTTCAAAGGGTTCTTCAAAGCCATGCATGGTGATGCATGCCTGAGCCCTAACACTGAGGAGACCATGGCAGAAGGTTGCAAAGTTTTGTTTTGTTTCTTTAGACAAGATCTCTCTACAAAGCCCTGGTTGTCCTAGAACTCTCTATGTAGATCAGACAGGCCTCAGACACACAGATCTGCCTCTGCCCCTCTGCCCCTCTGCCCCTCTGCCCCTCTGCCCCTCTGCCCCTCTGCCCCTCTGCCCCTCTGCCCCTCTGCCTCCTGAGTGCTAGGATTGAAGGTGTTAGACCCTCCTCCTGGCTAGAAGAGTGCAGTTTTGAAGCTGATCTGGGCTGCTTAGTAAAACCCAGCCCCACAAAACAAGAATGTTCTTCAGTATGTTACCATCTCCAGGCAGAAGTTTTTCTACTTGTCATTTACTTAAGAAATGTTCATTGCTGTGCTGTGCTTCTTCCTGCAGACATGCATATTCGATGGCAGCTACACATGTTCCTTTCCTCCTGACTTTTTGCTCTCAGAGATCTCATGTGCAGGAAATGGTCTGTACTCTGGCAACACTGCTGCACAGGCCTGTGCTCAGAAGGCCTGCCAGCGCCCCGTGCTGCCTCTGAAGTGACTCACAGTTAGTCAGAGAAGCAGAACAAGAAATCCCAGGAGAGATAGTGACCAGCTTCCCTATTTTGGGTGATGGTTTTTCTTTAATTTATTAGGTCATCTGATGTAGGAAGATGTTAACAGTTAGAAAACTCTAAAAGAATGTTAAGTTCCAGGCATGATGTCTTTATGAGCACTATCATGGATTCACTAATATATTAATTTGGTGATGTTAACTCCTTTTTATGCCTTATTCTTTCCCTGTTTTTTCCACCCTATGAACATTTTTGTCTGTGCTGTAGGAGACCATGAGCTGTCATAATTGTAAAATGTCAAAAATTAAACAAAAGGAACAGTTAATTGAATATTTTTAGTACTGTTAATACAGATTATTGGCCAATTGCCTCATTAAATTTACCCTAAAACTATATAAATATGGTGACGTTCCAGTTTCCAGGTGCAAAAATGATTTAGCTAGAGTCAGAACTGAGCGAAGGGCACCTGAAGGGCACCAGGTGAAATTCTCAGCCTCTTGATCACAACCTTGTTCAGCTTCTAAGCAAGATATGATCTAGGTAGATCTCAGACAGCCAAAGAACAGTGTGTGTGTTTCAGTTGCTCTGCTGGTCATTTGTCTTCTTTCCCCTCCCCACCTACCATATGTGTAACTCAGGATATTTGGTTGGTTGGTTGATTTTTTTTTTTTTTTTTGAGACAGGGTTTCTCTGTGTTACCCTGCATGTCCTAGAACTCACTCTGTAGACCAGGCTGGAACTCAGAGATCTGCCTTCCTCTGGTATTTATTGAATAAACATGTATGTGCAGTTAGCTATGGAGAGTAAAAATTACTGGCATTTTGTTTGTAAACTTTTATATCTAGGGACTAGAGAGATGGCTCAGTGATTATGAGGTCTGGGTGATGTTGCAGAAGACCTGGGTTCAGACTCCTAGGACCTGCATGGCAGCTACAAAAGTCCCCATGTCCAGTTACAGGGGACCTCGTGCCCTCTTTTGACTTTTGTTGACACTGCACACATGTACATACATAACTGCAGGCAAAACATTTACACACATAAATATAAATCTTGAAATTCACAACTAAATGCTGAATGTATAACTCAATAATATGTAGCTTAAGGTAGTCATTATCAGGTTTATTGTAGCATATATACCTTTATTTGAGTTGGGTTTGCACATGGTCCAACCTGCCTGAACTGATCGCACCTCAGCCTCCCAAGTGCCTGGATCATAGCCATATGCCACCATGCCCGTGTGTGCACTGCTGGTCAAGGGAATCAGGACCTCATGCTGTTAGACAAGCCACAGAGCCAGCCCTCTGCCAGCCCTGCAGATAAGAATAAAAGACACCAGCCGGGTGTGGTGGCACACGCCTTTAATCCCAGCACTTGGGAAGCAGAGGCAGGCGAATTTCTGAGTTCAAGGCCAGCCTGGTCTACAAAGAACTCACAGAGATCTGACTGCCTTTCCCTCTCAAATTTTGGGACTAAAGGTGTGTGCCACCATGCCCAGCTTCCTGCCATTCTGGATTCATCTCAGAGGTGTCCTCTTGGTAGAGGCCTTCTTTGAGTCCTCCCAGCCCTGCAGGCATCTATTTCTCAGTTCCGCAGAGTGCTTTCAGGTTGAGGGAAGGTAAAGTCCACTGTGTCTGTAAGCCTAGTCAGAACTGTCAGGTGTGCTCCGAGTGGGCTGAGGTGTGTTTTTCTGTCTGTGTCCACATGCTTGATACTTGGTAAGTAGACAGCAAATATCCAAAGGAGAGAAAGGGACAGCAAGAGACATGCAAGCCTGAGGACCTGAATTTAAGCCCCAGAGCCCATGTGAAGGTGTAAGGAGAAAACAAACTCACAAAGCTGTCCTCCAGCCACCATACATGAACCTTGGTGTGTGTGAGTGTGTACTGCCCACCCAATCACATATGCATAAAATAATAATATAGTAAAAATAAGTAGTTCAGGGGCTGGAGAGATGGCTCAGTGGTTAAGAGCACTGACTCCTCTCCCAGAGGTCCTGAGTTCAATTCCCAACAACCACATGGTGGCTCACAACCATCTGTAATGAGATCTGATGCCCTCTTCTGGTGTGAGCTACAGCGTACTCATGTACATTAAATAAATACTAGTTATAAAAAAAATAAGTAGTGTGGTTTGCCCCATGCTATCGTAAATCTGGGAGCATTCCATTTTAGAGATGGGATACCCTCATTGTTCTAAGCCCTCTTTGGAGATGGAAATGATGCCTTGAGCAGTAAGCAGTACAGCTAAACCTGAAAACAAGAGTCCTGCTTTCTGTCCAGCATCCTTTTCTCCTGTTTGTTTTGGGGCAGGACACCCCAAAAATATGTGTCTAAAAATTCAGTGCTTCTTTCATAGAAATCTGAAGATACGTACCAAAGGGAAGAGGAGGAAAAATAAAGTTTTTCTATTTTGCCCCAAATGGAGCCTGCCTTCCTCTGTGCTGTGTATGGGCATATCTGCGTCTGTGTCACATACACAGTGATGACACCAGCTCACACTTACCAAACGACTATAGAGTGGGCACTGTCTTCAGTGTTCCACATGTGCTAACTGAAATGGATTATCTCATCCCTGCTTTATAAGTAAGGAAACAGTGACACAAAAGTAAGAGCATCTCAAGGCCTCAGAGTTAACAAGTGGTAGACACAGCACTTAAGTCGGGACATCAGCTCTAGAGCTTGTTTGTTTGTTTGTTTGTTTTTGTTTTTAGTATCTAAGAAATGTTTTTGTATACAAGTAATGGGCATTATGTTTTATCTAAACACTCTGGTTTTTGTTGTTTGTTTGTTTGTTTTGTTGGTTTTTTAATGAGCTTTAAAAAAGGAAAGAAAATCACAAATTTTGTAAAACAGTCAAGAGTCTGCTTCTAGACCATTGCTAGGTTAGGAGAAAGGGAAGAAAAAGACTGATTCTTACAGAGCCTGCATTCCTCACTCCTCCATTCTGATGAGTAACATTGTAGTCTACTTTTTGAAGAAACAAGAAAAGTCATCTTCTATGTGATGATGATCTTCCCTTTCAGGAATGTAGTTCAGTGGGTTCTGAAAGGGTAATCCAGTGCTGCAGTGGCTTGCTGTTTGTTTGTTTGTTTAATTACTGAATATTTATTATTTCTATGAATTGGTACATTTTATACCACTCACAAATAAAACACATTTAACTTGTTTCTAGTTTGAGGTAATTACTGACATGTGTGTTCCTGGATGGCCCTTATGTGGACAGATGTTTTTATCTTTCCTGGATGGCCCTTATGTGGACAGATGTTTTTATCTTTCCTGAGTAGGTGCTAGTTTTATGTCAACTTGACACAAGCCAGAATCATGAGAGAGAAAGGAACTGCATTTGAGAAAAGGCCTCCATAAGATCTGGCTGTAGGGCATTTTCCTTGTTAGTGATCGATGGGGAAGGACCCAGCCCATTGTGGGTGGTACCATCCCTGAGCTGGGGGTCCTGGGTTCTATAAGAAGACAGACTGAACAAGCCAGTAAGTTGCACCCCTCCGCGGCCTCTGCATCAGCTCCTTCCTCCAGGTTCTTTCCCTGTTTGAGTTCCTGTCCTGACTTTCTTCAGGGATGGACTACACTGTGGAAGTGTAAACCAAATGAACCCTTTCCTCCTCAGCTTGCTTTTTGGTCATGGTGTTTCATCCCAATTTTGGAAACCCCAGGTCACTCAGGGATGGGATTTCTGGCTTGGATAATAAAAAGTTTAAGTTCATAAGAAACTTATAAACTATTTCCAGAGGAGCATTTGTGTTCAAGAACCCTGGTTGTTCCCCATCCTCTGTACTGGAATCTTTTGGCTTTTTTTTATTCTGATGGCTAAGTAACCCCACGGGTGCTCTTGATGGAAAGGATGTGGCTGAATTAGGAGTTTCTGATGAGAGGATTGCCTTTGTTCTTCCCTTTCTGATTCACTAATACTTATCAATTTTCATTATGTGGGGGTGGATGAAGAGAGGCTTTGATAGCCCACTTCCCAGCTGGCTCTGAGTAGGAGCTGTGGCGAATACAGTGATACACTGGGTTCCTGAACTTCACCTGTTTCCTTCCCCTGATACACATTACCCAGCATAGAGGTTTGTATTCCTCTGCATGCCTTGCCTTGCTCAGCTTCCTCACGCCAGGAAACCTAGTGTGGGAAGGATACGCTGGCATGTCTGCACTGCCAGCCTTGGTATCTGACATGTTACTATCTCTTTTGGTCGGTGGCTCTCAGCCTTCCTAATGTTGCAACCCTTTAATACAGTTTTTCATGCTCTGGTGATCCCAGCCATAAAATTATTTTTGTTGCTCCTTCATAACTCTAAGTTTTCTATTGTTATGAATAGTAATGTAAATATCTAATACACAGGATATTTGATCCGCAATGCCCATGAAAGGGTCATTCAACCCCCAAAGGAGTCGCAGCCCACAAGTAGAGAACCACTGCTTTGGGTAGAAATGCCAGTGAGTGCCATGGTGGCAGCTGTTTCTGTAGTCAGCTGGATAAATACTTCAACTCAGCCTGATGGTATAGCTCTTCTGACCGCCTCCCCACAGGATGCCTGTTGAGACTGTACATTCTGAGTAAGTAAAGTCAAACGGTAAGGTGAGGTGAGGGTAACAGTCTCAGATAGGTCTCAGAAGTCAGGCTGCCGTTACTGTCTGAATCTCTGGTCTCAGACGTAGCCAGTGCTTAAGGTCCTGTATTCTAGTTAGTCCTTGTGATGACTATTCTTAGTTGTCAGCTTGACTACATCTGGAATTAACTAAAACCCAAATGACTGGGCACACGGGAGGGATTTTTTTTTTTTTTCCTCCTTGAATCATTTGAAGTAGGAAGACCTACTTTTCTGGATCTTTGAGGTACACTCTTAAACCAGATCTGTGGAGGAGGGAAGATCCACCTTTACTCTGGGTTTCACACCTTCTCCTGGTAGTCTATATAAAGGGCATGGGGGAAGGAAGCTTGCTTTCCTTGCCTGCTTGCTCTTCTTCACTAGATCTTCATAAGAGTAATTACTAAGAATCACATGACAGTCAGTACTAAGCTGTCTTGAAATCTCCTCTGCCAGGGCCATTAATCCAAAACTCTTGAATTTAGCCTCAGGCAGATTTTCTGTGGAGAAGGGCAGAAAGCTTCCATATTCTTTGCCAAAATATTACAAGAACAGCTGCTAGGCCACTACATTCTTCCCCTCTGAAACTGAGCTGGGCCCCCACAGTTCAAATCACTCTCAATACTGTTTTCCAAGACTGTGATAGGATGGCTCATTAAGTCAACCTTAAAGTGTCCAATGCTTTTCTAGTCCAAAGTCTCAAAGTCTTCCATATTCCTCATCAAACAACATGGGCAGGCCTGACATAGCAATACCTCACTCTCTGGTACCAACTTCTGTCTTCATTACTGCTCTATTGCTGTGAAGAGACACCATTACCAAGGCAACCCTTATAAAAGAAAACATTTAATTGGGGGCTTGTTTACAGTTTCAGGGGCTTAGTCTGTTATCATTGTAGGGAGTATGGTGGCAGGAAGGCAGGCATAATGCTGAAGAAATAGCAGAGCACTGCATCCTGATTCACAGGCAGAGAGACAGTCTGGTCCTGGCATAGGCTTCTGAAACCTCAAAGTGACACAGTTCCTTGAACATGGCCATAGCTCTTAATCCTTCTAAGCCTTTCAAATAGTGCCACTCCCTGCTGACTAAGCAGTAGAGATATGAGTGTATCAGGACCATTCTTGTTCAAACCATCACAGTCATGGTGTGTACACCTGTTGGGGCTAAGGATGGATGGAGTCTTAGGCCAGCCAGGGAGTGCTTTTTTAAAAGGGAAGGCTAGCCTTTGTTTTCTTTTTAAATGAAAGATCAAATTTGTAATGAACTATTATCTTCTTTTACCCAGTGCTCACAGTTTGCTATTAAATGTCCCTTCATTCATCATTGAGCACATTTGCCATGTTAACTGTCCCTTCAGTCATTCACTGAGCACATTTGCCATGTTAACTGTCCCTTCAGTCATTCATTCACTGAGCACATTTGCCATGTTAACTGTCCCTTCAGTCATTCATTCACTGAGCACATTTGCCATGTTAACTGTCCCTTCAGTCATTCATTCACTGAGCACATTTGCCATGTTAACTGTCCCTTCAGTCATTCACTGAGCACATTTGCCGTGTTGGCAACTGTTGTGTTTATGGTTGCCATCTTATCTCATTGCTGGGATACTGCTTTTTTCAAAGCCAGTTCTTCCTGAATTCCTATCCCCAAACTTGGTTATCTCTCATCTACGAGCATTTTAAACACAATTGTCAAGTAAAATAAAGTAGTGCTGTGTTTTAGCTCCTTGTTCTACTTCAGTACAGGCTTTGCACAAGAAGGAGGCAGAGGCAAGAAGAGGGAACCTTGGTCACGTGGCATTGTCTGGCAGGAGCCTTTTGGTTCTGAGCAGAGAAACCAACTGTTTACTATTTTGGGTGAATGAGGTTGGGTGGTTGCTACGAACATTTTCTCTGAGGGAGCCCTTGAGTCTTCCAGCTCTACACACTGAAATCATCCCAGCCCTGCTTTTTGGCATTTGGATCGTGGAGGGAGGTATCGGTGTCGAGTCCCAGTGCTGACAGGAAGAAATGTTTTGCCAAGGACTTACTGATTCTGCCCTTCTGCTGTCAGTGCTTTAGTGCTCCACTCCCTAAGGAAACCTGGGATCTCACTGCTCTTGTAGCCCTTTGCACTGCAAAAAAATGAAGTGCCCACTTTAACTTAAAATGCAATGCCAATTAAAGCCTCAGCAGATAACAAATGGCTGCCCTAAGGAGGGCAGGCATGGAGACTGGCTGCTTGCAGTATTGGCCTCTGGAGTCTTGTATCTCCAGCCCACTGGAGAAGACCAAGATTTGTCAGCCTGCCTGCAGGATCCTGCCATTCTCATGGATCGTCCTGAAGCCTGAGAAAGACAGCTGTTCAGCTATGTGTCTGACCCCTTACCACAGTTTACGGGAAGGTTAGCATATTTATCGCTTTGGTGTCTGCATGCTTCTCCCCCAACTTAAATATATTGCTGTCATTTATCCCCTGCCTGTTAATCTGTTGCCCCTCAAGCTTTGACTTTGGGTGGCTTATTCTCCCAGAGTTTGTTGAACATTCAACAAATGGATAACTGGTCATAGTCCTGTAGTGTGCATCTAAGAACCAGATGCGGCAGTGATGAGGCCGTTTCTCACGCCCCTCCAACTTAACCACAGGTGACCCAGGTTGTAGAAGAAGTAATGAAAAAAGCCGTGACTCTGTCGGCCTCTGTTTGCAGGTGGAGTACTCGTCAGTCAGCCACTCTGACTATAAGTAGATAGGGAGCAATGGATGATGGCCTCATTGTCTGCTCCCTACCTACAGCAGCCTTTCTTGCTATTTGGAAACTGATGACAGATATTCTTTTGGAGTGAAGTAGATACATTTGTGTTCTACAAAAAGTTTCTAATTTGAGAAAAATCTTTTCATAGGCCTTCTAGGTCATTGGTAGGAGTGGATAGAACCTTCATCAAAATGTTAGCAAACTTGGATTGAAGAAGAATCATCAGTTCTGTTTCTCAGCTTGGAAATGATCTACAGTCATTGGTTTCTGCCCTTAGGTCTGTAGGTGCTAAAAGCATGGACGGCTTTTGAGTATCGGAGGGAACTCTTGTTGGGTCTTTGCTGGCTTCTCACGGGATGACTTGAGTGTGTAGAGTCATCAGTGAATGAATCAGCTGAGGAAGGGATTGGTCTGAAGGAGTGTCCAGTTTGCAAAGAATGTTAAGAGCACATAGAGAGGCAGTTGTTTTTGTCTGTTTTTTTTAATAATCTATAAGTGTACTGGATCTAAGTGAGGAACACCAGCCCCTGCCAGGGAAGATTACCGAGGAGCAGGGAGACTGCAGCCCTTCACTTTGTGGAGATCGAGAGCTGTAATGTTCCAGAGACAGTTTGCTGTTAGTGTCCTTACAGGCTTAGCTTGGTGTAGGGTGGAAAGCTGTGGGTTCAGGCTCTCACATTAGAAGTCACATTAGTGTGTAGACTGTATAAGTAGGAACACACAGGGTCAGAGTGGCAATTGCACGTGGTCACTCTAAGCCCTAGACATCCTATCCTACAGCTGTGCAGTTCTCTACATCTCTCAGGTGCGTCCAACCTTGTGACTTGGCAACACAACACTGTCACCTGCAAAATCATACTCAAGAACCATACAGTAGTGGAATCCCCTCCCCCAAACAACAACACCACCACCCAAACCTCCCCTCTCCATAGATTTTTAACTTTGTGTTGGTCTGTGTTACACCACTGGGCATGCCTTTGAGGACTCAGATCGTCTTCTCTTTTTTCTTTTTTTTTCTTTTTTTTTTTTTTTTTTTTTTCAGATCGTCTTCTCTAATTAACTTTTTTTATTAAAGCATCATTTTGTAAGTTCACAAAAGAAGTGGATTATGCTGAAGGCCCAAAGATACCTAGTAACAGTGGTGTATGTTGCTCTTATGTTTCATTATTACAGATAAACTCCTAGTAATAGCCATTTTCTTTCCTGGTTGTTTTTTAAGGAGTAGTAAGCAGTCTTCAAGCTGGTATTTTGTGGTTTTATGCACCTTCTGGCACAGCGCTGTGTCTGTACGGCCAGCATGGTGGGCACTGGGCAGATGTGGCCGGCCGTTATGACTTCAAGTGCAGCTGACATTACTGAGAACCGACATGTTTCGTTTCACTTGATTTTACTTAGATGTAGATAGCAGATATTGCTGTTGGCTGCTCCTTGAGATGAGCAGGTTCTCTCTGCCCTCCCAGGTTCTCTTCCAGCCTGCCTGCCTTTATTCCTCTTCACCGGCTTACTCTTGCAGCTAATGTGGAGAATGCTGGCTGTGTTCCTGGTCTTAGAGTACTTCCTACCTCTTGACCTTGGCTCTTGCTGTTCATCTCTCGTGTAAGAAGTGTTTCAAAGGTTTCCAATACACTACTGCCTCCGTGGATATTACAGAATGCCTTTGTTCTCTAGTAATTTATCTCTAGGCTTATTTTATTTAAGATTTTAAACATTTACTTATTTGTGTGTGTGTGTGTCTGGGCACATGCATGCCCAGACACCTCAATATGTACGTGGAGGACACTTTCAGAGTCTGTTCACTTCTTCCACCTGGTGGAACCCAAGAATGGAGCCCAGGTCAACAGCATCTTCACCGCTGTGCTGTCTCACAGGCCATTTTACACTTATCTTCTCTGTTGTATTTGTGAGTTCCTTGAGGTCTTTTGCACTTTTGTGGGTTTTTTGTTTGTTTTTGTTTTGTTCTTTTTTTTGGTTTTTTGGGTTTTCGAGACAGGGTTTCTCTATATAGCCCTGGCTGTCCTGGAACTCACTCTGTAGACCAGGCTGGCCTCGAACTCAGAAATTCGCCTGCCTCTGCCTCCCAAGTGCTGGGATTAAAGGCGTGTGCCACCATGCCCAGCTGTTTTTTTTTTTTTTTTTTTTTTTTTTTTTTTTTTTGGTTTTTTGAGACAGAGTTTCTCTGTATCACCCTGGCTGTCCTGGAACTCACTCTGTAGACCAGGCTCGCCTCGAACTCAGAAATCCACCTGCCTCTGCCTCCCGAGTGCTGGGATTAAAGGCGTGCGCCACCACACCAGGCTTTGTTTTTGCTTTTTTAATGCATGTGGTAAGCCTAGCCTTTTCTCTCTGGTCCTCCCAAGTGCTCACACTGAAGCCACCCACCCATTTGTGCACATGGAGCAGTTTATTGAGCCTTCTGATAATTACTGTTTCTGGACACTAGAGGGCAGTATTGTATCCCTAAAGAGATGTATTTATCCTGAGTTAACTGAGGTTTTTGACTAGTATCCTAATCTGGTTTTAGTCAGTCTCATGTGGATAATTCAGAAGTAATTTGCTTCTGTTTATTGTCAGTGATATTAATAATGTTTCTGTAATGCTTTTTAGCTACATTCAGAATATGAAGTTGGAACAAGAGATGTAACATCTTGTTACAGCTGAGAGATATCAGTCAAGTCTCTGGGTGTCATACATTACTTCTTTGAGGTTAGACACCTTTATATAGTAGGTAGTGTTTTAACAGAGAGCAAATTGTCTTGAACTTGCTGTTCCTAGTTTGATCTTGCCAGTTGTGTGTGTGTGTGTGTGTGTGACTTGCTCTAGCTTAGTAAACCAGTTTCTGATTTTTCAGTGTCTTTAGTCATAACTGAGTCAAATGAGTTCATATGTGAGCTCTCTATAAGGTGTGACATGTGTGCGAGCTCTCTGTAAGGTGTGATATGTGTATGAGCTCTCTGTAAGGTGTGACATGAACTCGCACTCCTTCTTTGCTTCTGTCTTCACCTCCATATGGAGTGCACACAGTAAGAGACTAGTTGTAATATTATAACCTTAAGTTTTAAATATTAAAGACTGCATGCTGTTAAGAATTGATAAGAGATGTGACATGCAGTTCTACCCACCTAAGCCGCACACGCTGACCTGTGGTTATAACTACAGTAGTCTGCTCAACAGAGCTTGTCTTCCGATGTTACTGCCTCAGAATGAACTCTATTAACTATGTAATTCATACCCCTTTGTTTAGTCTCAAGTGGATTTAATATTTTAACATCCTCTGCCTTTCTTATTAACTTCAAATATTCAGAGTCAGCTATTTATTATAAGGTATCTGGATCATTATAGAAAATCAGGTTCAAATGTAATTGTTAAGAGAAGACGGCTGCATTTTGGAAATTAGCATAAACACAGTTTGCTGTGGTAGTTTGTGGTTAGACAAGCAATAAGTTAGCTGTGGTGGTGCACACCAATAATCTCAGAAGGATTAAATCTGGGGAGGCAAAGACAGGCTGATCTCTGAGTTTGAGGCAAGCCTGTTCTACAGGGCAAGTTCCAGGACCACCAGCTCTACACAGTAAGTTGGAGCTTTCTTTCATCAGCAGATCATTATAGAGACTCCAGATAAAATATTCAGCTGAATCCATGCAGGCTCCTGCTTACAAAATCTCTTACCAAGGAAAGCTGCAGCTTACTATTTGCACTTGAATAATTCCCTGTCCAGGCTTCCAGGTAGGAAACTGAGTCTAAAGTGCTGTGTGGTTAGTTCCAGAACTGCCCTGCCAGGAGAGGTCCTGGTGATACTGAGTGGACACGCTGCCAAGTGTGGTATGAAGAAGCTTACAGGGCTCTGGACCTCATCAGAATTAAACGTGCAGATCAGGATGTGCCAGCAGACTCCCTTGGGGGGGTGATCTGAATAAAGCTCCTCCAGTACATTCAGCTATGTGCTGAACACACTTGGGCTGTGGCCCAGGCAGATGGCACATTCCTGCACCAATCTCCTGAAACATGCCAGATTCAAAAGCTATCAGAGAGGGTGAGGTAGATATGGCTGGGCCTGGGCATGGCTGAGTCCACCTAGGGATTGTTGTATATTCTCACAGACCTATGCCTACCCTGTTGTGGACTTGGCTTCTACTGTCAGTACAACCCTGGCACAGATTCATCTCCTTTGAAAGATTCCTTCAGACCGAGATGATTTGAGGGTAGACTTTCGGACTCTACAACTTCCCTCTCCACAGCCCAGCCTGTCACATTCTCGGTTCTGACTAAGCCTTCCATCTAAGAATAGGTAGGTGTGAAGCAGCTTTGGTATAGTCAGTTGCTCCTTCATTAGTTATACCATCCTGGCTCTAAACGAAATTTAGGGAGATACTCTCCTTAGGTGTCCCTTTTCCCCCCCCCCGCCTCCTGCCTTGCCTGTTGCCCTTTGATTTTTTAAATCTGATACTCCCCCTCGCCTCCCCCACTCACACACGCTGGAGTTCCTGAGCTATTTCTGTCCGGTTAATGATCCCCAGCTGTTGCTGGCTGTGTTCACACTTGTGAGAGTCAGCAGGGCCAGCAGAGAAGGGGTCGTGCTTGAAGCAAATTACACAGGTTATCAAACAAGTCTCACCCATTTTTCTGAAGCCACCAGGGTAAGGCTGTTTAGGGATGCTACTACTGAGATGCTTAAGTGACACGAAAGTGAGAACATTTCCTCTCGGGGGCATTTTTAGAGTAAACATTCTTAGTAGATATTGTTAGCAACAATGCCTTGGATAGACCCAAAGAGGAGGAATTTTGAGTGTACTCAGCATAAAGAAATGGTAAAAGGGTTTTTTTGTTGTTTTTTGTTTGTTTGTTTGTTTGTTTGTTTGTTTGTTGAGACAGGGTTTCTCTGTATAGCCCTGGCTGTCCTGGAACTCACTTTGTAGACCAGGCTGGCCTCGAACTCAGAAATCCGCCTGCCTCTGCCTCCCGAGTACTGGGATTAAAGGCGTGCGCCACCACGCCTGGCAAAATGGTAAAAGTTTAAGGTGATGGATCCGCTAATTACCTAACTACACAGGAGTAAAAACATCACATTTTACCTCATAAGAATGTACAAACCTTGTGTGCCAAACAAAAATTTAAAAAGTATGTATGATGTTGTTCTCCATTATATTTAAACTCATAATCTGGCCTGTCTCCTTCCAACCATGCAGTGTGCTGAAGAAGCCTAATTAATACCTGACTAGAAAGTTGGGTCTTGTGACAGAAGAGATGGACATCATCCCAGCGGTGAGGGAAGCCTCAGTCTCATTTCGTAGTTGACCTGAGGCAGGTTTGTTCTGTAAACGTTTGTGCAAAACCTGCAGCAGATCCAACCACAGAAATGTCAAACAGAGCTCTGGGTTTTATGACGTGAACACCCATAGGGTTGCACGTGCCTTTGCTTCTCGTCCATCCTTACTAATAATCATGGAACGGGTGCTATGGGAAATTTTAACAGTTAAATGGCCCAGGCTTCTCCTACTTGGGCTTGAGGTGCCGATCTCATAGCTCTTATCCTCACATACCACATGGAAGTTTAATTTTACAGATTTTATCTGTACAAGTTTCACTGCAGCCTTTCCGAAAATTTATTTTTGAATCTCCAATTCTTTTCAGTTAGGAAACTAAAATTTTACACTACCTACAATTTGGGTTGGGGTTCTCATTGTTAATTACACATGTCCCTAAATTTCCTCTGATCAGAAGTTCTTTGAGATGATAGATTCCGTTTGCCTTAGCTAAGCAGAAAAGAATCATCTGACTTGTCTATCCTGTGAATGGCCTGCAGGTGGCATAGGTTGGCTGTTAAACCTGCCTGTGACCTTGTCAGCCTTGGCCACATTCATCTGGATGGATGCCTGATCCTTGGCACCAATGATTTGGTTGCTCAAGGAAAATTTTCATGGCACATGTAGGCCCATGAACCTGCCAGTGCCACTCTGCCTGTCAAGGCTGTCCCCTCCTCTAGGTCTATCATGACCACAACAGGGTGTGGGTGTGCGGGTTTGCGTGCACTCGAGCAAGCTTGAGAGAGAGAATGTACTTAAAACTCATGCTCCTAATTTTTATTTTCTGATCACCTCTTTGCACTCGAATCCTCCATTAGAAAAGATCCTAGGGTGTGAAGATTAAGAGCATTTGCTATCTTGCAGAGAACCCAGTTTCAGTTCCCAGCACCTGCACAGCTGCACACAACCATCTGTAACTCATTCCCAGGGATCTGATGGTGCTCTGAAATGAATATCTGAAAATAAAGTAATCTTTAAATATCTGAAAATAAAGTAAATAAAAATATAGTAGGGGAGGAAACCTGTACAAAAACATTCCCATCCAACAAAATGACCTCTCCAGCAGCTTGACAAGGTTAAATGGCCTTCCTTTTTTTTTTAGATTTATTTATTTATTTTATGTATGTGAGTATACTGTAGCTGTACAGATGGTTGTGAGCCTTCATGTGGTTGCTGGGAATTAATTTTTAGGACCTCTGCTCACTCTGGTTACCCCCGCTCACTTGGTCCCTGCTTGCTCTGGCCCAAAGATTTATTTATTATTACCCTCACACAATTTCTCTCCCTTCCTCCTCCTCTTCTCCTCTGAGAAGGGAGAGGTCTCCCTGAGTACCAACTCACCCTGGCACCTGAAGTCACTACAGGACTAGGTGCATCTTCTCTCACTGAGACCAGACAAGGCAGTTAAGGGATCAGAATCCACAGGCAGGCAACAGAGTCAGGGACAGCCCCCACTCCAGTAGTTGGGGGACCTGCATGAAGACCAAGCTGCACATCTGCTACACATGTGCAGGGGGCCTAGATCCAACCCATGTATTGGTTTTTGGTTGGTGGTTCAGTCTCTGGGAAGCCCCAAGGGTTCAAGTTAGTTGACTCTGTTGGTCTTCTTGTGAAGTCCCTATTCCCTCTGGGTTCCTCAATCCTTCTCCCCAGCTCCCCCACAAGACTTCCTGAGCTCAGGTTGGCTGTGGGTCTCTGCATCTGTTTCAGTCAACTGTTGGGTGGAGCCTCTCAGAGGACAACTCTTTGGTTTTTTTGAGTTTCACTGTCTAACTCTAGGTGTCCTGAAACTTACTCTGTAGACCAGGCTGGCCTCAGATTCACAGAGATCAGAGATGTGAGTGGTAGAGTTCCTCTGTGTTCTGGAACTCTACCACTGGCCCTGGATTTTTTTTTAAATACCATTTGTGTGTGTGTGTGTTTCATGCCACAATACCCATGTGTAGGCCAGAGACACCTGGGTAGTTGGTATTCTCCATCTACCGAGTAGTGTCTGTGGGTTGAAGCTATGGCTGTAAGGCTTGGCAGCAGGCACCAGTGCCCAGTGTACTATCGTGCAGCCCATTCGCCCAGATTTTTTAACGTGTCAGAGTTTTAACTTACCTATTATGTGTAAGAATGAACATTTTTGACTCTGGCAGCAAGTGTGATGTAGTAGAGAAGAGCACAGATCTTTGCGGTCAGGCCACCCTGTGTCTTAGCTCTTCAACTACCTGGCTGGCTCTGCCCAGTCACTTACCTCTTTGTTACTTTCTTCATCTATGAAACAGAAACTAACGCATGGCTCAAATAACTGTGCTTGTGTATGGAACCCAGTAACCTCGCAGCCACCCTGTAAGAGTCTTCATTTCCACTCAAACTGAAGGAGGGAACTCAAGTGAGCAGCCTCCAGGATGGAAGAAACTGATGTGAAGACAATTCAGAATCTGTACTGCATGGATAGAAGAACCTTTGAGGGCTGGTGAGATGGCTCAACAGGTAAGAGCACCCCACTGCTCTTCCGAAGGTGATAAGTTCAAATCCCAGCATCCACATGGTGGCTCACAACCATCCGTAACGAGATCTGGCGCCCTCTTCTGGAGTGTCTGAAGACAGCTACAGTGTACTTACATATAATAAATAAAATAAAATAAAAGAACCTTTGAGTTCACCTATGAGCAGTTCTAGAAGCTAAGGAAGCACTTCAAGACAGCCCGTTACCCTAAGGAGGGAACTCTGCAGGCCTTGGCTGAGGAACTCAAACGGGAAAGAAATCAGCAGATACTGGTTCTTCAAGCATCGTCAAAGAGAGATGAGGTGCACACAGTTTTTGGAGAGCTACAAGGGTTGGGTAATGCGCTTTCACTACTGTACAACAAGAAGGACCGCCAGGCAGAAGAACTCCAAGGAATGCTCTCAGAAGGACCCTGGACTCCCCAAAGTGTTGGAAGCCTTGAAGAGCCTCACACTCTCTCCTGGGTACGAAAGCAGAGATGGCATGTCACAGGATTGCTGACTCCCTAGCATATCTAGCAGATGCTCTGTTTGTTAAAGTTTTTCCAAATTCCTTGTTGGGGCAGGAGATGTTGGTTCTTATGTCTATCCATGGTACATTAATAATAAGCTATTCCCAATAAACAAAAATGACTGCTGTAAACAGAAAAAAAGAGTCTTCATTTCCTCTGTCTTTTTTTTTTTTTTTTTGGTTTTTCGAGACAGGGTTTCTCTGTGTAGTCCTGGCTGTCCTGGAACTCACTTTGTAGACCAGGCTGTCCTTGAACTCAGAAATCCGCCTGCCTCTGCCTCCCGAGTGCTGGGATTAAAGGTGTGCGCCACCACGCCTGGCTCATGTCATTTTTTTTTTTAAGACAAGTTTTTCCCCCATGCCTTTGCACTTGGCTCCCTCTGTTCTCTGGAACCCAGTTTCTCCAGCCTTACTACAATATATAATGTCTTATACATTGTAGGTTTCTGTGGGAGTTGTGTTTGATTCTCAGAAAGACTTTATGTATGTACTGCACCCAGTCACTCTCTGCCCTCTTACAACGCTAAGATTTTCCTTTATGAAAGTTTCCTGTGTTGAAAACTAGGGTAGGACGATGGCCTGTGCATGTTTTGCACCTTTTCCAACTTCTGCATAGAGGAGCCCCTTGCAGTACCCTTAAGACGTGTTCGGCATGGTCTGGTTAGAGTCTGGTTCCTATGGAAACAAACGGTGTTTGCAGAGGATGCTGTGTGCTGTATACCTAGCATCCTGTTTGTTGGAATTTCTTGATCCCTGGATGCATCATTTTGATTGCACTGATGTGTCATTCTAGAACATGATTGATCTGTTTTATGAAGGAGGAAAGGAAAAACAGAATAGAACTATGCTTAAGGCTTTGGATTTGGACACAGCTGGCCCCCAGCCTCTGCTTTGCCCATTGCTACTGTGTCCTTGGGCAAGTTGCTTAATCATTTCAAAACTCAATCCCTAAAATGATAATAGTACCCTCTGCATGGTTCTCTTAGGAGACTTGGACCACGAGAGAATGTTCTCACCATTTTATAAGTAGTATTATACAGCACAGATCTTTTATTGTCCATATTTGCTTAAATTAGGTTTCATGAGCCCGTTCTTTACAAATTGCTAGGCTAGGTGGGTAAGTGGCCCAGGTTTCCCACCCAGGAGGGGCAGGCACTTCAGCAAAAGCGCTGTTTCCTTCCTAACAGCGCCAGATTAAGTGGAAAATATTTATCTCCTTCAGGTGGCTGTTACTTCTGGTTTCTAAATGGGTTTGTAAAAAGGCTGCCGGAACTTATCAGTCAAGTTTGAAATCTCAGTTTGTGAGAAATGTCTAAACATTATATCATCTTTCTTTTACAGTATCATCTTTACAGTGTTACATCTTTACAGTATATTACATCTTTACAGCGTTACATAGTGATTAGTTGTGTTTGTTTATGCTACAGATCACGTTACCCTTTAAATCCTCTAGAACCTGTTACTCTTTGTTCTTCATAGTTAGTTGTTTGGGGAATAGTGATTTCTTTGTGTCCAAAAGATGGCAGTGGTTCAGTCTGAAAGCCCGACCCTCAATGGGATTCACTAATTGATTCATAAATTCCTTTGAAGAAATAAGATCCACATGGTCTTGTTGTTGTTATTTTTAATTTTTTTGCATGGATGTTTGTCTGCAATATACATCTCTGTACCATAATATGTACCTGGTGCCTGTGGAGACCAAAAGAATCAGCTGGAACTGGAGTTAAAGACTGTTGTGAGCCACCATGAGGTGCTGGAAATCAATCTTGGGTCATCTGGAAGAGCAGCCAGTGCTCTTAACTGCTGAGGTATCTCTCCAGTCCCAGATTATAACTTTTAAAATAAACTTTTATTTTAGAACGGTTTTAGACTTATACAGATGACAGAGAGAGTTCCAGAACCCCTCCACCCAGCCTCCCCAGTGAAGCCTTTTATATGGCTGTCAGTATGAGAAGTGAACACGCCATGTAGCTGTTAGGTGAGTACAGGCTTTGTATGGATTCCAGCCACCCCACACTGCTGTCATTTTTCTGTACCAAGATCCACTGATGCATTTAATCAAATGATTTCCCTCTCCTTTCCTCCACACCTCTCCCCTTCTACTGCAGCTTGCTTAGGCCGAGCTCTCATCCTAGATCCTCCTGCCTCAGCCACCTCAGTGCTATGCTCACAAGCACACTTGGTCACACTCAGTTCTAACTGAGTGAATCAATAGGACCCCAAAGACACTACCCTTTCATTGTCTTCTGCTTTTTCACTTTGATCTTCCTCTGGATTCTCCTTGAGATTCGGCTAGTCCTCCTTTCTCTAGCAAAAGCTAAGCGGATCTTTGTGGGTCCTTCAACCACCCCTTATTCATGACCAGCTCAGGGTTTTAGGACCATACTTTGAACATTCACTGTACATTTAATTTCAGCATTGAATGTTGCTGATACTTCTGCCTTTTTTGGGTCTTGATCTTTAGACTTACAAGGAGACTAGAATCTGAGAACAGAGTACCCTGACCATGCCTTCCAGAGGGAAGCAGTGTTGCCCTGCCCTGCCCTGCCCTGCCCTGCCCTGCCCTGTCTTGCTCTGCTCTTCCCCTTCCTTCTTCTTTTTCTTACCCTTCCTTGTTTCTGTCTTCCCCCTTCTTCATCCCTTCCCCCATCTCCCTCCCTCCTTCCTTTCACTTCCCACCACCAAGAAGAAAAACTTGGGATATGATTTTTTAAATAAGAATGGTTTGTTGGGGCTAGAGAAGATGGCTCAGTGGCTAAGAGTCTTTGTTGCTCTCTGTGCTGGCTGATTTTATATTAACTTGACACAGGTCATTCTAGAAGAGGGAACCTCAATTGAGAAAATGTCCCCACCCAACTGGCCTGTGGTCAAGCCTATGGATGCATTTCCTTGATTGGTGATTGATGTGGGAGGGCCCAGCTCCTGGCGGGTGATGACACCGGTAGGTAGTACTAAGTTGTATAAGAAAGCAGGCTAAGCAAGCCATGAGGAGCAGCCAGTAAGCAGCACTCCTCCATGGCCTCTGCCTTAGCTCCTGCCTCCAGTTCCTGCCCTGACTTCTTCAGTGATGAGCTGTCATGTGAAATAAACCCTTTTCCTCCTCCAAGTTGTTTTTGGTCACAGTATTTTATCACAACAACAGAAATCCCAACTAGGGCGCTCTGCCAGAGGAACCGCCCATCTCAGGTGGCTCGAAATCCAGGTGTTATCAGCTCCAGGAGATCTGACACTGTCTTCTGCCCCACCCCTCTGTGGGCACCTGCACACACAGCCTTTACTCACACAGACACATTTTTTTTTTCCCTTGCTCCGGTCAACCCCGCTCGCTCTGCTCAACCCCGCTCGCTCTGCTCGACCCCGCTCGCTCCGGCCAGCCCCACTTGCTCCCGGCCGCCCCCGTACGGCCCCCGCTTGTTCCAGCCAGCCCCGCTCGCTCCGGACAGCCTGGCTTGCTCCGGTTGGTCTCTCCGGTCCAAAGATTCATTTCTTATTATTCTTCATAAGTACGCTGTAGCTGACTTCAGACGCACCAGAGGAGGGCGTCAGATCTTGTTACGGGTGGTTGTAAGCCACCATGTGGTTGCTGGGATTTGAACTCATCACCTTCGGAAGAGCAGTCAGGTGCTCTAACCGGCTGAGCCATCTCACCAGCCCAGACACATTTTAATAACAACAACAACAACAGCAGCCAATCCAGTGCTCAGGAGACAGGCAGGTGAATCTGGGATACTGGGTTCCAGGTCAGCCAGGGCTACATAACAAGACCCTGTCTCTAAATAAATAATTTTTTTTCCCAAAATCTTTTGCAATAAGCAAGAAGACCCTTTTATTTTAAATATTAAAGTTATTTCTAGCAATTCTGCTATAAAGAAATCGATTGTTTAAAAACCTCAGATCTGTTTTGCATGTACACAGGGTGATTTCCAAGTTCATTTGTGAAGTTTTAAAGTTTTAATGGGCAGGTGTTAGTTTTCAAGATTACATGATGGTAAGAAAATTGAGGCTAATAGAAGTTAAGTGGTTTGATTGATGTAGCAACAGAGTCAGGCCTGCAGCCCATGTCTTCTTCTTTCTTTCTGTAATGTCCTTTGAATGCATTTGCTGGGAACGTACAAACATTCCAGCTATCCCTCACTCCTGCAGCCATCAGCTGCCAACAGTTTGCCAGCTACAGGTGGGATCTTGTGAGTCCCTCCCTGAGTCCACACTGGAATAGTGACTGGCTTGATCGAGTGCAGGTTTACAGATTACAGCTGTTTGAGTACAGTGACCACGTTGTCCATAAGACAGCATTTTACAGTAATTCTCCCCGTCCTTTCCTCTTCCGTTATGTTCTCTGAGCCTTGTGGGGGGAGAAGTTTCTAGGGATGTCACATCTGTGGGGGGAGAAGTTTCTAGGGATGTCACATCTGTGGGGGGAGAAGTTTCCAGGGGTGTCACATCTGTGGGGGGAGAAGTTTCTAGGGTGTCACATCTGTGGCCGAGCACTCACTAGTTTCTGACCCCTAGCACTGAGACTAATTGACTCTTCACTAACTGCCCACTGCAGAGAGAGGTTTCTCTGTCCAAGGTGAGCACAGCTGTAATCTGTGGTATAGACAGAAAATACCTGAAGGCCATTTGACAATATGTCCACTTAGTAACACAGTAGTAGCCTCCACCCAGGACTGTGACCTCCCCCACCATGTGCCTTTGTACAGATTTACACAACGGAGAAATGTCTTCTTGTGAAGGAGGCCTCACATCCAACCAGAAAGCGATTGGTTTCTCCAGTAGCAGTCATGGCACAGTTATACCAGGGAGCATTTCCTGTAACACACTGCATAAGACCCTTGATGTCTGCTCTCCCTCAGCTGCTGGCATAGCACCACCTCGACCTAAGAAAGATGTGCAGCAGGGAAGGCATTTCCTAGTCAGTCCCAGCTTGGTTTCTTCATGACACCAAAGCATGGGTGATCTCAGCTATTTCTCTCCGCTGTTGCTGAGAGTCTTTCCATCCTAGCACAGATGCCTGGAGAACAGCAACAGCCTCAGCCTGTGTTGTCCTGGGGCTTCTTGAACTCTCTGACCATCACTTGTTGGGAGGTGTCCTGTGCCTGGCACTGAGACTCATGTTTGAAAGCCATAAGTAAACATTGCTATCTTACAGCATGTAATGAGTCACTGAGTCCTCTTCCCCATTAGACCTTAGAGTTCCATGAGAATGAGAGTCAGTCCTCTTCAGACAGCATTCCTAACAGCTCTGGTTTGGAAATGTAAAATGCTTGAGTTAAGTCTAAGAGGCCAACCACTTAATTAGTGTATTACTCAGGATTCTGTAGAGTTACAGAATGTATATATTAAGGGAATTTATTGTGATGACTTACAGTCTGTAGTCCAACTACCCCAACAATGGGCAGCTGTGAATGGGAAGTCCAAGAATCTAGTAGTTGCTCAATCCCATGAAGCTAGTTGTTTCAGCTGGTCTTCTGTAGAAGTAGGTTCCAACAGATGTGCTGGCAAGTAACTGCAAGCAGTCAGAAGAGTGAATCTTCCTTCTTCCAAAGTCCCTATGTAGGCCTCTAGCAGAAGGTGTGGCCCAGATTAAAGGTGTGTACCACCTTGCCTGGATCTGGGACTTGCTTTGTTCCAGGTTGACCTTGAACTCAGAGATCTCTCTGATTGAGTCTCCTGGGATTAAAGGGTGTACTACCTTAGCCTGGGCCTAAGTTTTTCATGGCCACTATGCTTCAAGATATCCATGCCAAGGTCCAGGTCAGAAACTTGTGTCTTCCAGACTCATGATCTGGATCACAGATGTGCCCTCCAATTCTGGATTGTAGTTCATTTCAGATATAGTCAAGTTACCAACCTGGAATAGCCATTACAACCCACCCCTTGTCAACTTGACATAAGTCATATCTCATGTCCAAATGAAGCAATAACCAGGTCATAAATATGCCTAACATGATATAACTATACTTTGTACAATTGCAAATGCATTTGTAAATTTAAAATAGGTCAATGTTCCTTGGGAACATTCTTTTAGTATTTTAACTTAAATACTAATTAATGTTAAAGAAATTAGAAAAAAGCACAAATATCTATACAAATGTGTTCTTAACAAAATAAAACAGAAGGAATTCATACTACTTTATAATCCTTGTTTCTGCAACTGGTTACATGGCCTTAGCTGGTATTTGTAACTACCTTCATCTACTTCCCATTCTGTATTGCCTTCACCCTCTGCAAGCCACCTTAGCAGGTCTTGGTTCTTTTCCTGGAGGAGCAACCCACACCTTCATTCCTGATGGGTCTGTGTCCTTTGTCATCCTGCTTGGATTAGGCTGTTGGAGTTTCCCATTCATTTTAATTACAGGGCGTGGTAGTACTAAGAGACAAACTAAAGGATCTCCAGAACTCTAGACATAATCCTGTTTACCTCCATTGTGGAGAGGCAATCCAATTTCCCATGGTAATCTGGATCTATCACCCCTCCTAACACTGTTATCCCTTTCTTAGCCTGTTGGCTTAAGGGCATTAGAAGCCCAGAATGGCCAGGGGGAAGTCTGAGCTTCCAGTTTAATAGAATGTTTGTTGTGGCTCCTGGAGGAGCACTCTCCCCTCTGGAACCAAAACTTCTAGCCAGTAGAACCTAGGGCTGTAGGGACAGGAAACAAAAACTTTACTTGAGGGTCACTAGGAGTGGCGGTGAGTAGAACCTTTTCCACCTCTTGATTCCTGGACCTGTGGACCCTGGCTATGGGAAAAAATCATACGATATATTGGACGCTGATTCAAAGCATATGCTGCCTTCTGAAGAACCCTGCCCCAGCCCTCCATACTGCTGTCATCTAATTGATGATGTAACTGTGTCTTTTTTTTTTTTTTTTTTTTTTTTTTTTTTTTTTTTTTTTTTTTTTTTTTTTTTTTTTTTTTTTTTTTTTTTTTTTTTTTTTTTTTTTTGGTTTTTGAGACAGGGTTTCTCTGTGCTAGCCCTGCTGTCCTGGAACTCACTTTGTAGACCAGGCTGGACTTGAACTCAGAAATCCACCTGCCTCTGCCTCCCAAGTGCTGGGATTAAAGGCGTGTGCCACCACACCCAGCCTGTGTCATTTATTTATTTATTTATTTATTTATTTATTTATTTATGTGAGTACACTGTAGCTGTACAGATGGTTGTGAGCCTTAATGTGGTTGTTGGGAATTGAGGTTTTTTTTTTTGTTTTTTTTTTATAATTGAGACTTTTTTATAATACACTTCTTTTTTTTTTTTTCAACTTTTATTAGATATTTTCTTCATTTACATTTCAAGTGTTATCCAGAAAGTTCCCTATATCCTCCCCCCTCCCGGCCCTGCTACCCTACCCACCCGCTCCCACCCCCTGGCCCCAGTGTTCCCCTGTATTGGGGCATATAAAGTCTGCATAACCAAGGGGCCTCTCTTCCCACTGATGGCCAACTNATGTGGAGAAAGGGGAACACTCCTCCATTGTTGGTGGAAATGCAAGCTGGTTCAACCACTCTGGAAATCAGTCTGGCGGTTCCTCAGAAAATTGGGCATAGTATTACCAGAAGATCCTGCAATACCTCTACTGGGCATATATCCAGAAGATATTCCATCTGGTAACAAGGACACATGTTCCACTATGTTCATAGCAGCCTTATCCATAATAGCCGGGAATTGAGTTTTTAGGACCTCTGCTCGCTGTGGTCAGCCCTGCTTGCTCAGTCCCTGCTCACTCCAGCCCAAAGATTTATTATTATACTTAAGTACACTGTAGCTGTCTTCAGATGCACCAGAAGAGGGCATCAGATCTCATTACTGGTGATTGTGAGCCACCATGTAGTTGCTGGGATTTGAACTCAGGACCTTCAGAAGAGTAGTCAGTGCTCTTACCCACTGAACCATCTCGCCAGCCTGTAACTGTGTCTTCAAAAGGCCATTCCTTCTTTCTCTCAGGATGATGGGGAACATGGTAAGACCAGTGAATTCCATGATCATAGGCCCACTGTTGCACTTCTCTGTCTGTGAAATGAGTTCCTTGGTCAGAAGCAATACTGTGTGGAATACCACGATGGTGGATAAAACATTCTGTATGTCCACAGATGGCAGTTTTGGCAGAAGCATTACATGCAGGAAAGGCAAATCTATAACCAGAATAAGTATCTACTCCAGTATGAATAAAACATTGTCCTTTCCACGGAGGAGGTAGTCCAATGTAGTCATCCTGCCACCAGGTTACTAGCTGATCACCTCGAGGAATGGTGCCATATCTGGGGCTCATTGTTGGTCTCTGTTGTTGGCAGATCTGGAATTCAGCAGCAGCTGTAGCCAGGTCAGCCTTGGTGAGGGGAAGTCCGTGTTGCTGAGCCCAAACATAACCTCTATCTTGACCACCATGGCCACTTTGTTCATGTCCCCATTGAGCAATGGCAGGGATGGCTGGAGAAAGAGGCTGACTATCCACAGAACAGGTCATCTTATCCACTTGATTCCTGAACTACTCCACAGCTGAAGTCACCTTTTGGTGAGCATTTACATGGGACACAAATATCTTCATATCTTTTGCCCATTTGGAGAGATCTGTCTACATATTTCTTCCCCAGATGTCTTTCTCACTAATTTTCCAATCATGGTCTTTCCAAGTCCCTGACCATTCAGCCAATCCATTGGCTACAGCCCATAAGTCAGTGAACATTTGTACATCTGGCCATTTCTTCTTCCA
Organism: Mus minutoides; assembly: GCA_902729485.2. Lineage (NCBI taxonomy): Eukaryota > Metazoa > Chordata > Mammalia > Rodentia > Muridae > Mus > Mus minutoides. Next base: position 783,412 of record LR749736.1, read on the forward strand.
AATAAACTGCAATACCATGTGTTTTGCCTGAAGTTCTGTCCACTGTGAAGATTTTCCTTCACCCATATCTTTCAGGGTTGTCCTAGAAAGGGGTTGTAATGCTGCAGCTGTCCACTTCTGGATGGTGCCTGCATAACGTGCAGAGCCATCAGTAAACCAGGTCCTAGTCTTCTCTTCCTTAGTCAACTGATCATAGGGCACACACCATGAGGCTATAGGCACATGCTTGGCAGCAACTGGCATTGTAACAGGAGTAGAAACCATAGGCATTTGAGCAACTTCTTCACGTAACTTGCTTGTGCCTTCAGGACCTGCTCGGACCTGATCATGTATATACCACCTCTATTTGGTAGTAGACTGCTACTGTGCACATCCTACTTTATGATTAGGAGGGTCTGATAACACCTGGCTCTTGATGGGCAGTTCAGGTCACATGATAACTTGATGCCCTGTTGTCAAATGTTCAGTTTCCACTAAGGTCCTATAGCAAGCCAAGAGCTGTTTTTCGAAGGGAGAATAGTTGTTTGAAGATGATGGTAGAGCTTTGCTCCAAAATCCCAAAGATCTCTTCTGTGATTCAGCTATAGAGGCCTGCCAGAGGCTCCAAACAGCATCTCTATCTGCCACTGACACCTCAAGTACCATCCAGTCTGCTGGGTCATATGGTCCAAGTGGTAGAGTAGCCTGCAGAGCAGCCTGGACCTGTTGGAGAGCCTTCTCCTGTTCCAGGCCCCACACAAAGCTAGCAGCTTTCCAAGTCACTTGGTAAATGGACTTGTGTAATGCCCAAATGAGGAATGTGCTGTCTCCAGAATCCAAATAGACCCACTAAATGTTGTACTTCTTGTGGTGGGAGAAGCCAGGTATAATAACTTATCTTTCACCTTAGAAGGAATATCTCTGCATGCCCCACACCACTGGACTCCTATGAATTTCACTGAGGTAGTTGGTCCTTGAATTTTGGTTGGATTTATTTTCCATCCTCTGATATGCATATGTGTTACCAATGAGTCCAAAGTGGTTGCTACCTCATGTTCACTTGGTGTAATCAGCATGATGTCATCATATAGTGTACCAATGTGTGTCTCTTTTTCTAGAAGAGACAAACGATCAAGATCCCTTCTAACTAAGTTATGACACAGGGCAGGATAGTTAATATATCCTTGAGGCAAGACTGTAAAAGTATACTGCTGGCTTTGCCAACTGAAAGCAAATTGCTTCTCGTGGTCCTGAGGGACAGGTACTGAGAAGAAGGCATTTGCTAGATCAATAGCTGCATACCAGGGCATTTGCTAGATCAATAGCCGCATATCAGGTACCAGGAGATACCTGGTTAGTTTGCTCAAGTACATCCAGTACTGCAGCTGCAATTGAGTTACTGATTTAGTTTTCCATAGTTAACTATCATTCTCCATGACCCATCTGTCTTCTACACTGACCAGATAGGAGAGTTAAAGGGAGATGAAGTGGGAACCGCCACCCCTGCATCTTTCAAGCCCTTGATGGTGGCAGTATTTTCTGCAGTTCCTCCAGGAATGCAATGCTGTTTTTGATTCACTGTTTTCTTTGGCAGAGGCAACTCTAAAGGCTTCCACTTAGCCTTTCCAACCACAGCAGCCCTCACTCGACAGGTCAGGGAACTAATGTGAGAATTCTGCCAGCTTTTTGTTGTTGTTGTTGTTGTTGTTGTTGTTTTGTTTGTTTGTTTGTTTGTTTTCCGTTTTTCGAGATAGCCCTGTCTGGCCTGGAACTCACTTTGTAGACCAGGCTGGCCTCGAACTCAGAAATCTGCCTGCCTCTGCCTCCTGAGTGCTGGGATTAAAGGCTTGCGCCACCACGCCCAGCCTCTGCCAGCTTTTAAGTATATCTATCCCAATTATACATTCTGGAACTAGGGAAATGAACACAAGATGTGTTCAATGACCTACTAGCTCTACTGTGAGTTGGACATCAGCCAAAACCCCATTAATCCCCTGTCCTCCATGAACCCCTACTTTAACTGGAGGGCCACAGTGTTTTGGGGTATCCTGAGATCTGCATCAATTCAGAGCCAGTATCCAACATACCACGGAAAATCTGATTATTTCCTTTCCCCCAGTGTACAGTAAAGGGTACTTGTAAAAGGCTGTGGGTCCCTCTGAGGAAGAACTGGAGAAAGACTATGATTGATTAGCCAGGACCAAAGTCTGTACCAGGCAAGCTGTTATCAATTCTATCTCTCCTGCGCTGACCATCATGTGCTGGGTCATTATGAACATTGTTTTGTCTACACTGCCCATTATAATAATAGGAGGAAGGAAGGAAGGAAGGAAGGAAGGGAGGGAGGGAGGGAGGGAGGGAGGGAGGGAGGGAGGGGGAGGAGGAAGGGGAGAAGGAGGCGCCTCTACTGCCATCTTGATAGGGAACAGAGAAAGAATTTAAGGTGTAGTGGATAAAGGCAAATAGACACACTGGCACTCAGCACAGGGACCCTCAAGCAGCTGAGCAGAGAAGGGTGATGGATGTAAGCCATGTGCTCTAACTGGCTAGCTTTTTTGTTTTCCCTAAAATGTGTTTTAAACAGTTGACCTTGCAATAGCAAGAGAAAATGTTACAAGTTAGCAGCAGAGCATTAAAGGAGGAGAAACAGGGTTCTGGGCTCTGACTGTGCTGTGGGGCTTCCTGTCAAACATGTTATCATGGCACCGATGTGCTGGGCCTCCCCGTTGTCCTGTGTGTGCCTGCTGTGTGGTGGCTGTCTAGTAAGTTCTTGCTGATGACTGAGTGAAGCGCACTCTATACCCCTGCCTCCAGTCCCTGCTCTGAATGTGGACACTGGAAGGAACACCAACAGCAGAACTCAGGAACCATCTTCTCAGGGCACCTTCAGCTGCTTCCCAATGTCATTTATTTTATTTATTTTGAAACAGGACCTCATGTCTCACCAGCTGGCCTTGAACTGAGTATATATAAGCCAAAAATGACTTTCAACTTTGACTCTCCTGGCCATGTTCCCCAGATTTCTGGAACTGTCACCACACCTAGTTTGTGTGCTACTGGGCCTAGTGAATGCTAGGCAAGGAATCTACCAACTGAGTTCTGTCCCCAGCCCCCACTTTTTACCTACTTAATTTTAATTTTAATTGTATTTTATGTGTATGGGTGTTTTGTCTGTATTTATGTCAATGTACCACTTAACAAGACTGGTGCCTGAGGAGGCCAAAAGAGGGCACCAGATCCCCTAGCACTGATTTTACAAGTAGTTGTGAGCCATTATGTGAAATTGAACTTTGGCCTGTGTGTGTAACCACTGAGCCATCCCTCCAGCACATGGTAAGAATAAAACTAGTGTGTTCAGGGTATCTGGGTCTAAATGATAGGTTATGTATTTTTATAGTTTGAATACCACTAAGTGAATTTAAGGCTATGAGATCAGCTACAGTGTATGATGCATGGATAAAATTGATGTGACTCACTGATGCAGGGATGATGCTGTGATTGTCACACGCTAAGTTTCAAAGACAAACACCCAGCTGCTTCTCTAGACCTTCCCAGGAAAAGAAATTCTCTAGTGTGAAGCTAGAGAGTGGGGGGAGCATGTTTTAATAAACTTAGTGCTTTGTCCATTTGCCCCAAGAAATATTAAAAACAGTTCAAATGATTTGCTTTTATTCTTAAATTTGTTATTCCTAGCCGGGCGTGGTGGCGCACGCCTTTAATCCCAGCACTCGGGAGGCAGAGGCAGGCGGATTTCTGAGTTCGAGGCCAGCCTGGTCTACAAAGTGAGTTCCAGGACAGCCAGGGCTATACAGAGAAACCCTGTCTCGAAAAAACAAACAACAAAAAAAAAAATTGTTATTCCTGTGTGTGAGAGAGACAGACAGCCGTGGAGTCTTAGAACAACTTCAAGGAGTTGGTTTTCTTCTTTCACTGTTTGGGTCCTAGGGATCAAACTCAGTCAGTCTTAGCAGCAAGTGCCTTTGCTTGTGAACCATAGTGCTAGTCTGGGGAGATATGGAAGTAAGTCTTTGGCATACTCTCCTGTTTGACTATAAGTCACCACTATTTGATCTCCTTATCAGTCCCCATAAATAAAGAGCCAACAGAAATGCCTGCTTGTGCACAAGCTTGTCTTTTACCTTTACCATTACCAAATCCCACAAATGAAATCCAGCTTCTGTGTGTCTCCATGGGATTGTGTGGGCAGCCTGTATACAGATGAACAAATGCAGTTATAACTGGTGAAGCAGCTGGGTGGTTTCCAGAGAAGAACTGGAGGACCCCCCCCCCCCGAGACTGCTTCATGGTGAGGAGCTCTGGCTGCTTTTCAGAGGACGGAGGTTCAATTCCCAGCACCCATGTGAGGCTCATAGCCAGCTGTAACTCCAGTTTCTGGGAATCCAGTGCCTACTTCTTGTCTCCACAGACACTACATGTGTGTGGTGCACACAGAAACACTCAGGCAAAACACCCATATTCATAAAATAATAAAAAGTTCTGCAAAGAATTGGAAGAAAAAGAAAAGAAACCAGAGCAAGGCGTAATGGCGCACGCCTTTAGTCCCAGCACTTGGGAGGCAGAGGCAGGTGGATTTCTGAGTTCGAGGCCAGCCTGGTCTACAGAGTGAGTTCCAGGACAGCCAGGGCTATACAGAGAAGCCCTGTCTCAAAGAGAGAGAGAGAGAGAGAGAGAGAGAGAGAGAGAGAGAGAGAAAGAGAGAGAGAGAGAGAGAGACCAGATTAGCATGGCCAGCCCTAGAGCACTCATTCTCCCATATCCACAAACAACAGCATAGTCGCACAGTGGCCCTCATGACCCTGGCTGTGGGTGCTCTCACAGGACTATTAATTGGTATTTCAAAATTACTCTTGAATAATAGCTGTTTCGCTAATTATTCTTTTTTTTAAAGATTTATTTATTATTTGTAAGTACACTGTAGCTCTCTTCATATACTCCAGAAGAGGGAGTCAGATCTTGTTACGGATGGTTGTGAGCCACCATGCAGTTGCTTGGATTTGAACTCAGGACCTTTGGAAGAGCAGTCGGTGCTCTTAACCGCTGAGCCATCTCTCCAGCCCCTTCACTGATTATTCTTTATTTGAAACGTTCATGCTTAATTTAATTTCATTAGTCTCTGCTCTCTGAAATTAAATTAATTTGTTATATTTAAGCAGTCCTTAATAGCTTATCTTACACCAGGCTTTCGATACACTGTAGAAGATGGCAGACCATTGCTCCTTTATCCTTGTCCATCCTGTCTGGTCTGGCTAAGTGCCCACACCTGAAAACTATAGAGCAGGCTCGAACCAGCTTCTGTTCTCTTCATCTTTGTGGCACAAAACAAAAACTGTTCTAACTAAAACAGGCTCTAATTTTCTTCTTTGAGAGAGGAGATTGTGATCACAGCTATCCTTGCAGAGCTACCCACCTTCTTTGTCTGTACGGAGATTAAAACTGAGGGTCTTGCGTGTGTTAGCTATGACCTCTGAGCCATTGGGCCGTGGAGTGGGGTGGTTAAATAAGTTAAAAGCACACCAGTCACAAGCACAGAAGCAACAGTAACAAAGGCAGTGGCTCCTTGCCGGCTGCATCTCCTCTTCTGCTGTGCCGCTGGTGTTTATGTTAACGCTGCAGTCCAGTTCCTAGGCGAGATTCTTCCACTGAAGTTGATTACCTCATCTCCTTTGACCCTAATCTGAACCAGTGGTTTTCCTCAGCACCAGATAATGAACCCAGGAGGCCTGTTATCTCAGCAGAGCTGACTTGCAGAAAATCCTGTGAGAAACAAAGTTGGAGCTCAGGTTATGACATCATCAGATTGTTTGGGTTCTGTGTTTGTTCCGCCCCCTATTACTGAGACAAACGAGGTGAATTGGTCTTACTTTCCTAACCTGTAAAGTGGGATAAACACTACCAACCTCCTCAGGGATCGTAGGAAAACTGATTTTAGAGCACAAATGCATAAGGCTGAAAGGTAGCTCAGTGAATTGCCTGGCGTGCACAGGGCCTGGGGTTTGATCTCCATTGTCACAAAACAGCACACACACACACACCAAAGGTATATAGGATAGGGTCTGGCGCAAAGCACATGCTATAAATATCAGCCACTGAAATGGTTGTTGCTTTTACCTATTTAATTAGGACTTTATTTTAAGCAGTGTTAATTTGTTAAAAAAAATTTTTGCCTCTTTGTTAGATTTTCAAACTCTTAACATTTTGAGAGTCAATTTGGTGTTATCTCTCTCTCCCTCCCTCCCTCCTCTCCCCCTCCCTCCCTCCCTCCCTCCATCTCCCTCCCCTTCTCTCCCCCTCCCTCTCCTTCTCCATCTCCCTCTCTCCTCTCCCTCTCTCAAGACAGGATTTCTCTGTGCAGGCCTGGCTCTCCTCCAACTCAGAGATCCTCCTGCCTCTGCCTCCTGAGTGCTGGGATTAAAAGCGTGCACCAATTCTTTATAGTCAAGGTAGGCTTTGAACTTTCCATCCTCCTACCTCAGTCTTCTGAGAAGCTGCCCTTGATTATGTCATTAAATGCCTGCTATAATAAAATACAAATAACATTTTTTTCTCTTTTGAGACAGACTTTTACTTTGTAGCAGCCCCATTCCTTTGCCTCAGCCTCCAGAGGCTGGGAGAATATAGGTATAAGCCACCATTCTTGGATTAATAAGACCTTTTTAAAAAAAATTAAATTTATAGGAGTTTGTAAATTGGCAGGGGGTGGGATATTCAGAGGTAACCACACACAGCATCACTGTGCAGGTAAAATAGCTTAGGTGACCCAAGGTAATTCTGAATATAGTGGAGAATATAGAGAAAATGAGAAAAAGAAAAAGAGAGTGGACATTTTCAAGCAAAAATGAAATTTTAAAGGTGAGGGAAAGTCCGTGGTACTTAACGAAGAGTAAAATTTAACATTCTCGTCGGGGTGTCTCACCCTAGGGAATCGTGCCTGGAAGTCCCCATTGCAGCCTGATGTGACATAAGAAGCAAGCTTGTTAACAGGACAGGGAAAGGAACTTGGAACACAAATCATAATTTTAAGAGAAAGAGAAGTTCTGCTTGTTCCTGTGACCTTGAAACATAGGCAAGAGCCCATCCAGTGTCCTCCCATCCTTGGGTGTCTCTAAAAACCGCTGTGTAGAAAAGGCCCGTCTTAGTACACCGCTGTTCCTAGTATTTGTAGGTTCCCCTCGGCTGTGACTTTCAGGGCCCTGCAGTTGAAACCCGTTATACAGAAGGGGACTTGCTGTGGGCTCTGGGACTCTCCTAGCCCTCCCTAGACATTTTCTTAGCATTGTAACCACAGCTAGCTAGTTGATCCTTTAAATAGTGTATAGTTGTAAAGATGATTGATGTTTAATTTGATAAAAATCCCTGTTGTTTCTTTGAGCAGTGTTGTGGAACACGGCTAGAAGCTAGAAGCAACACCTGTCTCCACTAGCCCGGATGTGCACTAAGTCATAGCTCTTGGGTGTCTCCTCTCAGCAGAGAAAGCCCTGTGTGTGAAAACAGAAGCATGTGGATGGCTAGATACCTTGTAGTTTAGAGGAATGTGGTGTGTGTGAAAGTAGCCATACTTTTTAGATTGTGGTCTCTGTGCAGAGTGCATTTGTTCAGCATGCTATGTGCAAACACTTAGAACTTATACAGGTCTTTGTGCTGGGCGCTTGCCCCATTAGACTTTCTTTGAGCTTAGAACTGGTTGGTGTTTCTCAGTCCCAGGAGGAAGGCTGAGTCCTGTAAGGTTTAAGCAAGAGGCAAGACTAGTAGCTTGTGGATTGTTATCACCCTGCAAGACTCTTGGCAACTTCCTCTTGCCGCCCACAGCAGAATGCGGAAACCCTGCTGTGTCAGGCCACTTGTGCATTACCCAGAGCTGCAGTTTGGGACCCTCCTTTCATACCAGAGGCTACCTTTTAGACTTTGCTGCCTTTGAGAATGTGTCTGCTGAGGTGGAATGGCTGACTAACCTGCATCTGTCTTCTCTTCTTGCTACCATGCAGTGTTGCAGTTGAAGCTCCAGCAGCGGCGGACCCGGGAGGAACTGGTGAGCCAAGGGATCATGCCGCGTAAGTGTCTCTCCCAGCATTTGTACACTTGCCCCTTGTGTTGGCTTGGCTTCCTCTGTAGCATAGGAGCACCCCACAGAGCAAGGGTCACGGGTCTTGTTTCCAGTCTTACCTGCCTCTTACTTTTCCATCAGGAGTCCTTGATGGAACAGGTTGTCAATCACCAAGATTCATCATGTTCAGTGAAACAAGCAGTGTTAGGCTTCCAGCAGGTCGGCACATAGCCCTGTGCTTTAAACTGCCCCTTTCCTGGGTTCACAGCATCCCTTCATGGCAGGCGCAGGGGCTGCTCTGTTCACATCCAGTTCGCCTCTGTGCTCAGGTGTTAGGAAAAAACCTCTACTCTTCCATTGCAGATGGGTACTGTCAGTGAACTACAGTTTATTTTAGAGCTATGAGGCACCCATGGCGGATGTGCGTGTGTGCATGCCTGGAAGGAGCTGTTGATGAGCTGTTCTGACACTGGGTTAGTGGTTGCATCCCTGGGGTAGAAATGAAACCAAACCTTAGACTCTGTTAGAGACAAGAAAGCCTGCTTTGAATACTAAGAGCGCTGTAGACAATGAAGGCTGGAACCAGGGTCTTGCTCTTCTGACATGTCTTCATGAGTTCTCAGGAGATCACACAAGCTTCTGTTCCCTGGTGGTATGTCATCACCACTCGGCTCCACCCTGAGGAGGAAGACAGTGAGAGCATGCGCGCACACACACCGGCAGCATCCGCTGTCATGATGTTTCATGGTCTCCCCCGCATGTTATTGCCCACTGCCCCGCTGCTATCCATGTTGTTGGCCACTCCCTCAGAGGAGTCATGTGTGCAGCTGACAGTGAGTCTGCCTGCCCCTGCTTTCAGGAGAGCTGAGGTTAGAAAGAGTGAGGGAGGAAGTGGGGACAAAGGAAGAAGATAGCATTACACCGCCTGCTGAGTGTGCTGGAGTAAAGTAATAGTGGTGGATGTGTTTACCGTTAACAGGAAAAACTTGGAGACACTTTGGAGAAGCTGGCAAACTCATTCCTATAGTTCCATCATTTGGGAGGCTGAGGCAGGAGTTCAAGGCCAGACTGGGTTATAATGTGAGACTATGTCACAGCAACAACTACAACAAAAGACAAACAGAACAGAAAAAGCCTATCAGAAAAGCCAGTGTCTGAGTGTAGTGAGCCTGGAATAAGGGGTACCAGGGAGAGAGGGGGTGAGCCTGGAGTAAGGGGTACCAGGGAGAGAGGGGGTGAGCTGGAGTAAGGGGTACCAGGGAGAGAGGGGGTGAGCTGGAGTAAGGGGTACCAGGGAGAGAGGGGGTGAGCTGGAGTAAGGGGTACCAGGGAGAGAGGGGTGTTGGTTTGTAGGCACATTAGGAAGCCACTGAGGCTTCTAAAGGGCTGAGGGTCGCGTTTGATTTGTATTGTGTGTTAACCTTTTGTTCACTGCCCCTCTCTATGGTGTGACCACCCCCACCCCCACCCCCGCTGTTCTTTGTGGTCTGTGAGCCTCCAGAGCAGGATTCCACCCAGCCCTGACCTTAGATGGCCTCTGCAGTAGATTCTGTGGTAGTGTTATTGGTAGGGCAGCAGTGTGCTTTACGGTCTGCAGGCCTCATCAAGGATCCAGTCCCATCCTCTTAGACCCCTTCACAAATGGAGTATCTGTTTAGTGTCCGTGAAGCCCCTCATACATTATAGCCCTGAGTAAATTAGCCGCAGCCAGAGTTTGGGTTGCTGCAGTTGCCTGCGCGCAGATGCATAGCAGCTGCTGTAAGGTGGCACTAATTTTGAGAGCCTCATTTTTAGGGCTGTAGAAGGTTCAGGGTCAGGAGGTTATGCAGGAGTAGAATGCCCACATCCCCACATTCTTCTTCCCAACTTCCGTGTTATACTGGGATCACTGGGGGAGAACTGAGCAGTCATGGCTCCCTGCTTGGCACTTCTTTAGCGTGGTGCTCAGAAATTGCACTTGTCCATGTGTACCTTCAGCTTCCCGAAGAAAGCCACTTATTTGTGTCTCTTGTCTCCCAGTACCTGACCTTAGATGAATGAAGACAGCAGACTGCAAAGCAGGGTGTGTGTGTGTGTGTGTGTGTGTGTGTGTGTGTGTGTGTGTGTGTGTGTTAAGGCCAGAGCATTTGAAATATCGTCAGTAACCTCTCCTGTCTTGCTGGGGCCCAGGTTTCAGCTGTCCTAGACACCTAACTGCATGCTTGGGTTGGCTCTGTGGATTGGGAACACTCAGCTTCTCCAGTGGGAGTGGAAATAGCTCCTTGAGAGTGTCTCCCCTCCAGGAGCTCTCCCCTGTGGAAAGTGCTGGCTTTCAGCTTCTCTCACAGGAAACGGAGCAAAAAAAGATGGTGAGCAGTGAAGTGTAGGCAAGTGTCAGGAGTGAGGTGCCCCCTCACCAGTAAGCCTACCTCAGTGCCGCCCTGCCTGCCTGCCCCCATCACCCTCTGCCGAAAGGTAACACCTACTCTAAAATGTCCCCTTGCAGTCTGTGGGGTTGGACTGAGGAGTCTCCACAGGGTCCTTGTATTTAAATTAGTTGGACAACTGGGAAGGAAGGAAGGAAGGAAGGAAGGAAGGAAGGAAGGAAGGAAGGCCAGAGAAAGGAGCAAAGTCCCTGGGGCTGTATTTTATTTCCGGTTTATACCTTCAATCTTTTATGACTGTGGAAAGGAAAAGTCAACCTAGCTTATTCATTTCCCAGAACACTCCCTTGTAGTTCCCATGTTGGCCAAGCTGCTCCACCCAGCAGGGACAGCAAGTCTGGGGATGTGGTGTGCTTCCGTGACTCCTTCCTATCACGGTTGTTCTCTTCCGTGTGCTGCTCAGCACTGAGAGCAGCCTTTTGGGGGGTGGGGGTGGGGGCTTAAGGGATTAAACTCCTCTAGTTCCCACATAGCTTTCTCTGCGGCTCATGTTCTCTGATCATGTCATCTATGCATGTGGAGCTGGTTCCCGATGTACTCTAAGCAGGGCCATTTCCCAGTATCCTTGACTCTCATTATGTCTCAAATATAACACCACTTAAAACTCTTCAAATACAGAGTCCCAGAATGTAGAGGCCCATGCAGTCTAGGCTCTGAACTTTATCGAGAGCTTCTGAAGAAGAAGGAAGATGGCACATGCAGGAAGCAAGTGGGCCTTTCAGTGCAGAGCCAGGAATGCCCTTGGGATCAGGAAAAAGACTCAGAGACTGGCTGTGCGAGGGACCCTTTGTTTTCCACCCCCATGCTGACCGATACAGAGTGAAGGTCAGAGATGAGAAGGGTGTTCTGACAGGCCAGCTGTCAGAGGTGTGACACTTTCCAAAGGCAGGTGTGGATGTTGTCCTGACCAAATGATAAGGAACGCCTGGGAGTTCCTAGGTGTGAGAGGAGCCACTAGTATGTTCCAGCCAGACTTCTCAACAGTGAGCAGAGGGGCTTTTCTGGTGCTGCAGCCGCCCATTTATCTGTTATCACAAGCTGGTACCAAGCAACCATGATGATGCTTCAGCACACCAGATAAGGAATACCTCTTTGTCCTTAGGGCTCTGGGGGCTTCACCTGGCCTTCTTGAGCTTGGCTTTTCAATCTTCTTAGGGCTTTTCTCCCTCCCTGCTTCTCTTCCTTCCTTTCATTTTTTTTTTGGTGCTGAAAATCAAATCCAGGTTTTCATGCTGAGCAAACATTCTTCCTCCTGAGCTCTGTCCCAAGCTGAACCCTGTCCTTTATTTATTTGTGTGTGTGTGTGTGAGTGATATGTATGTGTGTGTACGTTTCTGTGTGTGTGTAGATTTCAAGAATCATTTCTCTCCTTCATGCAAATCCCAGATCCCAGGAATGAACTTAGGTCTTCAAGCTTGGCAGAAAATGCCTTTACCTGCCAAGCCACCTTGTACCATGTCTTTACATTTTAACCCCTGGCTAGCCAGTGCCATTGGTGACTCGTGTCTGATTGGTTAGAATTCAGGAATGTGAGGACAGCTAGTTAGTGTCATCCAAAGGCAGCCTCAGAGGTGCTCAGAGGAGTGACTGGTTCCACCAGTGGGCTATGAGTGGCTTTAGGTCTCAGTGTAAGTCCTGACCCTACAAAGAGTGGTTGCCAGCAGTGGGTCCTAAAGCTCTGAGTGAACTCTGGCCCACCTTTGCTTTCTAGTCCCCCAGTTGTAGTTTGACCCTGTTGTTCATCTTGACCTAAGGATGTTGGCTACCTAGTCTATACAGAGGCAGTTTGCACACTTAGCATCCATAGCTAGTCTAAGTGGTCATTTTGTACTTGCTGAAGAGTTCCTGTTTGTTTGACCCTGAAGAGATATCTTAGTTTAACAAAAGGTCATCCTGTGGAGCGGTGGGATTCATTCTACATCCCCTTTTCCACTCAAGTTAAATTCTTTTTTGTGGGTGGGGGGGAGCATGGGCTAAAGCAAGCCTTGCCATCCCAGGGGTACACTCCGGGCCACTGGGCTATGCTCATTTCCTACAAAAGACTAATGTGATCAAGTTGTAGGTTTCAAAGAAATGTTTGCTTGTTTTCTAAAGGGTTTTTTTTTTGGGGGGGGGTGAGTTTTCAATTAGCAATAATCGAGCCTCAGATGAATCTCATTGGCTACGATACTGCCACTATGCAAAGCTAAGGGTTGTTGTTGTTTTGTTTTGTTTTGTTTTTACATTATTTTACCGAGTGTGTTAGTGCTTTGTATGCATATATGTAAGTGTACCACATGCATGCCTGGTGCCCACAAAGGTCCAAAGAAAGCATTGGACTCCCTGAAACTGAGGTGGCAGGCAGTTGTGAGTGGCCATGTGGATACCGGGCATCAACCCAGGTCTTCTGCAAGAGCAAGGGCTCCTAGCTGGTGAACCAAGTCTCCAGCCTGGGAATGCTGATACTGTTAGGGACATTCTCTCTCAGTAGATACTTCATAGGTTAGTGCCATTGTGTGGGCCAGGGAAGGGCAGACCCTTGTCTGTCTAGGCTTCCTCAGTCCATTTGCTCAAGTCTATTCAGAAGGATACTTTTATGTTAGTCTCAGAATTGCTACCCTATTAACCAGAAGTTTGGCCAAGATCTACCCTTTCCAGAAGGAACTTAGAAAACACCCCACCTCCAGCACAGCTTTTGCCGGTGGGTAGTTCTGGTTGCCTTAGGCTCTGGCTGCTTGTGGGCCTCTCAGAACCTCAGCACAACCCATCTGCCCTCTCAGATACAGAGGTGATTTTGGCTGAAGAGATGCTCTCGTTTTGTCCACCCCACCCTGTCCCTTTCTTTTCCCTTTCTCCCTCCAACTCTTCTTCTTCATCTTCTTGGTTTTTGTGTTGTTTTGTTTTTTGTGTTGTTTTGTTTTTTGTTAACTAAAAGAACCCTATGAGATGATGTGTCCTTTCCACAGGAATATGATTGTTTAACTACAGTTTCAGCTCTAGGTTGGTGTTTTGGGGGGTGCGGAGGCTGGACTGACCCCTAGATTTGAAGCCCAGAGAACATTGTGTTTGGCGTGTGGGCATGTGTTTGGTGTGTGGGCATGTGTTTGGCATGTGGGCATGTGGCTCCTGGGATGCTTGTTTTCTGCTCAGAAAAACCAGCGGGGCCCATGGCTCCGAGAAGTTTCAGTTGCACTCTTGATAGACAGTGGAGTCCTTGTTTCTCTTCCTGCTGTTCCAGGGTGTGTGTCCCTCAGTGCACACTGACTGGCATAGAGGCCCTCCTGGGGCAGTTGCTCCAAGGCCTAAAATAGGAGTCTGGAGTTCATTGTGTGCCTGAATGGAGACAACAACAACAAGCCTTATTGCACAGGGTAGAGAAAGTCTTCTTAAAATTATCATTTGCTTATTGACCAGGCATGGTAGCACACACCTTTAATCGCAGCACTCAGGAGCCAGATGCAAGTGGATCTCTGTGAGACCAGTCTAGTGTACAGATGAGTTCCAGAACAGCCAGAGGATAGAGAGAGACCTTGTCACATAAACAGAGTTATGTATTTTTTGAGTGAGTGCGTATGGTTGAATATGTGTGTGTCAGTGTGGGAAGGTCAGAGGACTTGGAGGAGTTGGTTCTCTCCCACCATGTGCGTCCTAGAGATGAGACTCTGCTCATCTGGCTTAGCTGCAAGTGCGTTTTCCCATGAGCCATCTCACTGGCCTCCAACTCATCTTTGGTTTTGTGACACCCTGGCCTAGAAATTGCCATGTAGACCAGGCTAGCCTCAAACTTGTAGTGATATGGCTACGTTTGCTTCTCTACTGCTGGAATTAAAGGCATGCACTATCAAAAGAGGCTTCCAAGTAATCTTTTTTTGTTTTTTGTTTTTTTGTTTTTGTTTTTTTTTAGACAGGATTTCTCTGTATAGCCCTGGCTGTCCTGGAACTCAGTTTGTAGACCAGGCTGGCCTCGAACTCAGAAATCCGCCTGCCTCTGCCTCCCGAGTGCTGGTATTAAAAGCGTGTGCCACCACCGCCCGGCTAGGACAATATTTTTCAAGGTAATAATGAGTGATGTATAGCATGCTTGGCCTACATAATGCATTCCAGGCTGGTCAGGACTGCATCTGAGAACAAAACCCAACAAAACCCAAAAGATACTAAAGGGAGCAAAGATGACTGTGAAGCTGTCTTCTGGCTACTTTGCTAATGTTATGTATAGCTCAGTGGTAGATGCTTGCCAGCATCCTCAGTAGCACACATAGATAAAAGACAGAACTCACCACATGCCAAGCTGAGCCCTGGGGCATATGACGGGGCATGCACTCGACTGTGTGTGTGTGTGTGTGTGTGTGTGTGTGTGTGTGTGTGTGTGTGTGTTGCATGTAATGTTGTTTTGTTTTGTTTTTTTAAAGATTTATTTATTATTTTAATGTAAGTACACTGTAGCTGTCTTCAAACACAGCAGGAGGGGCAGTCAGATGTCATTACGGATGGTTTCAAGCCACCATGTGTTTGCTGGGATTTGAACTCAGGACCTTTGGAAGAGCACTTAGTGCTCTTAACCGCTGCGCCATCTCACCAGCCCCCCATGTAATGTTGTTTTGAGGTGCCTTTCCAACTTTCATTCTCTCAGCTTCCCAACTGCTCACCACTATGTGTGGCTAAGTCTCTCTTTTTTTTTTTTTTTTTTTTTTTAAGATTTATTTTATTTATTATATGTAAGTACACTGTAGCTGTCTTCAGACACTCCAGAAGAGGGCACCAGATCTCGTTACGGATGGTTGTGAGCCACCATGTGGATGCTGGGATTTGAACTTATCACCTTCGGAAGAGCACCCGCTGAGCCATCTCACCAGCCCCATAAGTCTCTCTTTTTAAAAACTGTTTTGGATTTTACCAAGGAAGGTGTGGTGGGACAATAGGACAGTCTAAGGCCTTTGGCTGCAGAATGATGTGAAAGTCACAAGTAAACACCTGTGGCAACCATAAGGACCTAGCACTCTTAAAAAGTGGACTATGGTGACATGTGCCTAAAAACCCTGTCTGGGAAGGTGGGCACTGGAGGATCTTTGTCTAACCCAGCCATCTCGATCAAGATCTAATGAGAGACACTATCTAAAGGAAGAAGGTGGAGGAACATCAGGCTGCCAAGCCTGGTCACCTGTGTTTGATCCCCAGGACCTACATGGTAGAAGCAAGTAACCCAGATAGTTGCCCTGTGACTTTTACAGATGCACCATGGTATGTGTACCCCCATCACACACACAATGCACATAATATGTAAAGTATAAAAGGAAAAAGAAAATTTTAAATGTGCCAGAGATGTGGGTGAGTGGTTAAGGGTGCTTGCTGTTCTTGTAGAGGAGCAGGGTCACGCTTGCAGCACTCGTGTTGGGTGACTCGTGGCCACCAGTAACTTTATCCCCAGGCGTTCCAAAACCCTCTTCTGCCCTCTCAAGTGCAAGAGTGTGTGTGTGTGTGTGTGTGTATACATGTGCTTGCAAGCTCGCACCTGTGGGTGTATTCACACAAATAGAAATAAATCTTGAGGGCTGGTGAGATGGCTCAGCGGGTAAGAGCACCGACTGCTCTTCCAAAGGTCCTAAGTTCAAATCCCAGCAACCACATGATGGCTCACAACCATTGTAACGAGATTTGACTCCCTCTTCTGGAGTGTCTGAAGACAGCTACAGTGTACTTACATATAATAATAAATAAATAGATAAATCTTTAAAAAAAAGAAATCTTGAGTTTCTAGTAATAAAACAATTAAAATCATAAGCTACAGGGTGGTTGAAGAAGATATCAGATATCAACCTTTGACCTCCACATTCGTATGTGCAATGTGTATGCACACACAAATGTTACTGCATGTCTATCAAAAGGAAATCTGGAAAACCAGTGTGTTGATCATATTCTGTTGCCATAACACAATATATAAAGTAATCAATTTCTAAAATGTCAGTTTTGCTCATCGTTTGTTTTAGTGTGTATATGTGCTTGCCTGCATGTATGCCTGTGTGCCACATGTGTGCCTGGTTCCCGTGGAGACTGAAAAAGGGTATCAGAGCCCCCAGGAACTACAGATGGTTGAGTCACCATGTCTGTGGTGGGAACCGAGTCTGAGTCTTCTGTAGGAATGCCCAGCATTGTGGCTCTGGAGACTAACCATGGCTGCCTGGCCTGTGGAGACTGCAGGCAGTGGTGAGAGTCAACATCAAGGTCCTGCTCAGTGTATCAGCTGGGAAGGGAAGGAAGGAATTGGGGAGACTTATCCTCAGCAAAGCCCTCCTAAAGGGTTTATCACTTCCTGGTGGTAGCACAGGCTGAGGACCCCTGGAAAACACTCCTAGGTCATAGCACTCAGACTCAAAGTCCTCAGCCCTGGTGTTTTAACCCTTCACGTGCCATATCTTTGGCATTTCTGTGTATTAGCCTGTGTACCCCGCTCCTGGTCAGTGATTCGGGGAGCTTCCCGAGCAGCCTGCACCTCAGAGCTCTGCTTCTTGCCGTGGTCCTTTCTGTGCCTGCAGATGTGTGTGGAGGGCACAAGTGCAGTCCCTTAGGCCCCAGGTCCTCCTGTCTCCCAGCCCCCAGTCACAAGCAGGAACCAGGGCATCCAGCCTTTTTTAAATGTATGTTCCAGAGATTGGATTAACATCTCAGAAGCACTTTGCCGACCGAGCGAGCCATCTCCTGCACCGTCCTTTGGGGTAGTTGGCTTTATGCTGGTCTGGGTGGGAGTGACAGCCAGCTACCAAAACAAGGGTGGTGTCAAGCTTGCATATCAAAACAGGATACAAGTTGAAGCTTCATGACTTGTGGTGGACCTTGCTTGCCCTAGATGCATGGTTCCTTCTAACTGAAGCTCTGTCTTTGATTCTCATGAACTTACTGTTCCTATTGTCATAGTCAGGCCCTAGAGCTGTTGACATGTCTCTGATTAATGGCCTTTGTTGCAGTATTTTGATAGTCATAGACTGTCAACTGAACACAGGGACAGAGTGGAGCTCAGGCCCAGTTAGCACTCGGGTTGCTTCAGGCACAGGCCATTTCTTTCCAGTGGGTAAGATGGGAAGAAACTATAGCAGTAACCACGCCTTCACCTTAACCCAGCGGAGCGATGGCAGAACACTTTCACTTTGCTCAATGCTGATACTCCCTGGGTGTGTTATCGTGGATGAGGACCGAGGCCTCTGGATCATTGTCTCTTAGAAACAGGGGCACATTCAGCCCAGCTTGTCTAGCTCTAGACCTGCTGTTGATTCCTGAAGGAAACATTTGATAGTGGTCCTTACACAGAAGTTTCAAGTCTGAAATACTTGAAGGGGCTGGGGGCGTAGCTCAGTTGGTAAAGTACTTGCCTGACATGCATGAATTCTTGGGTTCAGCCCCCAGCAGCACATAAACTAGGTGAGGTCACATATGCCTGTCACCCAGCCCTCAGGAGGTGGAGGCAGGATGATTGGGCGCTCAAGATCATCCTCTGCTACAAAATGGCAAAGCTGTGAGCTATCTGAGAAAGAAAGGGCAGGGAAGGGGGTTTTCTTGAAAGCTGAAACAGCATCCAATTGAGGTCCTGTGATTGCCAGGTCAGGAAGTCAGGTTTCAGGAGGTAGAGGGGAAAGCGATAATTGGTTTTGGCCTTCCAGATTGCTGTCCATGTCTGCTGCTTTGAGAGGCAGGAAGGCTGCTTTCTGCTTGAGTCACGAAAGCTTGTATTAAGTCAGGAGTGCTTAGTGTCTGTGGATGCCTCTGGAGTGTTGCATACCTCTGACTGAACAGCTGTCTAAGCAAGCACCTGCAGTCCACTGCATGGTTTCCAGGCCTTCAGAGCTGCCCCAGTGCCTGCTGTGCCTCGAGGGAATCTCCTCTGCCTGGGACAGGATCCCAGAAGTATCTCCTCGGTGTTTGTGTTGGCCTTTACATGACAGCGGTGCAGCCAGCCTCTGCCATTCTGTAGACTATGAGGGAAGGGCCCTTTCTGTTTCCCGTGTCCA
The DNA here is from genome assembly GCA_902729485.2 of Mus minutoides. Classification (NCBI taxonomy): domain Eukaryota; kingdom Metazoa; phylum Chordata; class Mammalia; order Rodentia; family Muridae; genus Mus; species Mus minutoides. The sequence goes on from LR749736.1 coordinate 801,852, forward strand.
TCCCAAGGTTCTCTCTTCTTCCCCTGCTGGGTGGAAGGCCTAGCCATGATGGCCACACCCCTGAGCCCAGGCAGCAGGAAGTGGGATCTGCCTCAGCAGGACTGGGGTCTAGCCAGGGTACGAGAAAACAGCAAAAAGACCAGGTTTATTTGTCAGTACTCCATACCCAGTCCAGGCCCTCACATGGGCTGGACTCTGCAGTGAGGTGCCTCCACCCAGCCTGACTCTTTGACTCCCAGGAATTGGAACTCTTTAGCCATGAAGTCAGTGCAGTTGAAATGTCAACCTTGGCAGTCAGTGGACTGGCAAATGTCAAAGGCAAATGCTCCATGTCTCAGAGCTGAAACTTCAAGTCAGAAAGCTATTGAGAAGGTTGGTCCAGTCCTTCCACATGTGCTGTTCATCACTGAGGACTGTGGGGGACAGGAATCGATAACCCCCCACTTTCTCACTTCTGTCTGTCCTTTGGACTGGTGAAACAGTCCAAATTTCTATGGTATCAAAATTGCCAACCCACCAAGGATAAGGCTTGTTGGAGCCCAAGACTCTAGAGGCCCCTGAACTCTACTGGGGTACCCTTGTCTTGGGCTGCGTTGGGGAAATGTGTGGTTTCTGGGTTTACTTTGTGGAGGATATTGCTGTTCTGTTGTCCCCTGAGAGGAAACAGAACACAGTCTGTTCAGAGGATTTAAGAGTTGATGGCAGAGGGAACTTTGCTGCTGCATGAGAGAGAGAGAGAGAGAGAGAGAGAGAGAGAGAGAGAGAGAGAGAGAGAGAGAGAGAGAGAGAGAGGAGAGAGAGCGCCTCTCTACATCCCCATCCCCATCCCCAGACACCCGCCTTGTCTCTCGGTGGCCTTGCGTCTCTCAATGTTCAGCGTCTGTAGCAGTTCTGAAAGAGAACTCCCTGGAGCTGTGTCCTTCAGCTTCCTCAGGGTAGAGTTTGATTATCCAGTGACCCCTTCTCCTCTGTGCGGCCTCTTCAAGAAAGGAAGGAGGGATAAAACAGGAGGCTGCACCTGTGTATTTGCTCAAGCTTAAAGCTGAAGTCTCCCTTCTGTCATATTGCCAATTTAGAGAAAGTGATGAAGTCATAAGATGTCATGGGGAGGAAGGATTTCTGTAGCTCACAGTCCCAGAACAGAGTTACCATTGTTTGTGGTTGGAGCACCACAGCATCTACAGTCCTGAAGCAGAGAGGGGTTCATCCATGCGTGCATGCCTGTTCTCTGCTCATTTGCTCTACTCTGATGAAGCTCAGGATCCCCTGCCTAAGGATGGTACCACCCACAGTGGGCAGGCCTTCCCAACTCAATCAGGAGACTCCACCCTCTATGGACAGGCCCTCACAGGCCAACCTGTTGTAGACAACCGCTCATTAAGATTCTTTTCCAAGTGATTCTAGATAATTTCAAGTTACCAATACTAACCATGGGGACTAAGAGATGTCTCCATGAGTAAAAGCACTTGTCACCAAATCTCACGACCTGTTCAATCCTTGGACTCACATGGTAGAAGGACCAAACTGACACACACAATAAGTTTAAAAATAAATGTAATTTTAAGAACAAAAATTAAAGGGGAGAAAGAGCTTAGCTGTTAAGAGCACCAGCAGCTCTTCCAGAGGACTGGTGTTTAATTCCCAGCATCTACATGGCTGCTCGCAACCATCTGTAGTTCCAGTCCCAGGATATGACACCTTCTTCTGGCCTCCAAGTGTCCTGCATACAAATGAGACACAGATATATATGCAGGGTTCACCCATACACATAAAATAAGAAGATTTTTAGAAAGAATAAGAACTAAAAGCCTAACAATTACAACTAGGAAAAAAAGGCTAAAAGCAGAAGGTGTCTAATGTGTGACAGTCACAGCTCACAGCTCCCGCCTACAGAGTTGTCAGTGAGCCCAACAGCCATTGTCTTTCTCCTTGATGTCAGCATCTGTGGAGAGACCCAGGCCCACCCTCACACAGACAGACACAGGGTGAGTGGGTCAGTGGGGAATGAGGAACTGAACTTGGTGGCTAAGAGCTGTCAGTGATGAAAAGCATCTCCAGAACTTCCGGGGGGAGGGGTAGGAAGTTCACTAGCCTGGATGCTTAAGTAAATCTTGAACTGGTTTCAGAAGGCGCTGGTTATACCCTTCCTGTTTTCAGCTCATGAACAGAGAGCCTTGTAGGTACCTTGAACACAGCTCCTGAGTCTGCCTATAGTGGTTTCTTGTGTATTCTTGTGTATTCTTGAGAAAGTGGAAATCAGAACTCTTTTATTTGCTTAATTCACAAATGTGCTCAGTTAAGGCAGCTAACTTGTCAGAGAGGAAGAAACAGGTGCTAGCAAGAAGGCCCAGAGTATTGACTGGTTGCAGCCAGCTGATATGGAGCCCAGTCTGGGACTGAAGCTGTGTGATGAGGAACGCCACAGCTCTTGGCCAGTGTGTCATTGGTGGTGTCTGAAGCATCTCTGCTCTTCCTGCTCAGTCAGAGCCGCACACTTGCCTTTGCTCAGAGGGTCCCCAGGTCCCTAGGGGGGGAGAACGGGTCAAAGGTGCCCTTTGCCACCAGAAATGTGTATTCCTAACGCTCTGGTGTCTACACGGGTCATAAGGACCTTCTCCACACAGAGACTGCCTTCCTAGAGTTCTGGGAACATGAACTTGGGGTGAGCAGTGTCCTGGATCTTCCTGGAAAAGCTTTAGGACAGCAAGGAGGGAGGAGATAGGACCCACGATGAGCACATTTCTCCTGGCTGGACACTTACAGTCTGTGCTTCCTAACTACCAAAGGCCAGGATTTTAAAACCCATCTTAGCTTTGCTCTGCCTCCCTGTGTCTAGTCTCCTTGGCATGGAAGGAAGGTCGGTGATTTGGGCTCCCCTGTACCACTTGATCCTACATCCAGAAAGCCGGGGCTTTACCCGCATCATCTGACATCTCCATCACCAAGTCACACTCTAGTGTGCTTTAACAAAGCTGGCTGGACAAGCACAGTAGCTGCCCGGCCTCAACCCCAGGGACTCTGAGCCCTCCCACGTGGGCCTGGCACATGGTAGCTGGAAGCCCTCACAGGCCTGAAACTGTTGCTCTCTCTCTCTCCTCTGCCTGCCTGGCAGAAGTGGCTATTGGAACGGCCACGCCTGTTGTCAGGAAGTAGAATTCAGAATGGCAGAGAGAAAGAGAACAACCTTAGGTAGGCTGCCCATGGGCCAATGAACCAACATGCTGGTCAGGGTTAGTTGAAGGAAGAAGGGGAGGTGGATGACGGCCTGGGAGGGATCCACCCTCCATGGTCACTGCAGCTCAGCCAGTGTTGGTTTCATCATATAAAACTGGAACGGTCCTTAGAGACCAAGATGTGGTTGTTATAAACGGACAGGGCTTTTTCATTGCTAGCACGAGTTCTCCTGGTCATTCCTCACTCTCCTGCCCTAGCCTTGTCCAGCACAAGAATTCTCCCAGTCTCCTCCATCCTGGCCTGTCTAGTGTAAGGCTACTCCACAGTGAGCAAGCCCTAGTTTTCAAACTACAGTTTTCTGGGTCTGAAAGCCCTGGAGTCTCTCAGATGGGTCTGTAAGTCCTTCTTCTGTGAGCCTGTACCCTTGCTTGTGGCTGTGGTCAAGCCTGCCTTTCCACATGGCCCACAGTCAGGTCTGCATCTAACTAGTACATCTGATTGGTGCAACCTTGACATCTCACCCCACCCCCACTTTGCACCAATCTAAGTTCTTTATTTTTTGAAGAAGTTGAGAAACTAAGTCAGAGAAGCAGAGAGACCTCTCTTCAGGATAACAGAATTAGGTTGTAACCATGACTGTCATTTTCTAGTTTTTTCTAACTCTTCTGAGCTTATTAAATGGAGCATTACCAGGCCGGGCAGTGGTGGCGCATGTAATCCCAGCACTTGGGAGGCAGAGGCAGGCAAATTTCTGAGTTCAAGGCCAGCCTGGTCTCCAGAGTGAGTTCCAGGACAGCCAGGGCTACACAGAGAAACCCTGTCTCAAAAAACAAAAACAAAAACAAAACAAAAAACAAAAAAATGGAGCATTACCTATCACAGGTGCGTGTGCTCCTGTGTGTGCAAGTGCACACGAGGGGACAGTCTCATGCACTGGCCTCCCCTTTCACCTGGAGCAGTGGCTCCTAACCCTTCTGATGCTGTGGCCCTTTAATTTAGTTCCTCATGTTGTGACCCACAACCATAAAGCCATTTCCATTGCTGCTTCATAACTATAATTTTGCTTCTATTATAAACTGTTATGTAAATATTAGGAGACCCCCTATGAAAGAGTTTTCAACATCCCCCAAGGGGGTCAGTTATGTCCCACAGGCTGAGAGCTACTCACCTGGAAGCAAGATTACCTCCTGTTTGCCACTGTGCACCAGGCCACCCAGCCTGTGAGCCTCTCCTGTCTCTACCTCCCAGCTCACCATAAGGGCACTGCAGTTACAGAGCGCTCATACGCCTGCACTCATATGGGTGTTGAAGACTTTAACTTACACATGCGTGGCAAATGCTCTACTCAACAAGCCTTCTCTGCAGCCTTCCTTAGGTAAAATGCTAAATTAGCTAGCGTGTTAGAACGTGAGTTAGCAGCTGGGCGTGGTGCTACAGCCTGTGACCCCTGTGACCCCAGCACTCTTGAGCTGAGGCTGGGGATCATCCTGAGTCTGAATGTAGCTTAGTCTGCATAGTGAGACCACATCTGGGAAAACAAAAACAACAAAAAAATCCAGTCTGGCCCAATCCCTGCCGCATAAGCAAGCATTCAGTGGGTATCAGTTTCTGTCTTGCTGGAGTGTGACATTGCCCTTAGGTCAGCGGGTTCATAGTCTGTATCCACCATGGCCCTTTGACCTCTCACCATCATGCAGTGGAGGCAGCTGTCATTGATACATGAAATGAACCACCCCTGTGTCAGGCTGTGTCTGTGTTTGTGAGGTGTGCTTTCAGAATCCGGGTTTGTGTGTACCCCTGGGGTTGCAAGTATAGGATGTTCAGTAGCCAGGGCTTAGACAGTCATCTGTGTCTGCAGCCAGGCCCAGCCAGCCTGAGAGAATCAAGCTAGTTACTTGGCTAAACCGTGCTCGTGGCAGCAGTGTACCCCACGAGTCAGTGGGTGTGTGCTTTTGGAAACGTGGACATGGATTTGGTTCATTATTTATTAGTATGTTGACAGGGTCTCTCTACATAACCTTGACTATCCTGGAACTCATTGTAGACCAAGCTGCCCTGGAACTCATAGAGACCCTCCTGCCTCTGCCTCCTGAGTGCTGGGATAAGAGATGTGCATCACCACACTCAGCCTGATTCTTTCAAAATAGAGTTGGCTGGGCAGTGGTGGCACACACCTTTAATTGCAGCACTTGGGAGGCAGAGGCAAGTGGATCTCTGAGTTCAAGGCCAGCCTGGACTACAGAGCTAGTCCCAGTGTGACCATAGCTAAACAGAGAAACCCTGTTTGCAAAAAATAAATAAGGGAGGGATAGGGAGTTTGTGTGTATACATGTGTGAACATGCATGTAGATGCCTCAGAAGCTAGCAGCAGGGATATTGGGTCCCCTGAAGCTGGAGTGATCGACTATCACAAACTGCCTGAAGTAACTGCTGAGCCATCTCTCTAGCGCCAGTGATGGGAGTCTTCGTGTTCCAGGAGGTGGGCAGAGTCTCAGTCTCCAAAAAGCAGTCATACCCTGAATCATCCCAAGAGTTGTTAGGACCCAGTACTGGGACTCAGATCCTTCAACATGGGAACTTTTGCAGGTTTCTAACCCTGGATTTGAACTCTAGATCCTGGAAGTTAACCTGAGGTTTCAAGCTGCAACACAGAACCCTCTTGATGACCACATAGAACCCTCTTACAGACACCCGATAACAGCTTACTGAATGAGTGACTATAGAGCAGCTCTGTTGTGTGAGATGTGGCAGGCTTCTGTGGGCGTGTTGTCCCAGCGGTGTGGGAGGGAGTAGTTCTGGCCTGTCACTCTAGACCACACTCCTGCTTCCAGGCCCTGAAAGCCAGTTTTGGTCCAGTACATTCTTGCACAGTGGGACTAGGAATGAGGGCCAGCTTCCTTCACTTGGGGCAGCCTGGGTGGTTCCCTGGAATGGGTTCTCGAGCTGTGCAGGTTGAGGAGAGAACCTGTACTGGTTTGTCTTGAGGTTGTCTGCTGAGTCTAGAGCTCCCCCTGCTGTCAGAAAATGGAAGGGCTCTCGTGACCTTAACGTTTTCTCTCCTAGTCTTACTATTTTTAACATTGTCTTTAATCTAAACAAAACTGCTGCCCTGACGGTGAAGCTCCTCTGAGCATGCTCCCAGGAGGCCCACCCCTGGGAATGGAGGGGCGGAAGCACAGAGGCCAGGCAGGATAGGTCCTATCTGTGTCTTGCTACTTTTAGCGGCTCCCACCACAGGCCTGGAAGGTTATCTTTGCACACAGTCTCACACTGTCTGCAGCCTTGGGCAGCAGAACTGAAACTGACCACAGCCTCGCATGTTTCTCACCTACTGCTATTGTTCCCTAGTGAAGTGAGCCACATGCTCCCTGTCCTTCCCGGTGTCTTAAGTTGTCATGTGTCACCTTACAAGAGACTTGAAGTGTTTATGCTGCATTTGCATAGGAGTTGCAGCTGGGCTTGCCATTAGAGACAGAAGCTGAGCAGACCCCAGAATGGGACCCAGCCTTCACCTGGGCCAGCCAACAATGACTGAAGTTTTCATAGTTATCAAAGATAATCCATGCTGTTGGTCCCGGCTAAGGAAAGATGCAGCCCTGTGAGGGCACGGGCCTCTGCTTTAACCTCCCTATGTGACCTCTGCAATTTCTAATGAGACAGAAAAAGTGTGGTGGGTCCAGCTCACAGTTCTGCCGGAGCCAGGCGGTCATGGAGCTAACTGGTGGGATGGGAAATGGTGTAGCACTGAACCAAAGGTCAAGGAGGCACTGCTGTCCCCAGGGGTCTTAGAGTGACCAGACAAAAAGACACATGCTGCCGGGCGTGGTGGCACAGGCCTTTAATCCCAGCACTCGGGAGGCAGAGGCAGGCGGATTTCTGAGTTCCAGGCCAGCCTGGTCTACAAAGTGAGCTCCAGGACAGCCAGGGCTATACAGAGAAACCCTGTCTCGAAAAAAAAAAAAAATTTTTTTTAAAATAAAAAATAAGACACATGCTTCTTGGGTGTCAGGTGGCATTTCTCAGCTGCAGTGGTAGTGTACATGGAGTATCACTAGAAGGTGGGTTCTGCTGCTGTTTGGGGTTTTGGTTCTGGGACTGGGGCTTGCCTGTGCCAAGTAGGCACTCTAGCACAGAGCTAGCCTCAGCCTCTAAATGTAATTCTTTTATGGTTCTTTTCTCAACAGCTTTGAAAAGTCCAGCTGCATTTCATGAGCAGAGAAGGAGCCTGGAGCGGGCCAGGGTAAGGCTCCCTTCCCCCGAGGACCTGCAGAGTACACCAGCAGCACCAGCCACAAGCTGCGTTTCTTCCAGTCTAGCACAGCCTTGGGGTCAGCCCTCACCTTGTAGCTGTAAAGTAGACACCTTGGCCTTTCCTGTTTCTTCCCTCCCCAGCCACTCTCCCTGGTAAAATGGAGAGAGTGAGACTCTCTTTTAGTACCTTGGAGGCCTTGTGACGGTCACCAGAGCTCCCTCCCCAAACCTGGCCTAAAGACCTCTCATCTTCCCTGCACTGATTCCATTCACCCAGACGATCTGCACCAGTACTGCCCATGGCTGGCTCTCCACTCGGGAGCAGACACTGCCCACAGCCTACGGGCGCTCCAGTGAGCTTCCATCTCCACCTGCCCCAAAGCAGCCAGCATCCACTTCTGCCCTTGTAAAGCAGACCTGGCGTGCCACAAGCCACACTTCTGCTGTAACACCGAGCTGAAGCCATGTCCCCTCCTTTTCAGTTCCCTCTACCCCCCACCCCCCAGCAATGTCCTGTGCTTGGTGTGGGTGGAAACAGGGAGGGACCAGCTCATGGTTCCCCTGGGGCCCCCACTGGACCTTTTTTTCTCTGTAGAAAATCAAGTTCAATTCTTAGGGAGTAGGAAGCGTGGAATCAGGGTGGGAAACTGAGAAACAGAAGCAGTAACAAACCGTTTGCTTACTTCCATTTGCTGGGAGACAGAGAAGGCCCAGCAGGGAGCAAGCGTCAGCATTCGCAGCCAGGCAGATTAGCTCCGGGTGCAGTAGGCCCTGGTTAGACACCATTATCTTACTGAGCATGGCTCTGTGTGTGTGTATGTGTGTGTGTGTGTGTGTGTGTGTGTGTGTGTGTGAGAGAGAGAGAGAGAGAGAGAGAGAGAGAGAGGTTGAGTTCATTTTGTATTTATCCACACAGGAACCCTCACAAGTTACGTGCGGCTGTCCTTGGTTTTTGGTTTATTTTGTTTTTTTGAGACAGTATTTCTCTGTGTAGCCCTGGCTGTCCTGGAACTCACTCTTTAGACCAGGCTGGCCTCCAACTCAGAGATCAGCCTGCCTCCTGAGTGTTAGGATTAAAGGCATGTGCTCCATCCACCGCCTGGTGTACACCTTGTTTTTTTGTTTTTTGGTTTTTTTTAAAGATTTATTTTATTTATTATATGTAAGACACTCCAGAAGAGGGCGCCAGATCTCGTTACAGATGGTTGTGAGCCACCATGTGGATGCTGGGGTTTGAACTTATCACCTTCAGAAGAGCAGTCGGGTGCTCTTACCCGCTGAGCCATCTCACCAGCCCCACCTTGTTTTTTAGATGCAGCAGAAGCTAACTGATCTGTCCAGCTAGAAAGCGGTAAAGCTGGAACTCAAACCTAGGTCTGTGGAGCCCAGACTTTTATTACATTTCGTGTGTGTGTGTGTGTGTGTGTGTGTGTGTGTGTGTGCGCGCGCGCACCCAAGATCAGAGAATACCTTACAAGAGTTCTCTCCTTTGATCATGCAGGTCCTGGGGATCACACTAAAGTCCATTTCAGCAACCATGTATATGTATATGTGTATATAACCATATATATGTTTGGTTATATATGCAAAATAATTTTATTCCCTCACAGGCGGTAAATATATTCATCTAACAAGTGCATATGTTGCACATCTGTTCACAGATTACTTCGAAATTACAGTACTGGGCTTAATAGTTAAGCATACACTGAACTGTCTTAATTCGATATTACAAGTGAGTGTATTGGATTGGTCGCAGCATGCTAGCCTTACTCAGTGATAGCAATGAGAAAAGCAGTTAGTTCTGTATCTGAGTAAGAGCACGGCCAGCTTGTGTGCGGGGAAGCTCTGCACGTGATCCCAGTCATGCCACTGCTCCCCACGTCTGTGACTCCAGTTCAGACAGCATCTCGGGGAGACTCGTCCCTGGTGGCTGCGGCCCAGGTCCCAAAGGAGCTCTCAGGTGCAGCTCTGGGTGACCAGCAGCTGCTTTCCTGTCAGCTGCTTGTGTTTTCCAGCCCCAGCAGTGCCTTCAGTGGTATCAGCTAAAAGTCCTTTCTTTACCGTCTGTACCAGGAGCAGACTGCTTCTCCTTAGTAGCTTCTGGGTAGCCAGGCCCTAGCCAGTGGACATCCCTGGAAGATTGACTGTTTGTTATAAAAGCCATGGCTCAGAACCATTGAGACATTGAGACAAGAGGTGTATTTGAATGCGTGTAGCCTCTCTGGTGGGTTCTCCCAGAACCTGCCTGAGTTCTCTAAGCTGGAAATTCCTCCAGGTTTTTATTATTTATTTGTTTGTTTGTTTGCGTACACTGTAGCTATCTTCAGACACACCAGACCCCTGATGGTTGTGAGCCCCCATGTGGTTGCTGGGAATTGAACTCAGGACTTCTATTAGAGCAGTCAGCAAGCACTCTTAACTGCCGAGGTGTTTCTCTAGCCCCATTCCTCCAGATTTACAAGCTGTCTCCCCTGTGTGCCCTGGCTGTCGATAGAGCGGCTGTCTGTAGAAAGCCGCAGCGCTTGCCCTCTCCTCGCTACAGATGGGCTGATGTACCCAGAGCCCACAGCTGCTTTCTGCATCTTTAGGCTCAGGCTCCAGGACTGCCACAGGGTCCTGGGGCAGCAGCCAGCAGGATGATCTCTGCTGTAAGTGATGTGCCCCAGTAACTTTTTTTCCGACCCTGTCCCATCCTGTCCTCTTCTTTCATAGGCTGTTGCAGAGGAGAGGAGCGCAGGCTCTTCAGTCACGTGCTCTCAGAATCAGCCTCCAGCAGCAGGGGCTCGGTGCTGCGGAGGGAAGGGTTTAGTTCTCCCAGCAGCTGATGAATGCAGAAATGAGGACATGGGACTTGAAGGAACTAGCGCTCTGATACCATGTATGAAAATTAGTATTGCATTTGGCAGTCATTCAGACTGAATTGAAAAGACTCTTAAGATCACGCAATGCAAGGTTTTTGAAACAGAACATAAAATTACATCCACAGCGATTACAGCTCTGCAGAGTCAAACTACATGAAAGAAGGGCTAGAAACAGCACTCATTCACGGCTCTGCTGACATGAAATGGGTGACTGTTTTGTTTTCTAATTTTAAGTACTTGGGGTAGTGTAAGTATTAAGTTTTAAATACATACAGCAGTGGCCTGAGAGACACAGCTGGAAGCTGGTATGTATTCTGATACCCACCTTGCCTCAGGACCCTGGAGTCACCAAGCTGCTGAGGTGGACAGCAGCAGCCACTACCGCCAAATCATGTTTTGTGGTCCTGTCCACTCATAAGCTTATGTCCCAGCCTTGAGAGTTTATTGGTGTTCTTTTCCATAGACCGAGGACTATTTGAAACGGAAGATCCGTTCCCGGCCCGAGAGATCAGAGCTGGTCAGGATGCACATTCTGGAAGGTGTGTGATGTTGGAGGTACTTCCCCGGCTGGGTGTGCATTGTGTTTTTGTGCCCTCCCACTTCCTGCTGTTGTCCATCTTCTGCTAGCAGGGCCAACTGTTGGCTTCACAGTCAGACACGTGTGTGGCTGTTACTGTCTTATAGGAGTGTGTGAGAAGCCTGGGTTGACATGACTCTTCTCCTGGGTCCACCACCCACTGCTGGATACCAAGTTATCCACCCACTGGGATAAAATGGTCATGGTCTCTGTCTGCTGGGATGGAGCCCCTTTCTCTCCCAAATCCTACAGTGTGAACTCTGGCTTATCTGGGCTAGATCACCCTTCAGTGTTCACTTGCTCACTCCCTCCCCCACTGGTAAAACCTAAGCACCTGTGATGGCAGCCAACTCACCCAGCTATACTTTTCGTTCCTGAAGTTAGCTATAGGATTTGTTTTCTATAGTGTTTAAAAGGGGAAGTTTGGCTCCAGAGAGTGCCATGTATGTGCCTATTTTTGTTTGCTTAGTTTGGGGGTCATTGGAGCCCCACATTTTGACACTGAAGCCACTGATACCCAGAACAGTTTGCCTCAGTGGCCCAGGTCTAAGTGGAGCAGAGCTGTTCTTTCTCTGGTGTCCTCAGGTCTAGCCTGGCTGTAATTGTCCTGGGACACTGGAAGCCAGGCTACACTCCTGCCTGGATGTAGTTCTCACTCTGCTTGTGTCAGCTCCTATTGTTCTAGGGGCCCTAGGGCAGTAATCTGGGGCCTTTCCTCCCATCTCTCTGAACCCCCTCCTTTTCCATGTAGAGACCTCGGCTGAGCCTTCTCTCCAGGCCAAGCAGCTGAAGCTGAAGAGAGCCAGGCTGGCTGATGACCTCAATGAAAAGATTGCACAGAGGCCTGGCCCCATGGAGCTGGTGGAGAAGAATATCCTGCCTGTGGAATCCAGCCTGAAGGAGGCTATCATTGGTGAGGAGGCTCCCACCCTGTATGGACTGTAGCCTGAGTGTAGAAGAGAGGCTGAGTTAAGGGGGAACTTTAGTTTAGACTTACGGAACAGGGATTCACCGGGAGGAAATGTGAGGAAGCCTTCAGGGGAGGCTCTCGTGAGGAAGTGGAACCCAGGCCCATATTTGTCTAAGACAGGAATCATGGACTGCCGAGGGCCCCACCCATGTCCATCTACACTCGTGTCCATCTACGCACACACGTGTCCACCGTCTCTTCAGACACACAGCACAAGTCCCATGTCATTCCCTCCCTCAGACATGAGTATCTCTTCAGCGTGCCCATCTGTCCTGCTCCAAAGTCTATCAACCATCACCTCCCACAGGGCGGTGCCCACCCAGCATTTGTGGGGCTAGCCTGTACATGGTCTCCATCCTGACAGCATGGCCAGTGGCTTCCTCCATGATGGGCCCAGCTCAATGTGAACTATGGCTTATCTGGGCTAGATCACCCTTAAGTGTGCTTGGCCCCACCCTGCTACTGTCTCTGAATAGGTCCTCATGATGGGGGGGAACCCTGCTACTGTCTCTGAATAGGCCCTCATGATGGGGGGGGGGGGAGAAAAATCTGTTTGTAGGATTGGTGTAAAGTCTAGCCACAGGTAAGGGAACAGAAGGCCAAGCCCCACTCTCACAGTAATAGCCCATCCGTCTGCAGTCTGCCAGCGAGAGAAGCTTAGATGTTCCTCCTCAGTCCCAGGGCTGTAGAAAGCCTCAGGTCACAGCTAGAGAGGAAGAGGCTGTGGGCTTGTTCCTCTTTTTATCTGGGGTCCTCCCCTCTCCCCAACCTCTTCCTCCAGCTGTGGAGAATGGTTGTGACATGCCTCTTGACATATCCTCCTGGCCTGGGCTTCCGTCTTTCCTCTACTGCCACTGCCAGTCCTTGCTGGGGCCCCTGTCCCCGCCTCTGCCCCCTTTCAGCCAACTCTGTCAGCTGTCAGAACATGGTTCTGGGCCAGTCCGAGCGCTGAAGGCAGTGGACTGTCCTGGCATATTTGCTGCCCAGGTGCTAGGTCTTGGCTTCATGGACCTTTGAAGGACGGCATACTTTCACTGAGCCCAGGTACCTGTGAGGTGGGGACCCTCCCTCCAGAGCCTCAGAGCTCTGAGGACTCTGGGGACTGAGCCCTAAGGAGGAGCTGTGATCACGTGCTGTCGCCATGGTCTGTCAGCAGCAGGTTCGTGGCCTCACTGTGTGAGTGTAAGCAGTGGGAAAACAAAACTGGGAGTTAGTACAAAGGCCCAACCCACTTAGCTCCTGACAAGCCTGTTCCAGAAGGCTGGCTGTGTCTCTGAGCTCTGCACTAAGGCAAGGCGCTAGCTAGGTTCTCTATACTGTGCACCTCTTAGACGCAGGGCTGGGTCCTGCCTACCTTCCTGTGTGCTGGCTGCAGGAGTCTTACACTGGCTTTGCATTTCAGTGGGCCAGGTAAATTACCCAAAGGTAGCAGACAGTTCCTCCTTCGACGAGGACAGCAGCGATGCCCTGTCTCCTGAGCAGCCTGCCAGCCATGAGTCCCAGGGTTCAGTGCCATCACCCTTGGAGTCCCGAGTCAGTGATCCACTGCCCAGTGCCACCTCCATATCACCCACTCAGGTGAGATTACCTCCTTCTAGATTCTTCCTCATAGAATCTAGAATTCTACCTGCCAAGGCCGCCCAGAGTCGGGCCTCTGTCCTGGGCAGGATGAGCAGTTCCTACTGTATGCATGAGGGATAGATGTGTATGTGTGGCCATCATTTCAGATGCCAACAATGGACCCAATTCTAGGAGGCTGAGCATAAGGAGAGGCTGGCTGGGTTGGGGTCCTGCAGCCCTCTGCACCCACTCTCATTGGCTCTCCTAGGGCTGCTTATCCAAGAGCACTTAGTCGGAGATGTGGCCGCCGCCAGCCTGGTCTGTCTGGTTCTCTCCCAGCCAGCCTGGCTTTGTACCGTGCTATCACCCCCCACTGTCCTCCGACCATGAGGATGGCAGGGCAGGATAGATAAAGTCTACTTGGGGGTGCCAGGATCCTTACTTCTCCCCTCCTGCCCTCCCTCCCAGGTTCTTTCTCAACTCCCGATTGCTCCGGATCCTGGAGAGACGCTTTTCCTGGCAGAGCAGCCTCCTCTGCCTCCCGCACCTCTGCTGCCCCCCAGCCTAACCAATGGAAGCATCGTCCCCACTGCCAAGCCTGCTCCCACACTCATTAAGGTATTTTCTGCCAGCCGCTGTCCTCCCTCCCATAATGTCATTCTAGCTGTGGAAACGACTGCAAGGGGTGGGTGGTTACATCCTCCAGCGGTCAAGGACCCGACCCAAGGTGATCTAGGTATTTCTCATCTCTGCACTGTCCTTGGGACACTGAACACTGTCTTAGCCTGTTTTTGTTGTTAGGAAAACGTTACCACAGCCTGAATAGAGATCAAAGAAAAAGGCTTGGGCCGGATGTGGTGGCACATGCCTTTAATCCCAGCACTTGGGAGGCAGAGGCAGGCGGATTTCTGAGTTTGAGGCCAGCCTGGTCTACAGAGTGAGTTCCAGGATAGCCAGGGCTATTCAGAGAAACCCTGTCTCAAAAAACCAAAACCAAAACAAAAACAAAAAAAAGAAAGAAAAAGGCTTGGGTCAGGGAAATGGCTCACCTGGGATAAGGCACTTGCCACCAAGCCTGACACCCTGAGTTTGGTCCTCTGGATGTCTGTACTTAGACTCCCACAAATTGTCTTCTTACCTCCACATGCACACTGTAACATTCACATACACACACAAATTAAAATTAATTTTTTTTATTTTATTTTTTTTTTGGTTTTTTTTTTTTTTGGTTTTTTCGAGACAGGGTTTCTCTGTATAGCCCTGGCTGTCCTGGAACTCACTTTGTAGACCAGGCTGGCCTCGAACTCAGAAATCCGCCTGCCTCTGCCTCCCAAGTGCTGGGATTAAAGGCGTGCACCACCACTCCCGGCTCAAATTAATTTTTTTTTTAAGGAGATTTTTCTTGGCTTACAGTACTAGCCCATGGTAGTAGGGCTCAGTGTCCAGGATTCAGACATTGGGGTTCCACCCTAAGATGATCTTACATAGTCCTAGTCATTCTGAAGGCCCCCTCTACGTATAAGTTAAACCACCACCCTCCTCAGACCTCATATGGGGAGTTCAGCTCCAATGTAGATTTAGCAGGTGTGGCACACTCACTTCATGGCAGGCACAGTGAGCCAGGCATTTGTACCTGAGGGCGCTACCTTCAGGTAGAGCACTGTTAGAGGCTGGCTGAGCTGAGCAGGATGTGCCACTGCCTGTGGAGCCTGCATGTTTGCACTTCTCCCTGAAGCACCTGGGGGAGGGCTTATTGTCATTGTCAGGGCCATGTAGCCCCACTGTAGCCCCAGTAGTTTTACCTGTCCTCTCATTCTCTTGGCTCCCTCCCTATAGACCCTACACCAACATGGCAACCACCCCAACATCACCTCTGTACTCCGCCAAACCCCCATCCCTGAGGCTGCCGTTGGCCACACCTTTCCTCTGGCTCTGTGGTCTCATCAGATACACTGACAAAGTCAGGACCTCTTCTTGGGCTCCAGGAGCCCAGCTCCTTACCGCCACATGTCCATGTTGTCTTCCTCTAGTGGGCTACCTCTGTCCACACCTTCCTGTGGCCACCAGTTCAAGACTCCACCTGATCTCTGCATCGTCTTCTGCCTTTGTCTCACCTTTGTCTGCTCAGCAGTGTCTAGGCTCCCACAGTCCTCTCTGGTACCCCCTGATTATTTGCCTTCATCTACCTCTGCCTGCCCCAAGAGCAGTGTGTCGATCATGACCCACTGACCTTTCTTGGTTCTTGGCCTGAGTCCTGCCCATCCAGGCCTTATTACGGTTGTGTCAGCTGGGAACCTATGGGCACACACAGAAGAATGTGGCATCCTGGGCTGGATCAAGAACAAAGTCACTGTGCAGCCTTGGGCAAGCGACTTCTGAGCTTGTTTCCAAATCACTGACACTTCCTTTCTAGGTGGGACTCTTCAGGGGCCTAAATGGCACCCTTTGAGCATGGCCATGCTACACAGCTCAGCTGTAGTTTTGTCTCTTTGTTTTTATGTTGCTCAGTCATGTGACACCTGTACAGATCCATCTGATTGGTCTTTCCTCTGGCCTGCCACGTCTTCTAGGATAGAGCCAGTCTCATAGAGTAGGGGTGGGTGCTCCTCAGGATGCCGGGCATGGGCCTAGGTGGTGCCTCCCTGGGGTGGCCCCTGATGCAGTGTCTCTTGTTCCCTCAGCAAAGCCAACCCAAGTCTGCCAGTGAGAAGTCGCAGCGCAGCAAGAAGGCCAAGGAGCCGAAGCCAAAGGTGAAGAAGCTTAAGTACCACCAGTACATCCCCCCAGACCAGAAGCAGGACAAGGGGGCGCCCGCCATGGACTCCTCCTATGCCAAGATCTTGCAGCAGCAGCAGCTCTTCCTGCAGCTGCAGATCCTCAACCAGCAGCAGCAGCAGCAGCAACAACAGCACTACAACTACCAGGCCATCCTGCCTGCCCCTCCCAAGTAGGAGCACAAGTCCCTGAGGCTATTCTTCTGGGCCCACTGCCTGCAGAGGTTAGGAAGGTACTGAAGCCCTTTGTTTCTGTCTTGCCTCAGGCCCTCGGGTGAGACTCCTGGAAGCAGTGCCCCTGCCCCATCACGCAGCCTCTCCACCAGTAGCAGCTCCAGCTCAGGCACCCCAGTGCCCAGTGGGCTGGCACGTCAGAACAGCACGGCGGCGCTAGCTGGCAAACCAGGAGCCCTGCCAGCCAACCTGGATGACATGAAGGTAGGTGGCTGACCCCTTCTCACTGGAAGCCTAGGCCTCTCCCATGAAGGATAAGGGGCAGGTTTTAGGCAGAGACGGTAATGGCCCATGACCACAAGACAGAAGGCAGAGGCAGCTCTAGATCTGGTTTGCTCTGAAAGGAGCACTTTAGAGTCTTCTGTAAGGCCTCTCAGGCCCATGGTCATAACAATATGCCCTTGTGTATGTTTGTGAGGCTGGGGGCAAAGCTCATATTCTCTATTATCATGTAGTAGTCCGTGAGTGGCAGCAGGGCTGTCAGTACTGCCCCTCCACTCTGCCAGTCAGTGCCAGTGGCCCAGCCTGGGCTCAGCCTGTTTACTCTGCCCCTGATCAGAAGGTGGGACAGGCCAAAGTCTTCTCTTGAACATTTGTCCTCCTGTGTCATAACCTGGATCTCCCAGTAAGACCACATTCATGAGGGTCTTGGGCTGATGGACTCCATCTAGACTTAAGCCCTATCCTTGCTGCTCCATAACGTTATGACCTCAAGGCTGTACTATTCTGTGAAGAAATTGAGCTGCAAGCACCATGTGGGGCTGAGGGAGAGTACTCTAGGAGAAGGGCTTGTAGGGTACAAGACTCGGGGAGTCATCTGGAATGGCCATTGGGACCCACATGAAGGACTCCCACCTTTCATAGCCTGTCCTTTAACTTGGCCCATTTTCCCTGTCCAGCCCCCCAGTTCCCAGCTGCTCTAACTCTCAACCCCTGCAGGTGGCAGAGCTGAAGCAAGAGCTGAAGTTGCGGTCGCTTCCCGTCTCAGGCACCAAGACAGAGCTGATAGAGCGCCTGCGTGCCTACCAAGACCAAGTCAGCCCAGCTCCAGGAGCCCCCAAGGCCCCTGCCACCACCTCTGTGCTGTCCAAGGCTGGTGAGGTAGTGGTCGCCTTCCCTGCGGCCCTGCTAAGCACAGGGTCAGCTCTTGTAACAGCAGGCCTTGCACCAGCTGAGATGGTGGTGGCCACAGTAACCAGCAATGGCATGGTGAAGTTTGGCAGCACAGGCTCCACACCCCCTGTGTCTCCCACCCCTTCAGAGCGCTCATTGCTCAGCACGGGTGATGAGAATTCCACACCTGGGGATGCCTTTGGTGAAATGGTGACATCGCCGCTGACACAGCTCACCCTGCAGGCCTCCCCACTGCAGATCGTGAAGGAGGAGGGTGCCCGTGCTGCGTCCTGCTGTCTAAGCCCTGGTGCTCGGGCTGAGCTGGAGGGACTGGACAAGGACCAGATGCTGCAGGAGAAGGACAAGCAGATTGAGGAGCTGACCCGAATGCTCCAACAGAAGCAGCAGCTGGTTGAGCTGCTGCGGCTACAACTGGAGCAGCAGAAGCGGGCCCAGCAGCCAGCCCCAGCCAGCAGCCCTGTGAAGCGGGAAAGTGGTTTCTCCAGTTGCCAGCTGAGCTGCCAGCCCCAGGGCTCTGCCCGTGCTTTTGGCCCTGGCCTAGTGGTTCCCACTACCAACCATAGAGACACTC
Organism: Mus minutoides; assembly: GCA_902729485.2. Taxonomy (NCBI): domain Eukaryota; kingdom Metazoa; phylum Chordata; class Mammalia; order Rodentia; family Muridae; genus Mus; species Mus minutoides. Next base: position 819,958 of record LR749736.1, read on the forward strand.
AGGCCCCAGCCCCAGAGTCCCCACCTGTGGTGGTGAAGCAGGAAGCTGGGCCACCTGAGCCAGATCTGGCTCCTGGCTCCCAGCTGCTCTTGGGCTCCCAGGGCACCAGCTTCCTCAAGAGGGTCAGCCCTCCTACCCTGGTCACTGACTCTGCAGGGACTCACCTCATCCTCACCGTGACCAATAAGAGTACAGATGGCCCTGGCTTACCAGCGGGGAGTCCCCAGCAGGTACCTGAGGAACAGGGACGGGCTGGGGTGGCATGTCTGGGTGGAGAATTGAACGCTGTCTTGTGCAGGCTATATTATCGGACTCAGGACCTGGCTTCCTGAAGGGACCTCCTTGAGGCCCGGTGTTCTGTCACCCTATAGTCGCATACTTACCGAATTCTGTATCTCCTCTTCCCTATCCACGATAACTCCCAAAAGTCTGTTAGCTAGCAAAGTTGTTCCTATGGGCAGTAAAGGAGGCCTTTCCCCACCCCAGCAAATTTGGAGCCTTGCCTTGACCCTACCCACACCAACAACCGTTTCTCCATTCTCCCATCCAGCCCTTGTCCCAGCCTGGTTCTCCAGCCCCTGGTCCACCTGCCCAGATGGACCTGGAGCACCCACCTCAGCCTTCGTTTGCATCCCCCACATCTCTGCTGAAGAAGGAGCCGCCTGGTTATGAAGAGACTGTGACCCAGCAGCCTAAGCAGCAGGTGAGGATGCCAGGAGCTGGGGTGCTGTGAGGAGGCCAGGACCTGGGGTACTGCAGGCAAGATTCAGGCACCTCTCTGACAGCCAGAGTCTGAGCCTCAGGACCCACATGGTGGAAGGAGAAAACTGATTCCTGAAGACTGTCTTCTGACATCCACATACGCATGCACAAACACACACACACACATGTACAATAAATAAAAATGTTAAGACAGTAGGTCAGGGCTGGTGAGATGGCTCAGCGGGTAGGAGCACCCGACTGCTCTTCCGAAGGTGATGAGTTCAGATCCCAGCATCCACATGGTGGCTCACAACCATCCGTAATGAGATCTGGCGCCCTCTTCTGGAGTGTCTGAAGACAGCTACAGTGTACTTACATATAATAAATAAAATAAATCTTTAAAAAAAAAAAAAAAAAAGACCGTAGGTCAAGCCCCACATGGGCAGTGCCTGTCTCACAGGAGTTGGGGGATGAGCTTCAGAAGCAGGCCCATGAAGAGCACGGGGAACATCAGTGCAAGGCAGAAGCATAAGCTAGGTTGGTGGCATACCTGAGCTTAGTATCTGGGTGCCCATTCTAGACTTTCATGTTCTTTTCTATTTCTGTCCCACAGGAAAATGGCTCCTCCAGCCAGCACATGGATGATCTGTTTGATATTCTTATTCAGAGTGGAGGTAAAGCCCCATCCCCAGCCTTCTCCCTTGCCTCTAGTCACAGGTTGGCTATGTTTCTGAGCATCAGGCTGACACTATCTTAAAGGCTCTGGCAGGCGCACTCCTTTAACAGTGGTCCTTGGCTACTTGTCCCCACAGCTGCTTGGTAACCACACACACACACACACAGCCCTGCAGTTAGGTGAACACGGCCTACATACTGAGCAGCAGCAGCATTTCACCAAGGGCCAGGGCAGCTCTAAGAAGGAAGAGGGCACACAAGCACAGGGTCACAGCTAGAGCATAAGGGTGCCTGGTCCCAGGCAGCAGAGTGCACATAGCCTAGACACGGGAATATCAGGAAGATAACACAGCAGTGAACTGGAGAGGAGCAGCTAGGGGAGTGAGTTGTGCTCAGCAATTCCCAGGCCTATGGCAAACGGGGTGCTGGATCTGCCACGGAGCCTGCGTGCTCTCTGGTGAGTGCAGGTGGAACCCCAGGCCTGAGCCTCAGCTGCCACTGTGTCCAGAACAAACACAATCAGGGAAAGCGGGGAGGTGTTGCTTGAAGGAGTCACAACCGCTGAAATCTGGCGTTTAAGGGATGGCAGAAGAGGAGCAGCTAGAGTACTGGATATCCCCCAAGGGACGCTTGAGGATGCCAGAAAGGGGCAGGTGGTGGCATCTGGGAAGCAGTGAACAGCCACACAGGCAAGAATAGTTGACCAGGGACAAGAAAGACATGGAGGGTTTGTATAATGTTTTATTGTGACAGTTCAGTTGTATTAAGTGTGTTGGCATTGTGTCACTATCTTCGTCTCAAACGTTTTCATCGTCTCAAACTAAACCTGGACACCTGAGAAGAACTTGAGCCCCTCCTTGTCTGATGCTGACTGTCCTGTCTGTGGACTCTTAGGGTTTGGGTCGCTGAGCATGCCCTCATCCACCTGTCCATTATTAGCGACTTGAACAGCTGCTGTCATATTCTCTTGGGTACACCCACACGTGAGACTGCTCCATCATCCTGCTTCCAAGGGCTGTGTGCACTTTCATCTTTCTTTGCCATGCACATTAGTTGCACTGACCCTACTTCCTTAACACGTAGGGTGCTGGGAACCATACATTAACGTTAATCTGGTCTCTGCTTCTAACCAACCCCTCCAGCCCCCCCTACCAGCTTTTTTCCTGTGACTTGGCATTGCATTTCCCTAATGACCAGCGATGCTATGAACTGATACAGCTATGTATAGATTGTGGGAGAAAACGCCCATCCTTTGCCAATTTTTGAATATCAACATTTTACAAACGATTTATATGTTCTGGGTGTGTGAATTCCCTTATCAAATCTGTGACCTGCAGATACTTCCTCCACTCGGTGACATATCTTTCCATTTTATATTTTGGTGTGTGCATGTATACTAGGCAAGCACTGCACCATTCATCCTCAGCTCCAGCCAAGCTGTAGGTGCTGTCTCCCAGACTTAAGTCTGTAGTCATTAGATCTTTCTCTGGTTTGTGGTAAGGACTGTCACATCACTTTCTTGAGCATATTCAAACCTGGTTTCTGACCCCATTCATTGTCTCTGTTGGCAGAGATTTCAGCAGATTTCAAAGAGCCACCATCCCTACCAGGCAAGGAAAAGTCACCTCCAGGAGCAGCAGCATATGGGCCTCCGTTGACACCACAACCCTCACCTTTGAGTGAACTCCCCCAGGCTGCTCCTCCACCAGGTTCCCCCACCCTCCCAGGGCGCCTTGAAGACTTCCTGGAGAGCAGCACAGGGCTGCCCCTGCTGACAAGTGGGCACGAGGGACCAGAGCCCCTTTCCCTCATTGACGACCTCCACAGCCAGATGCTGAGCAGCTCCGCCATCCTGGACCACCCCCCATCACCCATGGACACCTCTGAATTGCACTTTGCTCCTGAGCCCAGCAGTGGTATGGGCCTGGACCTGGCTGTTGGCCACCTGGACAGCATGGACTGGCTGGAGCTATCGTCTGGTGGCCCTGTGCTCAGCCTGACTCCCCTCAGCACTGCAGCCCCCAGCCTCTTCTCGATGGACTTCCTGGATGGCCACGACTTGCAGCTCCACTGGGATTCCTGCTTGTAGCCCTCTGACTCCAGACATGCGCTAGGGAAGGGTCAGAAGTTGGGGAGCCACACAACCATAGCCAGTGTACGCTCCTTGTGACTGTGAGCCTCGACAATCACAGTCCCTAGAGGCTGCAGCAGAAACCCTATGCTTGGCTCAGGCTCACCATGGGCATAAGCTATCAAGAAAAAATTCTGGGCCCATGCTGAGGTTTTGGGAGGCTGGCCAGAGCCAGTTCAATTCGACCTCCTTTTCTGAGGTCAGAGGTGCACATCTGGGTGAAGTTTTTTGCCTAGGTGGGCTTATAGTCAACCTGCCTTCCAGGTCTCCCATTCCTTCACTGCAAGGAAGAAACTAGCCAGGCCTCTACTCACCCATTCCCTATTTTAGCCAGTCCCAGGACCCGGCACGCTGCCATTTCAGTCTTGGTGTATAGTATAACCACTGGTGGCAAGAATCTGTATAGATGTATATATCTCTATATTATTATATATCAACTTACATATATACATATATTTTTAGGGGTGGTGGGAAATGGGTGTGGTTACCTCCACCTGCTTTCACACGTAAAAAGCCTGGAGGGCTGCTTGGGGCTTGATACAGGGTCATTGTGAGAAGTGTGCTATATGACCCAGTACCCAACCTGGCATGCAGCTGCCCAGGTCCACCCCACACATGTATGTAACATGTAGACCGACACCTGCCATTGCCTCCTACACGCCACCCTGCCCTGCTTCCTGGCTCCTGAGTGCCACAAGGGCAGAGGTGCTTCCTGTCCTCCTCCAGCAGCTCCCACCCATCCACCCACATTCCGTCCCACCTCCCCACTGCAGCCACCCTGGCCTGGGAGTGGGGTGGGTCCCAGTGCATCTGCTGGGGGCTGAGAGCTACCTTCTGCCCATCACCAGCCTTGTTCTGTGCTGACTCAATGCAGAGAAAGGATAGAGCCATCAAAAGCAGTGCTGGGACAAAGGCGGGGAAGCTGTGTGAACTTTTTAAAATAAAACAAAAACACTGACTTGCCAGTCTGTTGTATTTGATCCATCAGGGTTGAGAAGTTTGGCTTGGGGTCCGTCCTAGGTCTATTCCATGCTGGCATCTAGAGGCCACATAGTGGCTCTAACAGCATCAAGCGTACTTGAAATAAACACTGAGCAAGGGCCTGGGACTCAGACCATTTCAGGAGGGGTAGCTTTTGTGGAACTCAGGGCTTGGCTCAACAAAAGATGGGAGGCTTGCTCTCATAAAACGTTTATTTACAATAAGGTCCCCTTCCTGAGCAGACCAGCTCTCTGCCTCTTCACAAGGTTTTTGGTTAGTATAGTATACCATATGGCTGGCACCCAGGGTTTCCTTAGGCAGGACACTCCTCAGGACCATGTTAAGGAAAGCAGCTGGGCTGGCCACCAGTATATGCTTTTGCCAACCGTGGTAGCCTGAACTGGGGAGGCCCAGACACTGATCATGGGTCCTGAGTAAGCTCTGGAGAGTGTCTTTCCCTGAACCTCCTAGCCTGAGGGAGGCCTGAGGTTGGCCAGGGCTCTGCCTTCTATTGAAGGGAGGAGCCTTCCAGGCAGTCTATGATGGGTTGGCCTGGGAGCCACAGAGCAGCTAGAAGGAGCATCATCCATCTATGTCCCAGCTGAAAAGATGGTGCTTCACCAGCATGTCCTGCACACCCTCCTTCAGTGGCTGCTTCTCCTCCTGTGCACAGAACAGCCCCAGTCACGGGCAGGAACCACCCTGGAACCACACAGGTCGCTTCTTCAGCCCAGATTGCACCACAGCCCTCCTGGCAAATCCAATGCCAGGGACCAACCAAGCCATATACTCACCTCTCTCCTAGCAGGGAGCTCCCAGTCCTGGGAGAGGCTGAAGGCAAAGCAGCAGAGGACGCTAGGGACCAAAGAACAGTCTCTGGTCATGATGGACTCTTGTGCCAACCTGCCAGCTTCCTTTACCACCAAGTTCTAAGCCCTGCAGAGCTGCCCACTCACCGGAGCTCACACTTGATCTGGACCCAGCCAGGGCTGCGCAGAAAGGACCAGGGCTGGTACCACTTCTCCACAGTGGGCAGGCTGGAGCAGAGTACCTCCAGCCACAGGTGTAGGACCTGTTCACTGAGAACACGCCAGGAGGATGAGGCTGGGCCTGGAGGACCCCCAACTTGCAACCCCACTCCCAGGAGCTCCTGAGCACTGTCTATGGAAAGCTCTGGGGGGCTTCCCTCACACGGTGGCTCTGCCCTGTGGGATACCCTCTGCACTTACTTGAGCCCCACACAGATAAGTGAGCGAAGCTTGACATCCATTTGTGCGTGTGCTGCATCATGGGTCACATTCACAGACTGCACAGCCTAAGGAGGGGACACTGTCACTTAAGTGCCAAGTAGCTGGCCAGAAAGAGCTTAAGAATGCTGGCAAGCAACTCACCCGGTACAGCAACTCTTCAGGGGTCAGGACTTTGCCATCTTCATCCAACCTGCAAGAACAAGAGTGCCATCACTAACTGCCACGCTGGACACTGGCGGGTAACACAGGCAGTATGTTACCTGTATGTACCTGTATGTCTTACAGAGCACCAGGCGGGAGTACACAGAATCAAAGTCTCTCTCAACTTCTCGGCCCGCTGCCTGTGGTGGACAAGACAGTATGAGGACAGGGATGGGTGAGGGCATGCCACTGCCCTACAATGCTCCTTCCGCCTCCTGCAGGAACCCAGGAAAGGACTGAGGTAAGCACGTAGCCCTGTAGTACTGAGACTGAGAAGGCACAGGGACCAATGGTGATCACCTCCTCGATAAACAGCCAGGGGTGGCAAGCCCCTCCAAGCAAGGATGGCTTCTTCAGTCCGTGTTCAAACAGGGCCTTGAGGGCTGGGCAGAGGGTCCCTCGCACGAGGTCTGTTACTCCTTCCGTCACAGAGTCGTCCCCCGCAATGGAGTACTGATGGAGAGAACGTTTGAGAAGCGCTAACCTGACACCTGCAGCCAGCCACACCCTGGCAGCTGTCACAAGGGTAGGATGTTCCCACACTAGGTGCTGCAACAAGGGGCAGCCCCGCATTCTTACCTCTTTGCTTCGCTCATCCAGGACCTCCACAAACTTGGCTGGAAACCAGCCTGTGGGGGGAAGCAGCTATGTGGGGAGCAGCAGGAGCTGGCCCAGCCCTTCTCCCCAAGGTCCAAGAACAAAGGGCTCCCAAATCACCCAGAACCTTCAAGCAAGCCAGACATGACAGAAGACCAAGGGGAAAGAAAAGCCCAGCACCCTTGGAGGCTCGGGGTTTGCGGCTGTAGGACTAGGTAGAGCAAAGGCCTTCCTTGGCAGCCTGCAGCAGGCAAAAGCCCTCACCTCTCAGGCCGTTCAGCTCACCCACCCAGCAGTGCTCATCCTTCTGGGAAATGATCTGCAGAAGAGAACAGGCCAGGGCTCAGGGCCTTCCCAAAGCAGGTGTCCTCATACCGGCTGGGCTGAGATCAAGCTTATTCAGCATCTGCTCGCTCTCTACAGGGAAGGTGAGGAGGCCCACACGCACCGTGATGATGTCATTTTTGCGGAAGCCTAGCTCATCATCATCATGCCGCTCAAAGTCCAGCAGGGCCTTGGCCCGGCGCCGGTGGCTGCGTAAGCATGCCACATAGTTCTCGTGGTCCCGCTGGTGGCTCTCCATGCTGTAGTCTGGGGTCAGCTCCTGGCAGAAAGGAAAGGCCCACAGTGGAGGAGGAGCCTCAGTGCAGAGAGTGGGCTGGGGAAGGAGAGCCCCAAGTTGAGGGGAACCTGCCACTCACCACACTACAGTTCTTGGGGTCTGTGCACTGGAAGTGGCGTGCCACACGCAAAATGGCTTCGCGAAGGTCAGCCACCAGCTCTGTTTGCTTGATGTTCTTTGCCTTGAGAGCTTCTAGGTCGTCCTCTCCTGGGGGACACACTGGCATAGTAACTGGTCCTGCCCAGCCCCTAGAAGAGCCAGCACCAACCCACACGTGGGCTCACCAAAGAGCAGGGAAGTGATACCAGACTTCCTCCGCTGGGTCCTGCGCCGCACAACCTGTGGAGAGGTCGGCAGGTCAGTGGGCAAAGTCGCCACTCAGAAAGGGCACACCAATGTCCTTGTGGCTCACTAGTGCCTGGGCCTTTCTAATAGCTGAAGCTGACTCTCACATCAAGCCCTATCTTCAGCTCAGGCTTAAACTACCCAGTTCAGAGTTCAGGGATGCATGTTACCAAGGAAGCCTACAGCACCCCCTAGTGGCCGTCTGATGGTCTAACTGGGCGTTTGTAGGCAGATGTTCCCCACACCCCCTCAATCTGGGCTTCTTTGAGAACTCCATGATTTGGCAAAGACAGGGCCCACCTGAGAGAGGTTGGTGGTGGTGCCTGTCCCCAGAGTCTGGCCTTGGTCTGCAATAAGGTAGGCCAGATGCTTGCGACGCTGGGTCTCCACGGCCACATCGGTGAGGGAGCCAGCCAGCCGCATGGCCTCCCCCAGCAGCAGCTCTGCATCATCCATCTGTGCAGGAATGTCTGACAGCGTGTTGAAGATGGAAGCTGAGTTCTCGGACTGTATCAGCTCTTCCTCCTGGGAGTGGGAGAGTAAAGAGCGTGGCCCTGGCATCCTCCTAGAAACCTGTGGTGCCCTTTGGCATGCCCAGGAAGCCCCCACCCCACCCCACCCCCACACACCCACACTCAAGGCTTCTCTCAGGCAACACTATGATGAAGACTGGACTACTGCCGTGTGTCCCCAGAGGATGATACCAGGGCTACCATATTTAGTACATGCGCTCCTGTTCTGTCTAGAAGCCAGGTAGCCCTGACCAGTGGACAGGAGACTCTGCAAGCACCTTAAGGCGCAGCATGCCCAGCGTAGTCTGGAACAACACCAGGGAGCCCTCGTAGAAAAACAGGTCCCAGATGCGCAGCAGCAGTCTTATGTGCACCACGCTGGCGAAGGCCGTGAGGAACCAGTGCAGTGTGATCAGAGACAGCTCTGCCAACAGACATCAAAGACGCCTGTAGGGACAGCCTGAGCAAGTATGGGCCAGCTCCCAAAGAGCAGCAGAGGGGAGGGGAGGGGAGGGGATAGGAAGGGAAGGGATCAAAATGCAAAAGACAAAAGCAACATAAGCCACATGAGCCTCTGCTGCTTCAAAACCTTGGAGCTCAGAGGTGGTACCACCATCTTAGGATCCCTGGACCTTGGGGAAGAAGGCAGCCAGGTCTCACCAATGTCATGTTCCTGCAACAGCTTGTCTAAGCGAGGCAGGTACTGGACAATCAGGTGGCGCAGGACCCGCTGGTCAGTCTGGACTCCCAGCAGGGTAGTGCTGAAGTAGGAGGCAGGCAGCAGGTCCTCAATAATGGCACACATCATCCAGAAGGCATCCTCCTCCTCCAGGAACAACAGGAGACAGGCAGCCACCTAGCCAGAGACGGGAGCATGGGGCTCCTACCCAAAGACTCATGTGAATCAGAAAAGGGGCCCCATTCTAGGAAAGGCTCTTGGGGACACCTCCTGAATGCACACCTCTTCAGGCTGGTTGAGAGATCCCATGGCCCTCCTTGAGGACTCCCAAGTCAATCCCGGCCTCCCACCCTTACAGCACCTTAAGGGAAAACATGCCTCAGAAGAGGCCCGGAGAAGACCCTGGTATACCAGTTGCCTCCCAGGCTGCTCACCATGCCTGTGCCCTGGCAGTAGCCAATCTCTGGGTAGAGCCAGGCCAGTGCTCGGAGGACTCTGCGCAGGCGGGGAACCCCGATGCTGTTCACATTGGCAAAGCAGGCGTTGCTGGGCATGGTACGGAGCAGGTCCTTTTCGATCTGTCAGATCCCCACACCACCCCAAGAGACCTTGTTTGATGCAACTGTAGACTGATGCCCATGCATTAAGGTAGAGAAGCTGTAGGTGGCTTGCTTCTGTCCCAGGAATTGGGACTCCTTATAGTTCAGGCCAAGGCTAACCCTCCCTTATGCAGGATTAGATCCCATCAAGTATAAAATTGAGACCACACCAGCCACTGGGAACCCCTTTTCTGATTCACGTGAGTCTTTGGGTAGGAGCCCCATGCTCCCGTCTCTGGCTAGGTGGCTGCCTGTCTCCTGCTGTTCCTGGAGGAGGAGGACGCCTTCTGGATGATATGTGGCATTACTGAGGACCTGCTGCCTGCCTCCTACTTCAGCACCCAGATCTGTATTTAAAATTTCCTGCTCTTCCTCATGTGGAGCCATCTCCACATCCTTCCCCCACACTGGGACCTTTAGATAACTCTCCCCGCAGCCCTCAAGGGCCTGGAAAGGAGCAAGTATACTCTAGGTCACACTCATGAGTAAAAGGGCTACCCACCCTGCCAAGGAGACTGACAAGGGGCAGTCTCAGAGGTGACCTCTCCCACCTGCCAGAGCATACAGGCTCTGCTCAGTACTTCCTCCTGACTGGCTAGCTGCCCCATGTTACCTGTTTGGCAGCGATGGTCTCATCGTTGGAGCTGTTCTTTATAATCTCACGGTAGGACAACTCAGAGTTCCTCTTCTTCTGCAGTGCCCCAGAGAGGCGCATCCACAACTGGAAGTAGAAGCCATGTAGCATGGTTTCTCTTGTGACAGACCAGGGCACTATCAGCCCCCTGGGAGATCCTTGTCTCTATGACCATCTTACCTGTGGCCTCATGCCATGTGGGATGCCAGCCAGCACTAGGGAACGGAGTTTCTCGGAGCGGGGGAGGGAGACTGCAATCTTGTCCCAGGTAAGATCCCCAACGTCATGGTTGTGGGTGAACTCCAGGTGAGCCTGCCAACGTAGCCTCTGCGGGGGGTCCTCCACCAGTGGTGAGCCTGTCATCTGGTTGCATCCAGGCTCAGAACCTTCCACCAAGAGAACAGAGGAGGGAGGGACGCATGTCCCTCACTCCACACTCTCCACAGCAGCCCAGTCTGCCCTGATGTGTTCGCTTGGAGCTGTCTCGGGGGCCAGGTGGCTCCTCTGAAATAGACACCACTGCTGGAAGCCTCCTGGAAGCTCTAACTACACTGTATTCTCAGTGGCAAGGGAGAGCCAAGCAGACCGGCTTCTCAAAGCAGCCTGATCCAGAAACCAGGTCTCCATCCTCCAGAGGCTCTGGAGGTACGAGGAACCTTCCTTGTATCCTAAATACCAAATTCAATCCATTGCAATGGGGTTCCTGGACCCCATTTTTTTCTTTTTCTTTTTTTAAAAAAGATTTATTTAACGCCAGGCGTGGTGGCACATGCCTTTAATCCCAGCACTCCACTTGAGAGGCAGAGGCAGGCGGATTTCTGAGTTTGAGGCCAGCCTGGTCTACAAGGTGAGTTCCAGGACAGCCAGGGCTATACAGAGAAACCCTGTCTCAAAAAACAAAAACAAAAACAAAAAATTTATTTATTATATGTAAGTACACTGTAGCTGTCTTGAGACACTCCAGAAGAGGGCATCAGATCTCAAGGTTGTGAACCACCATGTGGTTGCTGGGAATTGAACTCAGGACCTTTGGAAGAGCAGTCAGTGCTCTTACCCACTGAGCCATCTCACCAGCCCTCTTTTTTCTTTTTAATTATATTTACTTTGTGTGTGCAGGACATGTCAGGTCATGTCACTGTCAGAAATGTCTCGTTTCCCCCCCCCCCTCCACATCTCAGGCTTCCTAGGCTCCACCCTCACCTCACCCCTTCCTTCTCACTCCCTCCACTCCACTCCACCTCTCCCAGCAAACCCATTCGTTCCTTGGAACCTCTGCCCATCACTGCTCTTCCCATTATACTCCCTCCTCTCCACCAAGTCTCCATTCAGTCTTCCATGTGAGGAGCCTCACTTAACTCCCTATGTGTAACTATTTTACCCCACTCTTTGCTATCCATGAAATGATCCTCAAAGGTCTTCTTTCCCCCAGCATGCTCTATTTCTGCCTGTTTCTCCATCAGAATGGGAACTCAAGACCATCTTTGGGAACATAAATGGGAGAAAGCACAAGGCACCAGAGCCTCATGAACCCCATGAACAGAAGAGGACAAAGTATGTAGCCAGCAAACAATCTGTGTGGTGAGTCTTAACCACAAAGCCTCCTCGGCCGGCGCTCATCCTAAGCCAAGCTCTTGTCCGAGCTAGTCCTAAAAACCTCAACCTTGTCAACACTACACAGAGAAAATGCCCAAGTCCTAACTGTGCATCTCGACGGCTGTCAATAAACAAATGTCAAAGCACTGTTCNAAAAAAGATCAGTAGTTAAAAACAAAACAAAGGGGCTGGTGAGATGGCTCAGTGGGTAAGAGCACCCGACTGCTCTTCCGAAGGTGATAAGTTCAGGTCCCAGTATCCACATGGTGGCTCACAACCATCCGTAGCGAGATCTGGCGCCCTCTTCTGGAGTGTCTGAAGACAGCTACGGTGTACTTACATATAATAAATAAAATAAATCTTTAAAAAAAAAAAAAGCCAAATGTAGTGGAGAATAATGTCTTTAATTCCAGCACTTGGGAGGCAGAGGCAGGCAGATCTCTGTGAGTTCAAGGCCAGCCTGGTCTACATAGTTCCAGGATAGCCAGGGCTACACAGAGAAAGCCTGTCTTGAAACAACGAAACTAAAGTTCCCATAAACTTACATCACCCTCAGATATAGTCTGTCCCTAACTCCTGAGGTGACACCTCCAAGACCTCAGAAGTCACATGCAGAGGAAGGCAAGACATGGGGCCAGAATTTTCCCAAGGACATAAGCAAGCTCACACACAAGGGGCTCCATCTTACCTTCCTTGTCCACACGGAAACCAAACTCATCATAGCAGAACTCTGGCTGCTCTGAGGATTCTTCCTTCTAGAACCAGGGTAAGGAAGAAGGCATGTCTATTCCTCCACTGTGAAGCAGTTCCAAAAGATGACATCCACATGCTGACTGCTAGAACCTACCCTGAGAAAGGCTACCTTTCTATGATGCCTTCTCTGGCCATCATTCATCTATAAGGAGCTGACTAGTCATTCAGTTCTCCTGTGTCTCTAGTCTTCCTCCTAACTAATGACTGATTCCCACAAGCCAAAGAAACTACCATGTTATCTCAAGTACTGAGTCATGACCTGTGTGAACCTTGAGTGGGTCATCCATTCCCAGAATACTTGCAAAGGTAAATCTCTTCATGAAAGGCATAGTGGCATGGCAGGCTGGGGCCTGGCTGTGCTGACTGTTATACCTGTGAGTATTTTGCCAGGATCTCCTGGGGCCATATGCTTGGAGTCAGAGCAGAGAAAGGGCCACTGGCAGAAGGCGTGTGGTTTCCTACAAACACCAGAGAGAACAACAATCAAGAAAAGCAGAAACACCAGGCATGATACCAGCAGACACCTTTAATCCCAGCAGAGGCACATGAATTTGAGTTTGAGGCCAGCCCGGTCTACGTAGTGAGTTCTCATTCCAGGCCAGCCAGGAATACATAATAAGACCCTAGTTCAGAGAGTAAATGAATGAATGAAAATGTGGAGACACCATTGAGGTGAGATATTCCTCTCTTAGCCAAGGGAGTCAGCATAAAAAAGACTGGGTGGACAGAGTGAGCCAAGGAGGCTGCTGGAGAACCTAAAAATGAACACTGGAAAACCAACAGCACGCCAACACATAAACACAGATTCTTTGCCTCCTTCTCTGCCACAGAGGCCAGAGGAGCAGGGAGCTAGAGACTTTAACAGAGAAGACAGCATTGGTCATTGACTCCAAAGCCCAAAGCCTCTCCTCTCTCTTTTCCACTTCTTTCATCTAGAGGGTTCTCTTCAGTTGTTTGGGTTGTTTTCTGAGAAAAGGCCTCATAGCCCAGGCTGCCCTAAGACCTGCCAGGAAGGCCTCATAGCCCAGGCTGCCCTAAGACCTGCCAGGAAGACCTCATAGCCCAGGCTGCCCTAAGACCTGCCAGGTGCTGAGACTCTGCCTCAGTGGAAGGCTCATTATGAAATCAGAAGTCAGCTCCACTACCGGCTCCTGGTGAGTACACAGGCCTTGCTCCCACCTGACATCGTGTGCTGTGGTGGATGGCAGGACTTTATAGGTCTAGGCACAGACGGTCATCATTGGCATCTCTGACTGTCATGAGGCTGCTCAGGCTTCATCTGCCCTGTCAGGAAAGCAAAGGAGAGGTCACTCATCTCATTCCACTCCCCTCCTGGAAGATTTTTTTTTTTTTTTTATGAGGGAAAAAACCGAGCCCTACCATCAGTTTCCCAAAGCCTCAATATTGAGTGGATTGGGTCTTCGTTGTTTTGTTTTGTCTTGGTGGTGCTGGTTGAACAGCCTTTATATACCATATTCCTATATTCCCATTCTACAAACTAATACAAATTTCTCTCACCATTGTCAGTGTCTTGTCCCTTCTTTTCTGTCCTATTTGTTTTTAAAGACTCAACAGTAAAAAGACTGAACAGTAAAGATACAAAAAGCCCAATTTAAAAATAGTTAAGCTGGGCTGGCGAGATGGCTCAGTGGTTAAGAGCGCCGACTGCTCTTCCAAAGGTCCCGAGTTCAAATCCCAGCAACCACATGATGGCTCACAACCATCCCTAACAAAAACTGATGCCCTCTTCTGGAGTGTCTGAAGACAGCTACAGTGTACTTACATACAATAAATAAATAAATAAATCTTTGGGGCTGGTGAGATGGCTCAGCGGGTAAGAGCACCCGACTGCTCTTCCGAAGGTGATAAGTTCAAATCCCAGCATCCACATGGTGGCTCACAACCATCCGTAACGAGATCTGGCGCCCTCTTCTGGAGTGTCTGAAGACAGCTACAGTGTACTTACATATAATAAATAAAATAAATCTTTAAAAAAAAAAAAAAAATAGTTAAACTGGGTGTGGTGGCACACCCCTTTAATCCCAGCACTCAGGAGGCAGAGGCAGGCGGATTTTTGAGTTCGAGGCCAGCCTGGTCTACAAAGTGAGTTCCAGGACAGCCAGGGCTATACAGAGAAACCCTGTCTTGAAAAACCAAAAAGAAAAAAGAAAATAGTTAAGCAGGGTTAGAGAGATGGCTTAGTGGTTAAGAGAACTGGCTGTTCTTCCAGAGTTTGGGTTCAATTCCCAGCACTAACACTGCAGCTCTCAGCAGGTTGTAACTCTAGTTCTGGAGCTAATGCCCTCTTTCTAGCCTCTGAGGGCATTGCACATATGTGATACACGCAGGCAAAACATCCACAAATAAATAAATTTAAAAGATGTTTGAACATACATTTCTCCATATAAGAGAGGGAAATGGCCAATAGCGGGTGAAAAGTGCCTGGGTATCATCAGGCACAAAGGAGATCTAAACTGTGAAGGCATGCTACTCCACAGCCAGAGGGCAGCTACGCTCACACAAACACCAGAGTGCCAGAGATAGAACTCAGCTGGTAAATGCTTGCCTTGCTCGCACACATGAATCTCTTCAGTCTGCAAACCCAACACTGCTTGTGACTAGGTGTGGCAGTGCACAGCTGTAATCCCAGCACGAGGATGAAGACAAATCAGAAGTTCAAGAGAATCCCTGGCTACATGAGACCTTGTCTCAGTAAACATTTTTTAAAAGGAGGGGTTGGAGCGATGGCTCAGCAGCTAAGAGCCTCTTTCAGAGAACCTGACAATTTTTTTCTTTAAAAAATGTTAGCAAGAATATGGAGAAATAGCCGGGTGGTGGTGGCGCACGCCTTTAATCCCAGCACTCGGGAGGCAGAGGCAGGCGGATTTCTGAGTTCAAGGCCAGGCTGGTCTACAAAGTAAGTTCCAGGACAGCCAGGGCTACACAGAGAAACCCTGTCTCAAATAAATAAATAAATAAATAAATAAATAAATAAATAAATAAATAAATAAATAAATAGAATATGGAGAAATCAACTAGGCAGGGTGGCACATGCTTTTAATCCCAACAGAGGCAGGTGGACCTTTGTGAGTTCCAGGCCAGCCATGGCTACATAATAAGACCCTGTCAGAAATGGAAAGAGGAAGGGGGAAGGGAGGAGATAAAATATGGCAGAGCAAAAACATGGAGGAAAAGAGGCTGTTTGAAGTGGAGGAAAGACATCTGCTGGAGGGCAGAAGGGGCTGGAAGAGGGTTCTCAACAGCAGTTGCCCTCTCACCAGCCTCCTACCCACTGTCACTCAGCAAACAATGACTGAGCACAGAGCCAGGCAGCACAACCCTGGATAAGGTCAGGCTGTTGCAGTGTAGTAGAAAATTAGATAAAAGACAAAGTGAGATGGGACTGTGAGAATCACAGAAGGGCATTCTGCATCAAAAGAGCCTTTGAGAGCTGAGGTCTGAGCAAAGGCCAAAGCAGGCTAGAGATCAAGGCTTGGACTTCACTGAGGGAGGGATCCAGATACAGGGAGCGGCCAGTGAGCTCGGAGTCTGGGGTGCAGTGGGGGGTGGGGGGAAGAGTGCGAGGAAGCAACAGCAAATGCCAAGAACACCTCAACCTGCTCACCCTGAAGACAGGCCTTTGACCTCTGTTCTCAGACAGTAGAGAAATCCACAGATTCTGAACAGCCATGAAGCAAAATCTGCTAGGACTGAACAGTTATCTTCAGGTGCCCAGAAATCTATGGAGACTGAAAGTCTGGAGCTGATGCCCAGGATAGGAGATGGGTTCAAGCACTGAGAATCGGTCAGATGGTGCACACATTTTTACAGGCTGAGAGCTTAAGAACACATATACTTAGGGCTGTCCTTAAGTCTCCCAGATATGACACTGCTGAGCTGGGCAGGCAGGTTTTTCAGCTTCTGGTTGCTATGGAAATTTCCCTGAGAGCACCCATCTGGGAACTGACAAGCCTAGCCTAAACAGTCACCACTTGGTTACCTGGTCTGTGGCTGCCCTCCTATAGTCTTACTTAAAGAAACCTTAGAAAACCATAATTGATGCAGCCACTTCTGAGTTGCTCAGAAGAAATTGTAACAATTAAATGCACAAGCTTAAGAAAGCCAGCTCTGGGGGGCTGGAGAGATGGCTCAATGGGTAAGAGCACTGCCTGCTCTTCCAGAGGTCCTGAGTTCAAATCCCAGCAACCACATAGTGGCTCACAACCATCCATATGAGATCTGATGCCCTCTTCTGGTGTGTCTGAAGACAGCTACAGTGTACTTACATATAATAAATAAATAAATCTTTAAAAAGAGAGAGAAAGAGAGAGAGCCAGTTCTTGTTTTGTTTTGTTTTTGTTTTTCAAGACAGGGTTTCTCTGTATAGCCCTGGCTGTCCTGGAACTCACTTTGTAGACCAGGCTGGCCTCGAACTCAGAAATCCACCTGCCTCTGCCTCCCGAGTGCTGGGATTAAAGGCGTGCGCCACCACGCCCGGCAGAGAGCCAGTTCTGATGCTGTGTGTCCCTTCCTAGTTTACCAATCCCACAATTTCCTGTTAGACAAATGTTGCCACTGTATACAAGCGCAGAGGTACCATTCACTTCCTGTGGTCTCCTGACATGGACTGAAGGAACATATATCCCTGACATGGCAGCAGGGTTACTGCCACACAAATAGCTTTCTCCAGACATCTTCCAGGAAGCACAAAGGCTGAACCAATATAGGCAAGAACATTGATTTTTGGTGGCACCTAAGAGCCTAAAGACCACTTTTTTTTTTTTATTCTGAAAGCTACAGATAACAGATAACCTGGTGAGAGTGGCTCAGAGCTGGGAAAGTCTGAGAAAGGCTAAAAGGAAGGAAGAAATTAGTATAGACATTAGAGATGCTTCTAACACCTACATGGTAAGCTCACAGCCATCTGTAACTGCAGTTCCAGGAGATCCAATGTCTTCACCTGACCTCCTTAGGCACCAGGCATATGCATAACACATGCAAAAACACTCATACACAAAAGTTTTGTTTTGAGACTGGGTTTCTCTGTATATTATGTCCTGGAATTCACTTTGTAGACCAGGCTAGCCTTGAACTTACAGAGATCCTCCTGCCTCTGCCTCTGCGTCTGCCTCTCTGCCTCTCTGCCTCTCTCTGCCTCTGCCTCTGCCTCTGCCTCCCAAGTTCTGGAATTAAAGGCATGCACACCTAATCATCTCTGAAAGGTTAAATCTATTATACATCATATTGGCAACACCAAGCTTTTATTTTTTACTTTACAAAAGCTTTCATTACAGTTTATTTTTATTTAAAAAAAGTTTTTTCCGGGTATGGTAGCACACACCTTTAATCCCAGCACTTGGGAGGCAGAGGCAGGCGAATTTCTGAGTTCAAGGCCAGCCTGGTCTATAGAGTGAGTTCCAGGACAGCCAGGGCTACACAGAGAAACCCTGTTTCAAAAACAAACAAACAAAAGTTTTAGGGCCAGGCATGGTGGAGTGCATCTTTAATCCCAGCGTTCAGGAAACAGAGGCAGGCAGATCTCTTTGAGTTCAAGGCCAGCTTGGTCTACAAAGTGAGTTCCAAAGACAGCCAGGGCCACAAAGAAAAACCCTGACTCTGAAAAACAAAACACAGAGAGAGAAGGAAAGAGGAAGAGAAGGAGAGAGAAAGAGAGAGGAGAGAGAATGAGAGAAGAGAGAAAAAGAGAGAAGGAGAAAAAGGGGGAGGAGGAGAGGGAAGGAGGGGGAGAAGGAGACGGAGAGGGAGAGAGATGACTAGACCTATAAGAGGGAGGAGAGAAAGAGGGAAGGCGGAATTAGGTCAGGCATAGGGCCCACACCTATAATATGAGCATTCAGGGAGCAGAAGCAGGGGATTGCAAATTTAAGATCTGCCTGTCTATATAATGGGATCCTGGCTCAAAATAAACAAAAAGGTGATCAGGCCATGAGGCCATATATTGGTCTTGGTTTTGTTGTGCTTTTATGTTTTAAAATCTGGCCTATGTTGCCCAGGCTGGTCTTAAACTTCTAGATTCAAGTGACCCTTCTTCCATCTCCGCTTCAAACGCTGGGACTATAGACATATGCCACTATGTACAGCTTGGTTTTAATCTTTTATGTTACTTTCTTTGGAAGTACTTGGGACTACAACTCCTTGAGGTTTCACACTTTTTCAGAATTTAGAAAATCTAAGTAGTATCCCCAATTGGAAAATCTGATACTTCATTTATTTATTTTTTTTTTTTGAGACAGGGTCTCTACATAACCCTAGTGGTCCTGAAGTTTGCTATGTAAATTAGACTAACCTTGAACTCACAGAGATCTGCCTGTTTCTCCCTATGCTGGGATTAAAGGCATGTGCCATCATGTCTGGCCTGAAACTGCTTAAGTACCAGAAATACTCAAAAACACTTAAGAACTCTTGCTAACTTTCCAGAGGACCCAGGTTCAATTCCCAGCACTCACATGATGGCTCACAACTGCTTGTAACTCCAGTCCCAGGAAATCCAATGCCCTCTTCTGGCCTTTGAGGATGCTTCATGTATATAGTACAAAGATATACATTTAGCAAAACACCCATACACATAAGACAATTACTTAAAATTTAAAAATGTTTAGCCGGGCATGGTGGCGCACGCCTTTAATCCCAGCACTCAGGAGGCAGAGGCAGGCGGATTTCTGAGTTCGAGGCCAGCCTGGTCTACAAAGTGAGTTCCAGGACAGCCAGGGCTATACAGAGAAACCCTGTCTCGAAAGAAAAAAAAATTAAAAAATGTTTAAAGATCTATATTTCTTATGTGTATGGGTATTTGCCTGTATATATGTATGTGCACTGTCTGTGTCTCTGGTGCCTAAGGAGATCAGAAGGGGTCAGGGTCTCTGGCACTGGAGTTTCAGATCATTGTAAGCAATCATATAGGATATTGGAAGTTGAATCTGGATACTCTACAAGAGCAACAAGTGTTCTCAACCACTGAGGTATCTCTGCAGCCCCAAATAATAATTAAAATTTAATGCTCAGTATGGTGGTACAGGGCTTTAATCCCCACACACAGGAGGCAGAAGCAGGTAGATCTCCACAAGTTTGAGGCCAGACTGGCCTGCACATCAAGTTCCAGCCAGGACTTCATAGGAAGACCCTATCTCCAAAGTAATTATTTAACTAATTAGAGCTAATGTTATAGTATATGTATTATAATTAGAAATAATTACAACTTACTAATTACACTGGAATAGGACAGGTGCAGGTCTTTAAGCCTTTTCTTCCTCTGATGACAAGGCTACTTACTACTTGCCACATCAAATTTCCTTCTTTGGGGATTTAATGTTTATGCAAAACCAAGTGGAGAAAAAGTGTGGGGGGAGGGATAAAGTGCAAATAGCTGTCTGTAACTGTGAAGAGATCCCTTTCCCTCTCAGTTGTAGGTAACACTTTACTAACACAGCACAGCTTGAATTTGACATCTTAGCAACCTGGGAAAAATGAGCTTCTTAAACTGCTAAACGGTACAGCAGTTACTTTTCAAGTTATTGTAGGAAGGCCCCCAACCCCAACAGTCTAAGTAACCAATGGAAAATGAACAATAATGCCTTGGAACTAGAGCTGACAAGCCCCGGGTTTACTCTGTAAAGGCTGGACATGATCCCCAGGTACCCCAGCTTTCACATGGGGCTGCGATGACTCCCATCATGCTGAAATGAAATACTTTTCCAAAAGCAAAAGGCTTAAAAGCAGCCTACGGGAAAAAAAGATGCTTATCCAAGAGCTGAGCAAAGCATAGCCATCTGCAAAATACATGCCTAGGGAAAAGATGCCATTTTCAAACTTATTGTTCACAATGCTTCCCTGTCTCCTGAGCTCTGTGTGAATGCCCAGAGGACCATCTTATCCACTAGCAACACAGTTGTAAACATAAATGAAAAACTGAAGGTGCAGCTACTAGACAAATAAGCTCTCTGGTAAGATTTGGGAGGAGGCAAGACAACTGGCTACACAGCCAGGAGACCTTGTCATCAAAATAAGTAAACAAAAGTCTCTAGATTATAAACAACCACTGGGTTCAAAACATTTTAAAAAGAAATTAAGGGCTGACAAGATGGCTCAGCAGTTAAGGCACTTGCCACCAAGCCTGACAATCCTCAAGACCCACGGGGCAGGAGAACGATCCCCTGGCTGGGCAGTGGTAGTGCACACCTTTGATCCCTACGCTTCAGAGGCAGTGGCAGGCAGGATCTCTGGTTCCAGGCCAGCCTGGCCTACAGAGTGAAATCTAGGACAGCCAGGGATACACAGAGAAACCCTGTCTGGAAAAACAAAAAAAGAAAGTCATCCTCTGATTTCCACATGCTTTCACCCACCCACATACATAGAAAAAAATAAATATGCATATTTTTAAAAAGAAGTTAAGGTCTGGGCTTGTCAGATCTGGATCAGGTACTGGAAGTAGGACAGACATGTACATAAACAGCACGCAGTAGGAAGTATTAGGAGCATCTGCCAATGACTGAGTCTTTCAAGAGAAGGAGGCAGAGCCAGGCGTGGTGGCGCCTTTAATCCCAGCACTCAGGAGGCAGAGGCAGGTGGATTTCTGAGTTCGAGGCCAGCCTGGTCTACAAAGTGAGTTCCAGGACAGCCAGGGCTATACAGAGAAACCCTGTCTCAAAAAACCAAAAACAGCCGGGCGTGGTGGCGCACGCCTTTAATCCCAGCACTCGGGAGGCAGAGGCAGGTGGATTTCTGAGTTCGAGGCCAGCCTGGTCTACAAAGTGAGCTCCAGGACAGCCAGGGCTATACAGAGAAACCCTGTCTCGAAAAACCAAAAAAAAAAAAAAAAAAAAAGAGAAGGAGGCAGATGAACACAGGAGTCAGAAAGTGTTTGTTAGAGGTCCCATCTGAATTAGAATTTGACAGACTGTCCAGTAGGGAATTGAGACTCCTAGGTCTGTGTTCAGTCTCCAGCACACGTAAACAAGGTGTGATGGTACACAACTGTAATGTCAGCATTCTGAGGCAGGGGCAGGGGCAGGGGCTTCAGAGTGAGAGACAGAACAAATGAAATTAACACATGTCTTTCTTAGGAGAGAACTTGTATTTTAAATCTGCTTCTGTGTTAGAGACATTACTGGAATTCAAGACTGGGTTAGCAGCACTGTTGATATGAAAGATTACTGTGCTGCCCCTGAAGTATGACAGCTGACCTGATGATATAATTACAACACAGTGAGGAATGCTGTGATGGTTAGTTTTAATTGTCAACTTGACACAGTCTAGGATCACCTGGGAAGGGAGTCTCAATGAGGAACAGTCTAGATCAAGTTGACCTGTGACCATCACTGTGAAAAATTTCACTTGGGTTCATTAAGGTGTCTCAATATATAAGGTGGAAATAATAATCAAGAGACCTAATGTCTACTTTAGGCCTCCACACATGCATACGTGCACATGCATACACACATATGTGCACTACACAGATATATATATACAAAAAAGAAAAAAATGAAAAATATTTCTCTGAGCCATCTCTTCAGTCCCCTAGACCAAGGATATCTTGACTAGCAGATCTCAGACTGCTGAGTGCTGACATCACTTCTCTGGTGTGGCTTCTGCTGGGTTTGGGAAGGAAAACACAGACCTAGGAGTCTCAATTCCCTACTGGACAGTCTGTCAAATTCTAATTCAGATAGGACCGCTAACAAACACTTTCTGACTCCTGTGTTCATCTGCCTCCTTCTCTTGAAAGACTCAGTCATTGGCAGATGCTCCTAATACTTCCTACTGCGTGCTGTTTATGTACATGTCTGTCCTACATCCAGTACCTGATCCAGATCTGATATAGGGCAGGTGTTGACTGGAGGGTAATAACCGAGTAGCTCCTAATATGCAACATACTCTCTTCGGCTCCTATGCCTTGGCTCCCTGCTTACACTACACTTTTAACTGCTTATTCCTTCTTCAATGCTCAAGCATTAGCTTCTTTCCCTCTACCTCAGTTTGTAATTGCTTGTCTTTTTCTTTTAAGATTTATTTATTTATTTATTTATTTATTTATTATATGTAAGTGCATCATAGCTGCCTTCAGACACCCCAGAAGAGGGCATCAGATCTCATTACTGATGGTTGTGAGCCACCATGTGGTTGCTGGGATTTCAACTCAGGACCTTCGGAAGAGCAGTCAGTGCTCTTAACTGCTGAGCAATATCTCCAGCTCCTGTAATTGCTTGTCTTAATTTGGGTTTCTATTTGGGTTATGAAACACAATGACCAAAAACAACTTGAGTAAGAAGGGGGTTTATTTCACTTACACCTCCAGGAAACAGTTCATCACTAAAGGAAGTCAAGGCAGGAATTTGGAGGCAGAAGCCGATGCTCAGGCCATGGAGGAGTGCTGCTTCTTTATGGCTTGGTCAGCCTGTTGTAGAATCTAGGATCACCAGCCTGGAGGTGGTACCCACCTACAATGGGAAGGACCCTCCCATATCACTAATTAAGAAAATGGAAAAAAATATGCCCTACAAACTTGCTTACAACCTAATCTTATGTAGGCATTTGAAGTTCTCTCCTCTCAGATGACTCTAGCTTATGTCAAGGTGACATAAAAACTAGCCAGCACAGTGTTCCTCTATGTTCCTAACCAATCTGTCCAGATATACTTAATAGTTACCATTCACTGCAGGCTTTCTCCATGCCAAAAACAATAACAAGGGGGCTGGTGAGATGGCTCAGCAGGTAAGAGCACCCGACTGCTCTTCCGAAGGTGATAAGTTCAAATCCCAGCATCCACATGGTGGCTCACAACCATCCTTAATGAGATCTGTCGCCCTCTTCTGGAATGACTGAAGACAGCTATAGTGTACTCACATATAATAAATAAAATAAATCTTTAAAAAATCTTTAAAACAATAACAAGCAGAGCTAGATTAAAACCAGGCATAGCAGTGCACACTTTTAATCCCAGTACTAGGGAGGCAGAGTCAGAGGCAACAACTCGGTCAGAGTCAGAGGCAACAACTCGGTCAGTCGAGGCCATCCTGGTCCTAGTGAGTTCCTAGGACAGCCAAAGCTATGCAGAGAGACCCTAACAATATAAAAGCATGTAAATAGGGCATTCATCTCGCATAAAATAGAAGGCAAGGTAAACTGGAAAGTAGGTACAATTTTACCTAATATTCTTGTATCTTTTTGATGTGTGTGTGTGTGTGTGTGTGTGTGTGTGTGTGTGTGTGTAGGATCTCCATGTGTCTGTCAGGGACACACATGTGTCTGTATCAATGCCAACTATTTTTGCTTTTCACTTTTTAAGGTTTAATTTTATGTTCGTGGGTATTTTTCCTGTACATGTGTCTATATATCATGTGCATACAGTGATACCTTCGGAGGCCAGAAGAGTTGTACCCGATACTACCCTGGTACAGCAGTTAGATGGTTCTGAGCCACCATGTGAGTACTAGAATTGAATCCAGATCCTCTGGAAGAACAACCAGCGCTCATCACCTCCCTCCTCCTTTTTTTGAAATAGGGTCCCTCTAACCAATTCTGGAGTTCATCAATTCATTAAGACTAGCTGGGCAGCAAAGGCCAGAGACCATCCTGTCACTGCTTCCCCATCAAGGGTTATAGGTGCATAGTTTTGCTGGGCATTTGTTTGTTTGTTTGTTTGTTTGTTTTTCGAGACAGGGTTTCTCTGTGTAGCCCTGGCTGTCCTGGAACTCACTTTGTAGACCAGGCTGGCCTTGAACTCAGAAATCCGCCTGCCTTTGCCTCCCTAGTGCTGGGATTAAAGGCGTGTGCCACCACGCCCGGCTTTTTGCTGGGAATTTTATGTGGGTGCTAGCGACCTGAACATGGGTCCTTACGCTTGCAGAGAAAACACCTGAGTGAGCTACCCCTCCAGTATGATTCAGCTAGCATATTCAGGCACAGGTCTATAATCCTAGCACAGGGGAGGCTAAGAAAGGAAGGAGGACCAAGAGTCTGAGGCTATTTAGGGCTATGTAGTAAATTTGTGGCCAGTCTGGGCTACAATAACAATGGTTTCAAAAAATAAAACCAGGGATTGGAAAGACACTTCAACTGTTAAAGAGTATTGACTGCTTTTCTAGAGAACCTGGGTTTGATTCTCAAACCCACATGACAGCTCACAACCATCTGTAAACTTCTGTTCCAGGGAATCCAATGCCCTCTTGGATCTCTGACAACATATGCACAAGGCACATAGACATACAAGCAGATAAAAAATTCATACATATAAAATTAAAACAAAAATTTTTGAGACAGTGTTACTCTGTATAGCACTGGCTGCCCTGGAACTCTCTTTGATATCAGGCTGGCCTTGAATTCACAGATATGCACCTGCTTCTGCCTTCTGAGTGCTGGAACCAAAGTGTGCATCACTATACCCAACAATAAAATCTTATTTTAAAAATAAAATAAAGGGGCTGGAGAGATGGCTCAGAAGGTTAAAAGCACTGACTGCTCTTCCAGAGGTCCTGAGTTCAATTCCCAGCAACCACATGGTGGCTCACAACCATCTGTAGTGGAATCTGATGCCCTCTTTTGGTGTGTCTGAAGAGAGCAACAGTGTATTCACATAAATAAATAAATAAATAAATAAATAAATAAATAAATAAATAAAACTTTAAAAAAGATAGAATAAAACAAAAATAATTTAAAAATTTAAATATCAAAAGGCAGGGCTTGGGAAGTGGCCTTAATCAGTAAAGCACTTCAATGTGAGCACCAGGCCTAAGCTTAGATTCCCAGAACCTGTTTAAAACCATATACAGAAGCACCTGTCACCCCACAATGTTCCTAGCCTTTTGGAGCTGCTTTTTTCTTTTCTTTTCTTTTTTTTCTTGGTTTTTCCAAGACAAGGTTTCTCTTTGTACCCCTGGCTATCCTGGAACTCCCTCTGTGGACCAGGCTAGCTTTTAACTCACACAGATCCACCTGCCTCTGACCCCCGAGTGTATGCCACCACGCCTGGCTGAAACTAATTTTTCTTATAACCTGATGCTAAAAAAAANTGCTTTTTTCTTTTCTTTTCTTTTTTTTCTTGGTTTTTCCAAGACAAGGTTTCTCTTTGTACCCCTGGCTATCCTGGAACTCCCTCTGTGGACCAGGCTAGCTTTTAACTCACACAGATCCACCTGCCTCTGACCCCCGAGTGTATGCCACCACGCCTGGCTGAAACTAATTTTTCTTATAACCTGATGCTAAAAAAAAACCCAGTATCTCCTGTCATCAACATCATTACCAATCATCCTGGGAGGACCTCTGCTTGTCCTCCTTGACTTGAAATCTTTTTGCTTTTCTTCAAAAAACAAACAAACAAAAAAATTAAATTGCCAGGCATGGTAGCATACACCGTCAATTCTAGCACACAGTGTCAGCTGAAGCCAGCCTGGTCTACATAGTGAGTTTTAGGAAAGCCAAAGCTATGTAGAGAAATCCTGTCAAGGGACAGTGTATGTATGTGTGTGTGTGTGTGTGTGTGTGTGTGTGTGTGTACATTTGTTGACTTGACTTATACTGGACGATCTAATGGCCCTGCTACCTACCTGGCTCTCAACATGCACTGTCACATCTGCCATAGTATATTTCCCCAGATACTGGAGCCTGTTTCCATCCTCTCAGAGCACGGTGCTGAATGAAGCCTTGATATAGGGCCCATTCCTGCTAACCTTCTAGAACTGGTGCTCTCCCAAACACCCCACTGACCCTTGTTGAAAACATGATTATTCCATCACCTACATCCCTCAGTGTGGAGACCTGAGGTAATCTCCCACTTCTCAGTAGAGCCTCCCATAGCCAGCACCAGCAAAAGAGCAGAGCAACCTCCTCACTCATTTCCCCTCCAGCTCCTGCTCGTACAAATTTGCAACTGGGGCCACTGTCCCTTCCTTAAGTCAATATTTCCTTTGTGTTCAGGGATAGAATGTTCTTTTAGGCCAGAGAGGTGTGGTAGTGTAATATAGAACACACAGTGGGCAAACACAAACCAGGCAAAGAGGAGCCTCCCTTTGGAGCAGCATGCCAAGGAGCAGGCTGCCACTTCCTGCTCAGTAGTCAAGAGAAATGCAGCCCTCCTGTGAGGACTTGCTCAGCTCACAACCATCACGTCTCTAAAGCCTTCGAGTCCCTCCAAGAATCATTCCTCTAATATTACAGCTTGATAGTATCCAGCTGGTAATGAGAGTCGCCAAAGCAAGGTACCTGCATAGCCCATCTATTCTACCACTAGGGGAGTGAAAATGAAATGTGTTGCCTACCTGAAAGTCAACATTCAGATAACCCTAAAAAACAGCTGGGAGTTTTTGAGGAAAAAAAAGTTCCTTGATGACTGACTAGGGAAAAGTCCACTGAGAAACCTTTATTTTAAATTTATAGTAAGACAGGGGGTCTGGTAATGTATGATCCCAATACCACAGAGAGACAGTCTAATAATAAGCTGGTAATAACCCCAGTACTCTAGAGGTGGGGGCAGAAAGATCAGAAATTCAAGGTCATCTTTGGCTCTTAACCACTGTCTTAATTAGGGTTACTATTGCTGTGACGAACCACCATGACCAAAGCCACTTGGGAAGGAGAGGGCTTATTTCTCCTACACTTCCATATCATAATACATCACTGAAGGAAGCCATGGCAAAATTCAAACAGGGCAGGAAACAGGAGCCCTAGCCGTCCTGTAACTCATTATAGAGACCAGTTGGACTTCAAACTCACAGAAATCCATAGTGAGACTACACCAATCCCCCAAAACGCAAAATTTAGTCATCACTGTCCCACTAAGCTACAGATCATCTCACACCGCAGGCCACACTGCTATTTCTAACTTTTCTTTGGGTATCTCACAATGCATCTGTTTTTAGCCCATCTCCAAATGATTCCTTCTTCTTTTTTTTTTTTTTTGGTTTTTCG